>JAXRJS010000007.1:8575000-9175000 GCA_037127375.1 Dione juno | reverse complement strand
ATACGCAAAATTATATTCAAACATTAATTCAAAGTCAATCGTATAAAGGAGGAATCGAGGAGATCAAAAATGTCATCTTAGTTCTAATCAATATTGTGAGTGCTCTGTTGGTACCTAATATAATAAATGTGTATTACAGTTTGCATTTGTACATATTACATATTTTACGGAAGATAATTATTTTCAAGAATAATAAAAAAATTAAAAATTAAATAATAACAGTGTCCAAAATCACACAATCAAACCTCTTTCTTAACAAAATCGAGCTTTTTCTGGATCTCCTTTTCCCGGTTCTGCTCGGCGGTGGACAGTTTGGTCTCAATGTCTTTGGTGATCTCCTCCATCTTGGCCGTGATCACTGATCGGACCTCCGCGAGCTTATTGTTCTACGGATGGGCAATAAAATGAAATAAAATAATAAATAATAATGTATGGTGAAACGTAAAACATGTTGAAAGATGAATGAAATAACAAAATGTGAAAGAAATTAAAGTTTTTTTTTTAAATTTTATTTAATTTTTTTTATTTAAGTTATTTATAACGAGCGCTTTCGTCAGGCTAACAATCCAATACCAATAAAGTAGTTTCATATATAGGTATTCCGCGCGTAAAGATTTCTATCGAACAAAATTTCACGATAACATATAAGATGTTATCATATATCATGCAATAAAATAACTTCTCTGTAATTATATGAAATTGCTATACAACAATTCTTCGAAGTTTCTAAAGGGAGACAAAAAGCTCAACAGTTACCAGTACAGTTACAGCGAACAATAAGTTGTTTTTATCTCACGTTATTTTAAACCTCGACAATTTTTTTTATATACTGCATTGAACTATTCTTGTGGGCTATATCTATATATATAGCCTCGATCAAATGTCACATGGGCGATAATTATATTCGTACTGATATCAGTAATTAAATTGTATTTAAAATTTGAGCTACGATAGCACGACAAAGTACCAAACTTGTTTCGAATCCATCTTTGAATCACAATTGAACAATGTTTACGTATTATATATTACGTATATATATGGAATATAATGGCCGCCTAATCAAAATCTATAGAGGACTCATTGACGGAGAATTATGAAACTTGGCTAAAACAAAATGAGTGCATACGGCAAATTTCAATTTGTCAGCTTTTATAAGATTATTTAATACCTTGCTTGTCTTATCTAAAATC
The DNA here is from genome assembly GCA_037127375.1 of Dione juno. NCBI lineage: Eukaryota > Metazoa > Arthropoda > Insecta > Lepidoptera > Nymphalidae > Dione > Dione juno. Next base: position 9,173,810 of record JAXRJS010000007.1, on the reverse strand, counting down.
ACGGTAAATATCACTAGGTCCGCGAGTCCGAATCGCAATTGGCCGATATTTTTTTGGTCCAAAAAAACTTAAATGATTACTAAAATAATGTTGAATATAAAAAACAAAACCAGATACGTAACAATGAATAACATAAAATTCAATTAACTATATATGAATATAAAAAAAAATACTTACCTGAATAGAACATAAGCCCCACTCACCTCGTGTTTATATCATTCTATTCCAGAAGGTCATACTTCATAACTTACCCTTTACCTTATATAGTTTTATATTACGCGGAAGCAAAATATCGTGAATTTCCACAGACAAACTAATGATAAACTAAGACATAATTCTGTCATTAAAGTACAAATAAATACTTTTTTTCCAAACAAAAATGTCACAAAATATAAATGTGGCTCGTCTGCATACTATATAATATAGGCATGACCGAGGTCTCGGGTCGAGTGGTACTTACACAGGGGTGGGTTTTGTTAGTCGTTTAGTGTCGCTTCTATCTGATCTAGGGGAGCTTATAGCGATGGGGTTAAAAAATTTGCATGCTACGTTAAATTTTTGGTCATTTTTCACACTTCCATTGTAAATAAGGGTGTGAAAAGTGGACTCAATGCGTGGCGTTGGCATGGCTGTTCAATTTTTTATTCACACTTACCAATACCATGGCTAGCGGACATGATTTTTTTTTAGTTATATAATTAATAAAAGTAATAATAACTCACTTTAAAATTATGTTAATGCAATGCATAATTTCTGTTCCTCCGTTTAATCTAACAAACCTGTAAACTTGCCGATAGCCACCAAGGTGACCACTTTACCAAAAACCTCACTCCTCAAGACATCGAAAGCCATAGGTATGGGCTACCGTCGCACATGATTCCTAAGCAAAGAAACCAGGCCACAGTTCAGCCAACTTACATGATTACGCAATTTCTCCCTCTGTTCGGCTTCAAGCTGCAGACGGCGGTCGGCGGCCTGCTGCAGCTTGTCTTGGATCGCGCTCTCAAGCTGCTGGAAGCGCTCTTGGTTGCCGGCGCGCACTTTGCGCACTTGTTCCTCCTATTATTAAAGGATTGACGACATAGTTACAAATCAGTAATATCTAACTAATTACTTAAGCAACCCTTCTCCCCTGCTATGAATTTAAATTGTCTTTTTAATAAAAAAAAATATTAAAAATTATTTCTTTCATAACAAAACACAAATAATCACAATTCATGTTCAATTTAAAATCATTTACAATAACGATATAATTCATATATATCATTTTGGCGACGTGAGACAGCTTCTGACTGATAATTATTTTGACTTCCCCAGTCTTTTAACATGCAATATTTTGAACGTGAAACGTGAGAATGGAGTACTTTGACACCAAAGCACGAAGCCACGAAACACGCGGTGGCGGCTGAGCGACGATGATGCGATACAATTGTGTCTTTATTTATCGAGATTTATTTGTCATCTCGATTAAACACTAATTTCTAATCGAGTTCTCGTATAGAAATCTCACTACAGATAACATGTCTGCAAGTTATATATGTATATCTGGTCTGATTAGGCAATTTGTTACGATACGGTGCGTTACTCAATATGCAATGGACAGAAGAACTTTTATAGAACCTGCGAATAAAGCCGGAATTAAAGAGGATCGTCGTTCGTATGTTTATATCGTTTACTGATTTACCTATGCCCTCGCTAACCTTAGGTAGGTTCACAATGTTGTGTTAAAAGCCGTAATATATTAAGAACCCAACAAGAATCAAATAAGTATTGGTAATAATAAAAAGGAATATATTAATTATAAGGTTTTAACTTTTTTAATAATTACCACTTTTTAACTTGACTTGTTGACTCATCATAAAATTACAATACGGACAATATTACAAATATCTTTGTACTTGGTTAACAATATAGCTTTTAAAATGAATTCATCAAGGGGAGCTTTAATGCGCCGTTATTAAAATAACAATGAAACAAAAAAAGCCCAGTCACTTTTTGAGATTCCTCATTAATTACTCGATGTAATTTTTGGCTCGATCTCTTTAATTGGAGTCATGTTTAGGGTTCTGTACCCCAAAAGGACAAAAATTGAACCCTTGTACTTTGTTGTCCGTCTGTGTCTGTCTGACCGTCTGTCAAGATTATTTTCTCGAGATAAGCTGAGTGAAAGAATCAAGCTGAAATTATTATCACATATCTTTTTGAAGCAGAGTAAAAAGCAAACTTCTAAGTCAACGTAATCAAAAGATATGAGCGTTTATGCTTCATTTTTTTTGCATTATGTATGAAAGTCGCCGCGTAATCATAATCTTCCCGTTGTACTAAAGTTCTGAAATTTGGCAATAAGTTAGAACTTATAGTCCAACCAAAGGGAAAAATACAAAACATTAAAATTTATAGATATTTCCCAGAAAAAAAAAACCAAATTTATACTGTATTTCATTTTATACAAAATGAGTGCTTACGACCGCAAATTCAAGTTTGTCGACTATTAGTTGTACATTATTGCCTTGACTTATGAAATTTGATCAGAAGTGAAAACTTACTGTATACATAAAGCGAAAAATCTATAAATTGAAAATTTAAATGTTAAACACAGAAAGAAACCATTATAAACTTATATTTGTAGTTCATTTCATACAAAATAAGTGGATACGACGGCAAATTCAAGTTTGTCAATTTTCGCCAGCGGAATACTTACCTGAAATAGGTACAGAACCCTAGGTGCGTGGGTACCACTCGCACTTGACCGATATTTTTAATGTTGACTACACCTATATTATAATTACCATTAAACAAGCTATAAACACGGTTAGATTGGATATATTCAAAGATAAATAAAGATCGAGTTTTATTAAATATACCTAGTCTTAGAATTAACCAGACGTAAAATAAAAATGGAAATGGCGATAAAAACTTACATGTTCACGAAGACGTTCGAGCATCTTTTTGATATTTTCATCGCGCTTGTCGGCGGCGGTGTTCATCTTTTCTTCGATCGCCTTGTACACCTCGGCAGTTTGCTGCTCCAAGGTCAACCTAGGACATAAAATATTAGTATCCTACACTCATGTATAAAAGGCAATATGATAAAATAAAAATCAAATATACCTGGTCTTCTCGACACCTTCAAGGTGATCCTTAAGACGAGCACGAAGTTCATTGATATACGCCTCACGTTTCTCTTCATGAGAGTCCATCTTGGCGTCCAAAGCTTCCTTTGTGTTCACAATGAAGCTATTCGTCTGTTCGCTGCGAATACGTGAGGCATCTTCAATTTTCTGCATCTTCTGTGCAATCGCCGCCATTTTGCTGGCTTCCAAGCTCTATAAAAGTATATTCTAGAATAATCTTACACTAATAAAAGAAAATATGTGTAATTACAGACAGACAAAATTATGGGCCAGATATTTTGTTTAACAAAATAGCAAGGAGTGGAACAACCATTAGGCATAATGTTGAACAGTAACATTTTTATAAGTCTCAAAAATCCCTTTGTAGCCTCAAAGTAGTAGCATTACTTTTACGATCGACCGTTCTACCTTTTATGAGAAGAGCGTATCTGTATATCAGGAATCCATAGCACAGACGAAAGTTATGAGATAGGTCAAGTGCTATCGATTTTATGTAGATAATAATTTGTTTTTGGGACAGCCTTTTGTACGAATAATATTATTATGTTACAGTAAACGTAAATTGAAAGTCAATATCTTGTATATCAATAGTCGAAAAGCTTAAGGCAATCTTAATGAAATTTCTAAACTATATTAAAATTTTCCAAAACTACTTATAGCCTTATAGGTAGAACATAACCATACATAAAGAAGATAGAAGAGTTAGAATCAATGAGAAATAAATTTTAAATTATATAATTGGCCAAGAACAAAATTTTTTCTTCTTTATTAGAATAAGCAAAACATACACGTCTCCTTTCCTCGGCGGCCTTGAGCTTCTCTTGGATTTCTTCCACCGAAGGAGTTTTCTCGGGGGAATCTGCGCGACGTGGCACAGGCACGCCCACTGGTTCGGCTAAGATAACTTCATATGCTAGCCCACCCTTCGACATCTCTTGGCAACGAATTTCAGTAGCTGTTGACAGAATATTTAGTAATTTAAAAATCCTATCATACAAAATAAGAAAACTCTATTTTTACAAAAAACTTTCAATTTAAATGTATATCTTGACAATGACATCCGATCATAAAATAAAAAAAACGACTATCTGAAAAAAAATAACGCCACAAAAGATTTGCTGAAAGAAAGAATAAAGCTACTGATATCTTTTTCGTAAGGCAAGTGCGACATTACCAAAAGCATTAGATTTTTTCTAAAATTATTATATATAATAAATACATTTATTGTGTATGTTGAACGTATCCAATTATTCCAAATGGCTGGTTATTTTTGATTAACTAATGACAAAATTTTGTCCAATTAATTAGAAGTGATTCAACGCTGTTGTAAACTGCCATAAATCGTCCCATAAACAGTGATGACATAAGTAGCGATTGAGCCGTTCAATTTAAAAATACTCTTTTCATTCGAATATATAAAGTCTAATTTGGTATGTAAAATATCAGGGTAAATATTGTACAATGCATTAAATTATGATTACAGAGCAATTAACACCCCGGCACTGGGGACATTACAAAGGCCATTTAATTAAGCCCCCGTTCCGTATAGCACTTTGGTATTTTAAAAATGTTCGGTATCCAGGGACCCTCGTGTTGAAATTAAAGATATTTTCAAGGTCGACTTGCTGAGTATTCAGGAATAAGCCGAGAACATGTCTTTGTTATTTCATAATCAGGAGGGGTGCGTGGGGAGTCGCCCCCAGCGAATGAGTCACGGTTACATTACACTTAGGTTGGTACCATACGTTTTATATACGGGAGTACGTGAGTAATTTTCTCCTGGAATTTTATTACCTTCACGTATCTACTCATCAACTACACGATGGACTAACTACTTCGCAACTTGAAAAGTGCTGGGAAAACAAAAATTTGAAGCACATAAAGCAACAAAACGTAATTTATAATCGGCTACGATCACTTACTGATAAATTTAACTTTCTTGGGTTGCTTAGTCCTTGGTTTGCCGACTGGTTTCTTTACGGGTGCCGAACGCCGGTGCGCTAAATAATAACATTTGGTCAGAAGAGTCCAATGCGGCGACGTCGCACGCTCTTTTGAGGATAAACACCCACTTGCCGTAATGAAATAACCATATAGCATATACCTAGTACAAAGTATTGCTGCAGCGCGCATTGAATACGATTCAATTTCGAGAATAAAAAAAAACATTTTCAGCATCAGCAATCTCATTTCATATCTATATCTCATACATTTCATACTCTGAATACAATAGCGTCTACAGAGCGGAATAGAACAAAAGGCAGGAACAAGAAACGGGGTCGCAGAGCGTCTTTCCGCACTTTAAAAGATATAGAGTATCAGTTTAGATTTTTAAGCGTTATATATTATTGTAGAATTTGATATATTGTACAAAAAAATAATGAAAATAAAACAGAACATATTGTCAAAATGTAATCAATTAAAATGACGTCCAGAACTCATATATTTATAATAAAAAATAAAAAAAAAAATTAAAAAATAAAAACATAATATAATATAATAGACACAACCGAAGCTCCATCACCATTATTTTCCCCTCTAGCGACAACAATCGAATACCTATTACGGTCAGTTAATGTTTATTCAGAGACCATTCCAACCCTAGCTAATGAAAGGCTATCGATTGTGGCGTGACAGATCTAAATATTGATTTCGTCGCAATACTGGAACTACGGTAAGTCACGAAAGAACTTTTAAATTTCAAACATAAATATTTATCGTCGACATATCTATGGAAAGTTTTATAAAAATCTTAATTTATGCACTAGTTATAAATTTGTTCTGTGAAGCAACGGGAACAGGTAATAAGGCGACGCGACGACAAAGTAAAATAAGAAGGAGATACGTGACGCGAATAATCTGAACAAATGGATCTAACAGCAAATATAGAAAGCCTCATACAATTTACGGGGAAAATGGTAGACATCTAGACGGATGAAGTAAGATCGACGTCTCTTGGGGATCCAGAGACTAGATGATATTAATGAGGTTGAACAAATCTATTACTATAGGAAACGTTATATTGAATTAAGTAAAAATAAAGCTTTAATAAATCAGTATAGCAAAGAGAATACTACTTGCCTAAGTAGTATTCTCATACTTGTATAAGTATGCATAATATTAATTGTCCTTCCATTTTTTTTAATTTATAAATTAGCTGTATATTTCAGTTCACATTCTAAGCCTCGAGATCCTTGCAGTAAGGCTGCATTATGTCTAATATTTGTACTCGTGGACAATGCAGTTGAAATCTTACGTCACGTTCACCTCACTAATGCGGACTGATGCTGCCATATTGCGGTTTTTCGCGTAAGGAGCTGTTAATCCTAGTTTACATAATCGCATAATCAATCAGTATACTTAATATTGTAAAATAAACAAAGTGAACTCTTCTTACACATTACTTGCTATATTATATATAAATGACTTAAATAATTTTATAATAATAAGATTATATAATTTGTGGTCATATTTTGGATAAGTGTTTCAATATTTATAAGCAAATGAGCGATATAATAAAAAAAAAATCAACCGGTCCCAATATAAATATTTAATGTAGTAGTTCCAAGTGAAAGGGCGAACAGCCCCTCTGGCGCCACACGATACGACATGAAAACTGATAATATATTTAAAGCAGGCTTTAAAACTCGCTAGGGTGGGGCGGAAAGCGAATTTACAGCCTTTGGGAATATGAATGTTGGACCTGAAGTGTTTTCAAAGGGGGCGCGAATGTGATTGCATGTACCACGTACATACTCGTCAAGTACTTAGTAGTTTTAAGAAAATTTTATTTTATTTCAGTCTTTTCTTCTTTTGTGCAATAAGTTAACAGTTATTTATGTATTAAGTGACAATAATCTTAGCCAAATCGTTGTAATTTTTGACATTAACAATAAATTAACTGTTAATTCTAGAAAAAAAATTGGACGTTATATCTAGATTTATTCAATATTTATTCTTATATTTCTCTCTTGTGTTTAAAGCAATAAATATAATTTTTTCCATAGTAATTTGAGTACGCAAACTCTAAGCCGCAATGCATCACTGGGATATTGACATGTCCGATATTTTAGCTGCCCAAGTCAAGCTTAATCTGATCAAAATACACTATTTAGACGAACTAGTACTATTTATAATAGCTGAAAAATAAAATATTAATCATTACCAGAAAAAATGTCCGACATCACTCGACCTACAAATCAAGACTTAAGTATATCCCATTTTCTGGGTCGAGTAAATCTTGTAGCACTAGTGAACGCAAAATTTCCAGAACAAAATCCTAATTATGTCAAGAGAATACGTTATAAATAAATACATAAAAGTAAGCGTATCCAATTTTTTGTTACAATATATGCATCCCAATATCATTCATAACACAAATGACGATTCTAAAGGGGTGCTAAACTTGTTGAGTCAATTAAACTAAGCTCTAATATTCCCACCCCAAACAATTATGTCATCTCCAAACCCCTAATGTCTCTTTACAAAAGGGCACATTAGCAATTTGTGTACGAACACACTAACCTTATATGCAAATGACAATCATTTGTAGACATGGGCCATTGTAGGCATGTAAATTAAGGTCTATTAATAAAAAGGTAGAAAACATTATTTTTTAACGTTTTGTAAATATTGTGAATTTCGATATAATTAAATTCATCGGTGTAACTATCTGTGTCACGTGATAAATAATAAAAAAAAGAATTTTTGATAAAATATCTTTAGATCAAAAATCCTCCAACCAATTGAGAAGAAAAACCGTATCCTAGTAAACAAAATGGTGGGCGCATGTAGTTTCATGTACACAACAAAATGGTTGACATTATGCAGTATTGTTCAATCAATATCATTAGAGAAGGTGATATGTAGTAACATATACTCTATCTGCAACAAAAAAGTAAAATATCAGAAATATTTCAGTTTTATATATACATATATTTTATAACACTTGTCGTAAGTCATAGAAGACAAATAGTATATATTTGAAATAATGTGGTTTAGAAAAGATTCAAAAGAAAGTCTATTTTGAATCTTGCAGTAGTGATATTTCCAATTCTTAATAAAAATATATATATTCAGAATAACTATCAAAATCTTAGATCAAACAAAATTGAAGAAATTTCGTGAAGAAAGTGTCCTTGTTAAATGCCAGAAGGTCCATTTTATAAAGCAACCACCACTCAGACAAATGCCGGCCGGCTTATAGCACATGACAGAACGAAGTTCAGCGGACAAGAAAAAAGAAAAAAAAGGATATAGACGAAATTGTTTCGGAAACCGTAACTACAAGCATTGTTAAGATAGTTTTTTTTATTAATTACAACATCTCGTCAGAAATAGTAAGATGTTAGCAATAAAAGAAATATATTTCTAATTAAGAAAAATCCACGCGTTCTTTTACCTTTTTATCTGCATTGTATAGAAACGATACCATAGATCATTGTTTGTCTAGACAAAACTGAAGATAATATAAGCAAGTGGGCGTTTCATCCACGTTACGAGCGTGCCGGCGTCGCCGGTAGAGAGACTTTGATAGTTCCATAAAGAAGTTTTCTCCTTTTGCTCTTGTTCCAACCTGCTGGCAATACTGGTGCTCGGCAGGAGTGGCAGAAGCACTGCATAACAGAGTCCCGGACAAGTCCAATCAGCATGGTGATGGTTTCAAATTTGCTATCTATCTAACGTAAGACGGAGTCGCGTCGCGACGCGTGCGGACTGCGCGACTCTCGTCCGGAAACTAAGCTTCGCCGGGGGGAGGGCAGCTGGTCGATAGCTGCACCCCGCACCGCGTATCCCCCGCCCTGCAGACCCACCCCGTGCCACCCCTAGCGCGCCGTCGTCCTTAACTTGATAACCTCATAGAAGAAATAAGTCCAACAAATGAAAGACATAAAATTATTCACACGCCTCTCTTCAAAGTAAAACTGAACACGGAAGATATCAACCAAGCGTGCTGATTGAAATCGTAGATTTAACAAGTGTCAAAATGCTGCAGGTATAAAAAATGTATATCGTGATAAATATATAATATTTATAATCTACAATTATATCTCAATATATATTGTGATACACCTAGCCGCTACAGGGCTAAGGTCGGAAAAGACAAACTAATTTAAGTACAGCCCAGACTCGTACGAGCCTTGGTGGGCTTCTCGGTCATAAAAACTGTGAGCTGGAGAGGGCGGGCGGGCGAATACGTAGAACGAGCAAGGGGGCACCATGCGGCGGTTCCGCCGCCGTCTCGGCGCCGCCACCCGCAGCCAATTAACAGCCAGGAACGCAACGCTGAATTTGTTTCGCCACTCGAATTGCTTCCGATTGATATCCTGTTTAAAAAATCCTTTGGAATTGCTTTTAACACCTTGTAAACATAAAAGTAGTCTTTTGTACATAATAAACTTATATAGTTTATAATTAATTCAAATGCCCATAATTAAGTGGTACATTACAATATAGTAAATAATTATAATCTTCATTTTTTATAGACATAAATAGTGATCTGTGGGACTGCAGTGTACAACTAATGTCGTAACCTCGTGCACCGGTAACATCAGCGGCTGTGACGCGGCGATCGATTCCGGGCAACAACCCCTAGACCGCGTCCCCTTGCGGTAATAACTGGGAATTCCAGGAGTAATCCGTACTCGACCCATGAATACGTTTGAAAACCAATGTGGAAATACCACTTGCGGCGACGGACATCCGTCTGTGTTTTAATAATAGATATAAATACAGAAATTTTGGAGACAAGCTCAATTTCCAAATAGAAAAGTTTTCTTTATATTTTACTGAAATAATAAGTTATAAAGTAAATAATACTTATTAATGTTCGGTTGCATTATTTTATTATAGTGCATTATATAATAAGTATTTGCACCTTTATTGCAATGTGGCGCCCAACGTGGGACTGACATAAATCAATTATTTCTTATCACTAGAATAATCAATCGCTCCAAAAATGTGTAATGTATTTTTATTAAATAAAATAAACAACACTCTTTATAAGATACTTAGAATAAATTAAAATAGCATTTTACCTAACCGACCATTTTACTCATTAACAATTACTTTTGACAATACTTGGGACTATGGCGCAACGATCAATACATTTCTATATAACAAAATATAACTGCACCTGTGAAATAATTCCACTTTAGTACTTCTCTTTTTAGCACGGCAACAAGTTGAGTCACGTGCTCATTGGATTTGGCAGAGAATATTAAGAAGCAGCGGCGCGCGTCCGCCTGCGACGGAGTATCGATTCGCCTTGTTTCAGGCGTTTTCAGGTTTTGTTCAAATGTAACTATTTGACCTCTAGTCTTTATAACTCCCGGAGAGGTGAAAATTTAAAGAGGTATGTTGACATATTTTATTATTTATACTTATTAATCTAGTGTCTGATAATTATCTATTCTGAACCCACGATATTCTTTATTTAATTAAAAAAGATACCATAGGTTTCTTAATATATATTTTTATACTAGTTGATAAGAGGTACGAATAACTTAAACTTCCTGCAGTTGTGTAAAAGATAAACGACGGTTTATTTTAAATTAAGATATAAACATAAATGATTAAAAAAAGATATTATTGCTCGTCACTACTTATTCAAAATTTTCTAGTATTTCTCCGTCGAGAAATAGAAATTCCAAGAAGGAAATTCATAAATCAATCCAAATTTGAAATTCTCCTTGGACAAACCACGAGCCATCAATCGAAACAGATGATAGTCCTAAGGAGCAATATCTGAAAAATACAGTGAGAATACAAATAGTTTTCTGAAGAGTTAACAGGTATATTTTAACCGGCTTTGCGAAATACGGTCCAGCATTGAGTAAAAATACGGAAAAAAATGTCACGCCTGTACGCTCTATATCGTCTGATTTTGTTTTCCTGCGATTGGTAAGTCAACCTCTATAGATAACTCTTAGTGTTGAAGATGACTTCTCCTTTAAACTTCCTTTTGACTGCGCCTTCTATTAAGATTCATCCGTCTCTCAAATCTACTTTGCCCAGCTAATACATCGTGTGTCACGCATTGTGAATCACAATAACTTTTCTTTAAACTTTTCTGAGCACTTTTATTAAAAAAAAAGTAATGAAGTAAAATTTCCCGCAAAGACACTTTGTTTGGTATAAATTTTAACATCTTGAAATAAAGTTTTCTAAGATGAATTAGTTTCTCAAGTGAATAATACAAATCAGGATAATTATACATAGGTGTACTGCAAAGTAAGCACCAAGTATAAATCGCTAGTTTATGATATTATGATAATTATTCGGTATACCTATTAATATATTCATGTTTTATTTACATGAATATAATAAATATAATGTTACATTTTTCATATTACTTTTTTTTTGGTCAAAATATTTGACCTTATCTTAAATAAAACAAAAACTACTATAAGTATTTTTGAACTATTTACTGTAATTTTATAATTTGCAAAAATTATAAAATTGGAACGGGGAAATTTCATTTCGAAACCATTACATTAAATAATATACTATATGAATTATAAACTTTATGTTACAATATTTAAGGTTCACAATTACACGCACGAAAAATAAATTATGGTGCAGAGCTCATGCCAAGTTTTCAATGCTTGCAAATTTATCACAATGATTCACATGTCGTGGAAATCCTTTCCTTTTTTATGTTTTTATGAAAAGGTTCCTGTTCCAAAACCAATTAACAAGTTAGAGCTGTGGCGACACTATAACTATGTCTAGACTCTAGACATCGCATCATACAAATGGAAATATGAACATGTTTATGCATATTTTTTTACTTTACAAATCTCTTAAATGTGGCGAAATAAGCTAAGAAAAGAGAAATTACTTGACGGGTGACAAATACCAAAGCCAGATTTAGTCGCAGTTTAGCCGCAGCAATTAGACGGTCCAGTGACTGCTCACGACTCCCAACTTCGAGAGACCTAAGAGATTTATTAAAGAATAATAGAAATGTTTTTGATTAACCAACAAGCAGATATAATATAAACGGAAAATCTTCCAATATTTCATTTCCCATAGCGACACATTGTGACGTCATAAAGTAGCTTTCGCCACAAAAGGCAGACAAAGCAGTAAACCATCTGGCCCCGGAAAAGTTTCGCGAACTTTGCCAAGACGTTCCTTTCTCAAATTACATTACATAAGTAACGTCTAATATAAGATAATAAGTGTATAAGTAGATAGCTGGTCACATTGCAGCTTTTGATAAGTTTGTTCAAGACACATGTTTAGATATTAAATTATCAAAAAAATATATTGTAAATTGACTATATACATGTGGGTTTTTCTCCTGTCAAAGTTTAATTACATAAGAGGTTTTTGATTACATTCGCCACCCATGAAGGCATGCAGGCAAGTTGCTTTTAAAATGTAGATACCTACATGCAAGTAATAAAAATTTACAATATTTTATATCTTCATCAAATTTAAACAGGATATCTCCCACTTCTCGAAAGACTTTCCATATGTATAATCATGCGTTGAAAAGATTTACAAATATGCTAAATAATTTACCAAATGAAATTCTCATGAATTACTAAAGCTGACTGCGGATGAACTTGCCGTATGGATGAGTTTTATGATATTACATTGCTATCTACACATATCGTCCCAGTACAAAGTGCATATAGTTTTGATCATAAGTTTTCAAGTACTAAAAATTAAATTTGCGCAAGACAAAGAGAAATTTAATTAAAATTAAGAGAAGTTCTAGAAAAAGTAATTTTTCGTGAAAAACGAGAAATAAGAATAAGAACTTGACACTTTAATAGATAAAATAGATACGACATATCTTATTATGATTAGACCACATATGTAAAAGTATTCCATTATATATTTAAATAAAATTGACCGAATAACACAAAATCTATCCTCTATTTCATTTATCTTACATTATGGCAGCATCTTTCTTAATAATTAGCATTAGCTATATAAATATAACACGTTTATATAAATTATGATTTTCATTGCGAGACTCATATTTGAACGAACAACCCTCCTCTAGAATGATTGACGACGACATCCGTAAACACAGACGACATTGACAAATACAAACAAAATATCGAACAGATTACCAACTATTAAATTCATTAGGTCCATTTTGCCTAGGTAAATTGCGTTATAAATAAATTGTTATTGTAAAAAGGTTTTTATATTATTCGAATAATTTAAAAAAAATCATCGAGGCAATCATGCAGTTCAATTTACGTCATTACTAGCGACTTGCACGCCGGTTGCGTCCGCTTGGACTGCACAATTATTTATTCATTAGTAAAGTGAATTGCATTCATTTTTTATATTATAAATTGTAGTTAATATTTTATTTTGATGCTAGCTATATTACTGCAAAGTTTCATATAAATCTCAAATAAATCTATTCAGCAAGTTTTGCGTGAAAACGGAACAAACACAAACTTTAACATTTATAATATTACTAGTATTGTAATTTCTTTTCTAATGACATATATAATAATTAATAAGACATTATCTTTTTATAGTAAAAAAATTATTAAATTTGCATTTCAAAAAGTCATTTATGCCATTTCTTTGATTAGCATAATCTTACAATTAAATATCTAAGTATATTGTTGGAACTTGCAACAGCTTGCAAGGTGTTATTACATTTAAAGACAGACTACCTTTAAATGGAATAACACCTTGCAAAGTGTCATTTTCATAATTCATGTAATATTTTTATTATGTTGGTAGACATTGAATAAATGATAAAATATTAGTTCTTTATAGACGTAAAAAAAAACAGATCAAAGTAAAGCTATACATCATGAGAATCTCTCTGCATACTCTATACCCACCCTACACATCATGCGGAGAAGAATGAAAATAAAAAAAAGCCTAACATATTCCCGAACACACAATACGTAAGCGAAACATCAATTTGGCTAACATAAAGTAGGGTCGACCGGAGTGATATTATAATGATCCCGGCTTTGTATTACATCTTCATTTCCTTCTCATGTCCCATTCGTTTTACGGATCACTTCATTGGCTGTGATTGATGTTTGCACAACGACTTGGGATTATTTGTTTTTTGTTACAATTTTTCATATATATATTTTCAGCTTTGTATATATTTATTATATTATAAAATATGTATTAACTTTTTTATTAATCGGAACTAGGTTGTTGCCATCGTGGTACAGCGTGTCCGACTGTATACTGCTTACATTATTACAGTATAAACTTATGGTTGCGGACTTTCTTAGCACATATATATAAATAAGCAAATTAAATGTATATTAAGTACTAACTTATATATTAAAATGTGAATTTATCAAATTTTCAGGTAATTGAAACATCGAAAGTGATTAAAACAAGGTAAACAGTATATTTATATATTCCATATATTTATATTTTGACACCCACGGACGGATGTCGTGATGCAGACAGACAAATGATATGAGAGCCAACGGGTCAACCAATGAGGATGATGTTCAAGACCGTGCAAAGTAGAGTAGGTTATGTAGGAAGGCAGACCCTGGCAATTCGGTGTAAAAAAATTAAAATTATATATGGTCATAACTACGTGAAAAACATCCATTAAAATACTAAAATCATTAGGCATTATGTTTTACAAAACAAAACGTGCAAAATATAGCCGTTACAAAGTTTACGATGTCTCGTACCTGACTTAACGTTTGTACGCATAGTAATCCATACTTAGAGATCGTGTATAAAGGACTTGTAATACTATAAAGGGGGCTCGGGGCACGGAAAGCTAAAGCCGTGGAGAATGACACACGCACGGACGGATCGATCAAGGCCAGACGCCTACGTTGCGCGAATGTCTGCTCGGCACATGTGTTCTCTATCAACTTTCTACCTAACAAAGAAATGTTAATCTACACTTGTAGATTGTGATGATTGATTAGTGCTAGGTTGTACATTATTTTTTGTACAGGCTTATTATTATTAGTAATAGGATTTACAGAAAAAAAAACGGTATCGAGACACTCCTTTTACGTCCGAATTTAAGTCATTGCGTGTTGAGTGGCAGAACTCAACACCACGCTTTGTCGTTTGCCGGAAAAAGAAAATAATTCCTTCCATCGAGTTGAGATCGCACTCACAAATATCGCGTTTAGTCAAACGTTGTCCCGCTGCGCCGCAACACAATTGTCAATATTGTGGTGTAAACGAACAATTGAGAAACTTGTCACTGAGTAGGTATAGGTAGATAGATAAGTATCCTGCTCAATGTTAGAGAAATGTTTTAGAAAAAAAAATATTGTACGTATCATATCCTACGGCATCTTGCAGAGTAAACGTCATTTACACAAAGATCACTTTACAAATAATAAATATAAAATTAATAATATATGTTATTGCACCAAGAATGCACTGCACAAGATTCACAATGCATTTCCGCATCCACTTCAAGGTGAATTGAAATCGATGAGTAAGACCTTAATCTCAAGGATAGGCTTGATGCATTACAAATAAAGGAATAAAGAGCTTTGTGTGTATACTCGTATACAAAAAACAAAACAAAATAAGGTAAGGCAATAACCTGAACTATTTAAATTATAACATGACCAACAAATTTTACAAAATAGCTTCACCATTATTAAAATATTCTATTCAATAATGTTGAAGCTATTGCTTGCTAGCTTGAAAGCTTGTCTATTCTATACTAAATTGAAAGTTCAACATACCTGATGAATAGTCTATACTCTCATTCACTGACAGTAGAATGAAAGAGGATGAGTCATTGCTTATTTTGATAACAGGGAGGCTTTCACTGCCCGGGCAAGGCATGTTGCCAATACGGTGAAGCTCTGTTCAGGTTACAGTATCAATGGTGGTATTGGTTTGCGGACTATCCTTAAATAGATAGATTGTCCATTAAATTGGATCAAAGCCGGCATTGAGAAGCCAAAAACCGCAGAATGTCGGGTCAACCGGCAAATGTAATTTGATAACCGAAGCCCTACGGTGCGGTAAATGCGAATCGTAAATGATAGTATACGCGCTGAACCTGAATATAATGAAGCTGTTCTATTCTAATTTCTATAATTGTAGCTTACATTTATATTTTATAGTTAGTTGTTTTATTCTATATTTCAGATGAGTCATCAATATTTATAAGAACGCCATTTGGTTTACCTAATTTGGAGCATATGGTTATGATTCCTAATTTCTACTTGAAGAAATACGAATAATTAAAATAAGTCAGTCCTCAGGTTTCACCAGAACTTCATCAAGAAAACACTTGTTTGAAATTTTAATACCATCTAAAATATGCCAATAAAAGATAAATATTAAAAGCTGTTAAAGTCAGTGTTTGACTGTTGTCGAACACTTTATCAAGCATTATATTATTTATATTTTTATTTTAGTAAGAGAAAAAAATAAGAAGTAACCATTCCAAAGAAATAAAAATGTATTCTAGCAACGGTATGAAGAGGCACGTGTACCACGCACCGCTCTGCTTTCGCACATCCTGCCCTTCATAGTCGCTATATACGGTATAAATATAGATGCAATATGCAATATCCTGTAGAATAGGAGTGCAAATCAAGATGAAGGGGGTTCTTATTGCTACGGAAACTAACTACAAACTATCATGGATTGCTGAGGTGGTAATAAGGTGGCATATCAATAAAGTCAGAGTTCAGGTTCACCAACGATGGCTTTTACAAGTAGAATGTTATTTAGTTTAAGTACAAACTAGCTTTCCACTCGTAAGCAGTATCTAAGCTTCCTTATAGAATTATTCTTATAAGTAAATCTGTGTTTAACTATCGAAATTAACTTGTTCGGAGGCTAGGCAAAGTTTGTCAGATGAACTCTACGGGAATGATAAAGATCCTAAAAAATAATTTATTACTATATCTATAGACTTATGAATACATTTTAAAATAGCACTCGCCGATATAATGGTTCAAAATACATAATTCTACTCGGAACTCTACTAAACCAACTACTTTAACCGTATAATATAAAATAAACCACCAAGCCCATTACAAAAGCTCGTCTTGACAAATTGTTTTGCTATTTATCTTAGAAACAAATTATTTGTTCCCTCGAGTTTGCAATTACCGTTAGCTAGCACGACAGTCACACAGACTTAGTTTAATAGAAATACAAGACTATTGTGTATTCTATATTAATTTTTCAGCTTCACACTTTTTCCCGCATATAACAGAGAAAGGCAGAGGGAACCTAGTGTTAAGACACTCTGTTCCACACTTGACGTTAAATGTTCGAAAGATTGCGCGTTGAGCGGTCCATGAGATTGAGAATAAGTGGGGATCAAATTCACAACTATATCGTTTACAGTCAAACGCTGAGCCACTGCGTCACAGCGGTCCTTATTCGTAGTATTATTTGCATACTTCGAGCGTTAATAAAATTGTTAAATTTCTTATAAAATGTTTAAGAAAACAGTATTTCCGCGTCCTATCTTCCATTTCCATGGGAATATGTGATATAATTCTTATAATATAAAGAAATGATTTTAATTAAAATTCAAGACAATATATAGGTAATTCATGTGCCAACAATGTTCTTGGCAGTCAAACCTTCGCTTAACTGTAACAATACTACGCATCCCATCCATTCTCTCTGACTCCGCTTTGAAAAACAAATTAGACGTATGTAGTTGTATCTACAATTTTGTTGCTCTGCCAAAAATATCTTACTTAGATGAAATTGCTATGAGCCTAAAGCAACACAAGGCAAATAAGTTTTCAATAAAAAAATATCAAAATAATCGGACTTAATACCAAAGACAAGAGTTATCACGTTATATATAATAGTAAATTGTTTAGTAGAGATAAATGTGACAGTGGTTAAATGAAGTGTAGCTCTTTGAACGTGACTAACGAGGGTGGCAGACGATGATGATGATTCTCGCAAAAAGTATAGCCCAGACGGCCCTTTGTCTGTGCCCGAGTGTAGGCCCTTTAGCATTGTTTTTATTGCGGAAATGTAGTGCGCCTTGGACAGAAAGTGAGCTTAGTCTAAGCCGAGGGGAATGGATGATTGGAAAACATTGTGATTTATAAAAATGCTTTAATATCGCTTTCAGTAATGCTTTATGTGACTGAGAATACGTATCAACTTATGTGATAGTTTGACATCAGAAAATATTTACATTATTCAGTACAGAAGAACATATTATACTATATTTTATTTTGTACTAATAACTTGATTATATACAGAAAGTTAGAAAAACATATAAAAATTCCAACGTAGCGGGATTTAATGACTGATGGAGATGTTTACAACATAAATGAGTTGTTAAAAATTCCATTCATTGTCCCATAAACGTACCACACCAACAGAACGCAGAGTGCCTAAAATATGTAGATAAATAAATATAAATGCGTTTCGATATTAACGACGGGGGAACAAGCCGCTCTATTTCATTAACTTTGCCTCGGAGGAGGATGTATGCCGTAGCCCGTAATCAAATTACGATGAAACTAGAGGGGACAGACATGAGTTCCGAAACTTTCCTCCCCAGATGATTATTAGCTTCAGATACGCACTTATTTACAACGAAAATTATGGCCCAAGCTGCAGTAAAATAAATTGTGATATATTCACAGTCGTACAATCTATGAAATCTAAATGAAGAGGACATAAATCCTTGATATAGACCACATGTTACTTATTATGACTTTCTTAGTATTGAGTTACTTTTTGAGTCAATTGTCCAATACAAGAAATATCTACGCATGGAATTACCACCAAAATCCACTATATAAGTATTCCCGCATCCCCCATCCCCCGATGAATTGTACTTTGTGCAGTAAATAAAGGAAATCTAGCGAGATATAGATATTAATAGGTTTCCGTATTTCGAGAATTAATTCAGTCAAATTTTGTCGAATTTCGTATCAAAATTGTAAATATGAAAACTGTTGAAATATAATAAACTCATGTTACAAAAGGGACTAGAACCCACGACTACCGAGTACCGCGGCAATAAAGAGATATTGAATGGTCGCCATTAGTAATATATTTACTGTAACACGAATTAACAACAATAACCTTCCTCACCACACAATAAAAATAAAATCACACAATATAAAATCCTTGACTCAAATCATACACTACAATCCCTAATTAGATTATTATAATCAGATTTAAATCATAATTTAAATGACGTATTAAGTAGTAAGTAACGATCCTTCCTTCCATAAGTTTTTTTTTTTAGGTCTAACAAAGAATATCTAGTTAAAGTCAAAGTTTAATAGAATGAGTCAGGTCTATATATGCAAGGCCAGTGGCTTTTGTAATTATAGTATACATGTGTTTGTTGCCACGCATCTCGTTGTACATACTGTACGATGCAAGTTTGATGACCTGACCCAATGCGTGTACCGTGTGGTAGCTATTGGTTGCAATATATATATATATATATATATATATATATATATATATATATATATATATATATATATATATATATATATATATATATATATATATATATATATATATATATATTGATCTACTTACTTTATTATTTGTTTTAATAATATAATATAATTGAATATTTTGTTTCCAGTTTCATATATCTAGCATTCTTCAAATTGCCGCTCAGGATAGGGTAGAAAATCTAAGAATGAAGATCTTCACCATAAAGACCACCTTCTTTCAGAATTAAAGACATTGCGTTTTGAGAGGCGGAATTTAACGCCGCACGTTAATTATATTAAAGCTCAAATTAAATAACACCTTAAATAAATAATATATATTTTTTTAATTTAATATTTTTTTCTAATACTATATTCTTTTCCAGATCTTGGCATATATAATTTATTATTTAGATTAACAAAATAATATAATAGAATAGAGACGATACTAATAATCTAAGTGTAAAAACTAAAACTAAAACATATAATTTATGAACAAACAAACATTAATTTGGTAAAGAATTTCACTTTATGTGACTTCGCTTACTCGGAGTACTAAATATTGAAGAAATATGGCAGTGGGTGCCGGATTCCACCCGCCCACGTCTTGCCTTACTGGGACCCGTCAAACGAGATTTCATATTGCAACTACTGCACAAAAACTCAACGAAAACTACCAAACAATCACCTCCTTATTGGAATGTAATTAGGACTATAGAACAGCTACGGACAAAAACACGTTGAAAGTCGTGTGGGAAGGGACCAGTTATTTTCAATTGTATTAAATATAGTCTATGATATATTACATCTAATTTTAATATTGATTGCTCGGAGAAAGTATAGGTGAAGGAGTTTCTAGCGGTGTAGGTTTAGTCATACAATTAATCGTGTTAATAGAGAGATACCGCAAACTTCACAGAAACAAAATGAAGCTGTTCATTTATTAGCTTTATATATATGCCCGCATACGGGTTCGATTTCCATGATAGGGGTGCTAACTCAATATGAGATATTGCGTGTAGATTGCTGCAACTTAAACCCATCTAGTTTACCAAAACGAGGCTAAAAGAATTAAGCAAATATAGTCATTTAAAATATTTAAAAAATATACCAACGCATGTATGAACATATCATTTGTAAAATTTAGTTTTAACATGGAAAGGTGGTACCTAGTTGCGAAAATACTGCAGGAGTAAATCTAGTTAATAACGTCGGCGACGTCGACAATTTTCTTTATCGATTCATATAATTGAAAATTTCAGCTGAAAGTCGACTCGTTACGGCGACAATTGAAAGAATATTTAAGCCTCTCTTAAGGTTGTATATTGTAAAACTTTCGTTATATCTTTGAACTGTAACTTATCTATGACAATTACTAATGATAATCTAACTACTTATACTATACGACGTTTAACGATTAATTAACATTCAAAAATCAACCCTGCCAAATGCAATGCAATGCAATGCCTGCCAGCAATCTTAAATTTCATTTTTAAAGTTCCTTACACAGAACAAACAACATAACACGCCCAAGTTAGAATATATCTTGATTAAAACTTAATTTAGGGAAAAATAAAAACACTACTATAATATAAAGGAATCACACACTTTTTACGTATATGTACCTAGGGGACCTAGTGTTAATACATTCCGTTTTTTAATTTTCGAGACTTAGCCGTGTGGACATAGTGTCTGAACTCAACGGAGCGCTGTCTCTACTGGAGCATGAGAAAAAGAATTTTTAAATATAATCGTAACATCATTTAAATTTCACTTGAATTCCGAACCGATGGTTTGAAAAAATTTACCAGCACGTTTACAGTTTAACAAGGGGCTCAATGCACGGACTATAATATATAGACATAAATTAACCTAGTAATTAGTAACCTAGATAATTCTGGATTATTTCCAGCAGTACACGCTAAAATGGGGCCCGGCCCGGGAGCTGCATTAACACTGTCCTATCTTAATTTCCTCTCATTTAGTAAAATAAACCTATTGTCCACGTACCGGACAATGGGCAATATTTGCCTTCAGTGAATACATTGCTATTGTAATGGAGATTTTAAATACGGGGTAATGGAGATTTAAAGTCCTATGGTCTATAGCTACAGGCCTGTAGTACAGAGGTTTCAAATTTATTTTGTAAAATATTATCTTAAAATGGTTCTATAGAAATATTAAGATTACAAAAAATGTTTATACGAAAATGTTGAATATTTAAAATTTAAATTTAATTTAATAGATTATAAAATAAAGCAAAGTAACGGCTTCCTACTATATCTTAATAATTGTAATAAAAATGACAAAATATAGTTTGATTATAATGTAATTTTACTATTGACGAAAGATAGCTAACAAGCAAAAATAAAAGATTCAGTTTGTAAAAAAAATACAGAATAAAGTAACCGTTACTTACGCTTGCTGTACACTCGCGGGCGATGTATAAAAAAATGAAAAGTATACAATTTTATAAATTTAAAGTGCTGAGGCCATCGTGGCGAGGTAAGACAGCGTAGGATTGCAAACGTTATGGTTCGATAGGATAGCCGTTAGAGGCTAGGTTCGATTCCCACTAGGGGAATAAACTGATTTTATTATCTCACTAACACTTCAAATTGGGCCAAAAAACGGAGAAGCGAGTGTCTTAACACTAGGTACTCTCTGCCAACCTTGCTATATGTTGGCTACAGTGGAGAGTTGAAAAAAACAATGTACTGTGTACAAAAAGAATTAAGCGCGTCTCAAATATGGGTCGGCTCCATCACAAGGGCGGAGCTTTGCAAACACAGAATGGTCTCCATTTGCATGCGACCCAACTCCCACATTATGTAATCGTCACAACTCAATTATCATTTAACCCTTTTGAAATATTTGCTGAGAACCTTTATAGTGGGTAATTCACTGAACAAGAATATATTTTACATTAAGTTAGTTACAAATAGGTTATATACATATTATGAAATCATTACAATAATGATAACATATTGATGTTTATTGTTTTTTCATATATTTTTCGTCTTATAACATACAAACCTTTAATTTAACTAGCTTTTACTTTCGGTTTCCCTCGCATGAATGACACATGTGTTACATTGTGTCACATTACATTAACGTTTTTTCCCTTCGATTAATAAGCTATATAACCCTAAAATATATTTTTCCATACACGCATATAATAATATAGTTTAAAACTTGTTAAAGATATGGGTAAGAAATACCATTTTAATTCCATTGTAAACACAATCTAAGCAATTTTTCACATCGTAGAGCTCTACGATTTTGTAAATGAACAAAGTTACGCCCCCAAATGGCGCCATTAAACGCTGAGAGAATTGCATTACTCGGTTTTATTGTATTTCAATTTACTTCAACAACCTTTGGGTTTGTTATTGGGAGCAAAAAATCAATACTGGAAGTAAACACGCTATGGTGCTTTTATTATACTATAGTTAATACATATTTTTAATTGTACAGTGTAGCAGCAGGTGGATTGGTTTCATATATGAAGATATAGGATAATTAGTTATGGAGATTTACAAAATGTACACAGATTATATTCTCATCTGTACGAATGTACAGACGTATGTACATACGTTAGGTTAATATACTTTTTAAAAAAAATCATGGTAAACGTATAAGAAACCTAGAAATTTAAGCCGCGCGGCTTTGAGTTTGAGTTTGAGTCTCGAAAATTGGACAGCAAGTAGCGTAGCGGTAGCCTACTCTGCTATATGCGGGATACAGGGTAAAGCTTTAGTTTTTTAATTTCATCACGTTATAACAATCGACGTCCCACCAACACAGACACACAGACAAATTATAGATATGAGGAAAGACCTAACTTTTTTTTTATTCTCATTTTAAGAGCTGAGTCACTGGGTGACTATGTTGCTCTGGTTAGTAGAAGACCTAACTTGTTTCAACTAAATCACATTTAATTAAATTATCATCCCATAAAAGATACAACAAATAAAATTCATTAAAAAGTGCAATATTAAGGAGGGGCGACTATTTACAATGTGCTTAAGCCGTTTAAATAAAAAGCAATAACTTATATAGTCTCACCCTACATCCCATTTTATGACGGTAATAAAATGGTATAAGAATAAAATTAATATGGTATATGTAAATTAACTTTATTCATGAAAAAAAAAATTAAGAACATAATATCTTCTATATATTCATAAAAGAAATAAAATCGACAATTATTTTTAGGTCTCCTTGATCTTAGCTCAAAAATAGCACCAAGGCCTAGTTTTCGCCTTACGTCACAATGCTTTAATACTAGACTCCAGTCATGTAACTGGTTGATCAATACAATGTGTATCGCAAATTTACACTCTACTGACGCCAGAGGGAACGTTTTTAAACGACTGGCAAAAACATGTGATAGTTATAGATTTAAATATATTAATATAGGAAATTTTATAATGTTATACTTGATGGTTGCATTTGATCTTCAACCGGGAAACGTAATTCCATTCTGTAATTTCCAGATTCTCGCTTTTTGCCAAATACTACAATATTCTGAGAGAATGCAACATCAAAACCAATCAAGAATGCGCCCGAATTCGAGTTATTACATATTAAGTTGTATTGTAGGCTTTCCAGAGCGAGGAAAATGTGAGGAACTGTGTTATAAATAAATAAAATACATATTTTAATTATTCTGATTTTGCTACCTATATTTTGATAGTTCCACCACCAGCTAGCTTAACAGCATATCTTAGTAAAAAACCAAAAAAAATAAAAAGATAAAAAAAAAAAGAAAAAGCTCTAAAATATTCACAAAGCCGAGTGTTTACATCCAGTCCAGTCACTTCATTGCGTTCTATTTCAACTGTGACTAACAATAAGAGCGGACTTGGTAAATAGCCGTAACAATTAAATCGCATTAACGTAGTCGCGTACCAGGTTTAAAGTGATACAAAGCGAATGCATTATGTTGTCACAAAGCGGATTAGTGAAAAGATATGCATAATATAAGTCTTAATTGTATATCAAGAATAGTAAATATATATGTTATTCTTTATGGTTAAATCGATTGTTTATATAGAAAAAAACAAGGCAAACGAACTTCCAGATTACCTGATAGCAAACGATCAACCCAGTGTAAAAGTAAAAAAAAATAATTTTAAAATAATATATATATATATATATATATATATATATATATATATATATATATATATATATATATATATATATATATATATATATATATATATATATATATTTATTTGTAATTATTAATTATGTAAGGACCATATACGATTCCTCTTCTAAATTGAACCCACTAGCTAAATCATATTGGATTTTTGATACATAAACATAACTAGCTTTCGACTCAATTAGCAGCCAATGAAGCAAACGAACATAACTATAAGCTATAAAGAGATAAAATAAGACAAAATAAGCTAATAAGAAAACTTATATTCTAGATCTTCAATAATCTTATACATTATCAGTATAGTATTAATTAATATAAAAATATAACATCTGAATGTAAACGCAATGATAAGGCAAAGAACGGCGTTAAGTTCCGCAACTCAACACGCAATACTAATTCGGGCGAGAGCGGTCTACCCCGGTCTAAGCGTGAAAAAGCGAGAAGCTGGAAAAAAAAAGTAAAATATTATACAAGAAACTTTTTCAAATGAAAATTATTACCTTTTTCTCTATCATAACCGGAAGTCAACAATTTACATTCATAGTTTTTTTTTATATTAAAATGTATATTTTAAATACTTTTTAAAATATATATATTATACAAATAAAATATATGTAAGCTTACTATTATTACAAATACAACATATATGTACAATATAGACGGAAACAAAGCCCTGAATTTCTGCATCATTTGTTAAGAACAGTGTACGAAGGTATCTGTTATGGGAGTGGAGTAGTGGCTCCAAAACATAATGGTGGAGTAAATGACGCACGAAATTGTTGAATATTTATCGACATCATAGAATTGGGGAAAACAGTAGATAGAAAGTAAGGTTAATTTGAGCGTTCCGATTTGTTTTTCTTTTGGCATAGTTAGCATTAAAATTATGTTAGGATAAAAAGATGGGCACCTATAGTAACGATTTTGGGGTAACAGATAGTGAAAACGTACTGCATTATTAATTTTCAATTTTAATAAAAATAATCTACTTCTCTAATCTGATATAATATTGCTATAACCATTAAGAACACTGTTTACGCGTATATATAATCTAAACTTCGTGAGGCTCGGTCATCTAATCCCAAACTGAGCAACGCTTGTATGTAATATATTAAGATATTAAAAATTACAAGCAAAATTATTCAAGCGTAACTCGCTCATTACAAAGTTTAAACGGTCATATTGTGCCTTAAAAGGAGCAAAATTTACACTGCAAATATAGACAGTTCGCGTGGGCTCGGAAGAAGTGCGTGAGTCACCAACGGTCTACTTCGCGGTCAACGGTCGTTACCAACGGAGCACTCACAATAGATTTGAAATAAATGCATCTTATTTGTAACTGCCTAAACTCGGTTTATCTTTATAATTGCTTTTTGCTTCATTTCTTGGCAGAGAGACTCCAACGAACACACGAATTGAAGTCAATTAAGCTAAGATGTCTGAACTAAGCAATATGAGCAAGCATATAAGCTTCTTTTTTTTTAATTAAATCTTATAGCAATCGGGAACTACTCGTTAGTGGTTGAGAGTTGAATAATTGTCTTTGTGTTAAATAATAGTCCATTTATCGAAGAAAGCCTTCTTAGATAAGGTCATCATTTACTTTCCAGACTCTAAAATTAAATTGAAAAACCTTCTCTCTCCTCAATTTCTATCAATCTTTAGTAGAAACAGATTTGTCATTGAAAACGATAACATCTAACGTAACTCGGGTTGCGATCTATTGGTTAGAAATTGTGTCTATCAAAGAAAATACCTTCTTAATTTAAAATCGTTAACATGGAATAAAAAATATGGAATAAAGTATTACATATAGAATTGAAAAATATTAAGCTATTAATGATATAAAGTATGATTGGATAAGGTACGCTTTAATACCTTAAAAAAGTATGATTGGGTAAGGTACGCTTTAGTACCTTAAAGCGTACCTTATCAAGCATAGCAGAGTACAAGAGAATATAGTGTCAAAGCACTTTACTCACAGCTTTCAACACAGGTTTCTAGATATTACATGTTGAATGTCGGGAAACACAAAATTGAGGTTTTATCTTTCGAGAGCACGAAAATGAATACTATATATTCCCGCAAGCGGAGATCGAATCAGAAACTATCGTGTCTAAAATCAATATCCACTGCGCCACAATGACCTCTTCAATTCATATTACCCGGATACGGAAATGGAATCTCAACGTCGAATCATTTACTCTCGAACCGTATTATATTGTATGTGTAAGCGTAACTTAATTAAAACTTATGCCAAAATATCTAATAGAATTTGTGCGCCTTCTGTGCTATTAGTACCATTTGTCACTCATACCATTATTTTACACTATTATTAAATGTATTAATAACATTTAGGCGTAATAATTTAAACATTTAATCTAACGCATATATACCTACCTATATATTTAATATTTTATATATCAAGCCTTATCCTGCACAAAGCAGGGCAGGCAGGGAATTTGGGACACTACGTGTTGAGTGGCAGAACTTAACGCTATATTTGTTTCTACCAGAGAAGGAAAATAAAATTAATCCATAACCCCGAGTGGCAATTGAACCCAGTCTGATCTCGCATCTCGCAATTGAACAATCTGTTTATAGGCAAACGTTCTAATTACGCCACGATATCCTCTTAGGTCTTTCATGAATGATCCTCCTAAAAATAATCAATCTAACTTATTTGTATAAAGAACACCGATCGTGAAACCTATGCACGTTTAAATTCACTACTAAATTATAATTACATACTTAATATGACATAGAAGAAAGTAGAGTTTTACTTTTCGAGATCTTTTCCAGTATAATACTTATAATCAAATGGTGATTCGCGTTCATTATGTTATTATATTTCAAATAATTATCGTTTATTGTGTTTATAATTGTACGTTATTGATAAGAAATTTTATTTTAAGAAATGACACACACTCATCGTCAAGACAAACGTTGGAACACAAAAGATAAGTACGAACCGGGAACTTGTTTAACGGTCGCAGCGACTGATAAATTACTCATCTCCTTTGAATTAACGAATTACATATCACAACATGTCTTTCGTCCCATTTCTATCTACACACACCATCTCAAGGACAAAAAATATCAGAAATTAACGTTTTTTTTATAGTAACGTTTTTCATAATATTTATTATACGTTGTTTTTTTTAATTATTTTTAGTAGATAATAGATTAAAATTTCACAAAGAAAATTAATATTAAATTTACAATTCCATTTTCAATTTTAGTTTATATGAATATATGTCAGTTTCTTATAAGAAAAATATAAACACACAAACTACCCTTAAAAAGAAAAATTCTAAAGATGAAATAACAAAGCGCAGAGTCGGTATGATAAGAAACCAGATGCGACTACGCAGCCTTGCTTGTGCTTCACGTAGCCGGTTTTAATGTATTCAAAACGTATCAAAAACACTTGAAATATACTTGTGCATATAAATAAAAATTTTAACATTATATTAATATAAACTATTCATTGTTTTGAAAACAAAAATAGTCTTAAAATATAAAAATATTTTAGCGACGTGACGTGATTAAATATATTTTTAAAATAAATCTTACAGGTAAAGATTAAATGATGTAGAACTTTTGTATGTTTTACAATGTTACGTTCCAATAATGTGTTGTATTGAAATAACAAATATATAATATTAACTCTTATCTAAAAATGTGTATATTTTTTGTGTAGTAAAAATAAATAAAATATCAGATTATTTAAAAGCTACAAAATGATAGCCTCAGACACTCAGATAAAAGAAAACATAAATTAAATATAAATTAAAATAATAAAATAACTCACATTTATTTTCAACTTCCATTGCTATGCAGAAAATAACTGGACTAAACAAAGAAAAACAAAATGCAGGGATGCTGGATGCAACGCGTCCGCTGAACACAAATGCTTCGCAAAATATATCGCTGTTTCGGAGCAGCGCGTACTTTTTAACTTTCGCAGGCACACCGTTGAAACAGTTACAAATTAAATTTAAACTGAAATTAGGCAGGATGTGAACAACTGAAGGACCTAGATCGTTGGAAACAATGTTTTTGTAAATACAATTGAACTTCGTTGACACGAATTGGGATTGACATAACGGATCTAGCGTGCTCGCTATTGGTGGAGGTCAAATCTGCCGCATTTTTTGTGCAATAATTATCGACCGACGATCTACAAAAGTGCGTTCAAGATATGCAACATTTTTATTTAATGAAAGGTAAGTATAAATAATTTTGTTGCATTATCATATAAGCAATAATCTTGTTATAATAATTAATGATAATATATGATATAATAATTAATAATAATATGATAATTTAAACTTAACTGTTATTATATTTACAAGAATATAAAATAATACATACAAAATAAATTGACATAAAATAGACATCGTTATGCTCCAAAGTAAACTTATGAGCTCAGAACACATTTACATAACTGAAGAACGTATACTCCATACAAAAAAATGAGAACACAAACGCTTTCACTGCCATCTATTAGACTCCCAATGAACAAATTTTAAATGTTCCTGCGGCCGGGCAATTTAATGCATTGCTTGGAAATGGACTGGAATTTAAAGAAATTATAAGGCACTTAGTAGCCGCAAGTTAGAATCTGTTGTGGAAATAATAAATGCTAAAATTATTTCGTTCTCTTAAACAAGTTACTTTAGTAAAATGATACTTGCTTATAAATCTTTGTAACAGTCTAAGGCCTACCCCAAAAGTGCTAATTGAAATTAGGTAAAATTATCTTCGTTGCTCTTTTTAAAAAACTATTTTAATTATGTTAAAAGTGTTAGAACGTAGTTAATAGGATACATTTATTATATTTTGTAGGACAGCTAGGGCCGTGACCATTACTAATACATATTCAGAATATGTATGTACTTTATTAATTGGTTAATGTATAAGCTTATTTTTAAAGTATAAAAGGTAGTTAAAAGTAATATAAATAAGTCCATCCATATTTTTAACTAAAAACCAAACCTTTTCAATTGCGCCTAACGGTACGAGGTTTAGATTTCGTATAAGACAGTCATTAGATCCCGCTTTTTGTCTAAATTAACTAGAGAAAAGAAAATTTAGGATGGAGTATCTTGACAGTTTTCCTCTATATACGGGATAGAGTGAAGCTAAAAAACATATACATGAGTTTCATGCAGAGTGTAATCTAATGTCAAAATAAATCAGTACGAATATGATTGATTAATAAATAAATTGTCTTCTTTAAAGAATAAAAATGTTTAATAAATTATTAACAAATACTTTTCGTATAGTTTGTTACAATGTGTGATGTTAGTTACAATATTTTAACTGGTATGGGGCATATGTTGTTAATAATGAACAAAAATAAACAATTTTAATGAATATTTTAGGCCACACACAAAGATTTTCAAATTTAAGTAAATTTATCACAATCCACATTTACTATAAATTAATAAATAAATCTTAAAAAATGTTATCTGCTTTTAAGGATAAATAAACTTACTATATCTGAAAATGGGCTATGAATTGAATACTTATGGAATGTTATTAAAAAAAAAAACATTATAAAAAATGTGTTACAGGGAAGACATCATTTCATTCTCAACTTTTATCATATATTGTGATGGAAATTTATATTAATCTTTACGATACTATTTTTATTATAATTACTAAAAAAGAAAGTGCAATACACCTCTTGAATTATCACACTATGTTATTCATTACTCACAAATATAATTACTAACGTAAATTGCATACATTAATTCATTCTAAATTGTACTAAAGTTATTGATTTTAATATTTATTTCACTTAAAATTTCAAAATGTATTATTGCAGAATAAAATAGTTATAGTGTTTGGAAATTTTCTGAAAAATGATTATAAATTAGTGTTATATTTGGTGGCAAATTTCAAAATTTAACAAAATTTATCAGAAACTGACTGACTGACTACAAAATACAATGTATATGTAAGCATGCCTTTCTATATTTCATGATGATAGATTCATATATAGCAAAGCTAAGTCAATTCATTCATGTATTAATATACATGAAACTATAATATAATGTTAATTTATAAGCTATATGTTGGCCGCACTGTAGGTATTCGATGTTTCGTATTATGACTAAAATAACTTAAATAAAGAAACTAACTACACCTAAGCAAGGTGTTTTACATACATATGTTTTTTATATACCTACTATTAAATAGATAACTATAGTTTTATCAAGGTACCAATTTATATGAAAAAAAAGCAAAATGGCATTTCATATTTTGTGAAGACTTTAAGTAGAGGCTTTTTTGCACAAAATTTATTATAATCATGATATTAATGATACAAGATCTGGGTACAGCTCTGGCTTATGTAACAAATTGTCAGAATAAAGAAATTATTTAAGTTAAAGTCTTGATAAAACTAATGATACCATGTACATAATGAAGGTGAGCTATATAAATGTATATGTAAATGTACAATATGTAAATAAATTAAATATGTTTTTATAATCAATTACAATTGTAATTAAATTAATAGTTATATCACTAATCACATGGAGATTATAAAAAAAATATGGCTTCTAATACTTTCTATGTATTATATAAAAAAAAAATGTAGCTCACCTTCAGCTATAAATAATAATAATAACATTTTACCATAACTTATATAAGCTACTATTATAAAATAAATACATGGAGAATGCTTTGAGTATTATTAAAATAAATAAATTAATGACCTACATAACAAACTATCTTGAAAATATTAAGTCACTGTGATCATTTATCAGGAAATGGTAGACAAACTGGGCTTTCTTTTTATCAATGACTTGTTTGTTTATCCGAGATTGTGGTTCCTGTATGACATTTGGATTATCTCTAAGAAATATTGCACCAAAAAGTGTAGACAATGTTTTTGCATCTAAACCATTCTCTGCACAATGTTGTAAAGCTTCTTGTAAAAATTCACATAGATAGAGGAAAACATTTTTCCTGAATTCTGGCAGTTCCATGATTATTTGCTTGCATTGTAAATAGTTGGCAGATGCACGAAGACACACAGACTGAAGGTTATAAGGTATTATAGGGTCGGATGTGCTCTCCAGTAACAGCAAAAGTGCTTCAGCCACTGAATGTATACTACCTGGTACAGGATCTATAGATCCGCTGTCAAGCCAGTCTCTTATTTGCAATACTTCAGAATGTAAACCTGGCTGTTCAAAGAGATTCGGCTCTTTCAGACCATGAAGATAGATGTGGTCAACTAAAAACCATATTTCCTTTGGTATAGAGTAAGTTGATTGGTTAGAGACACACTGGTCTCTCTTACTTTCTAGTTCAATTAATTTGCCAACAGGTACTTCTCTTATTGGCATGTTTAAGTTAACTAGAACTTCTATAGAGCACCCAAAACAACTTCTTTGGTAGGTCCCATTGACAGTGATAAAGATATCCTTGCCACCATATAAGTGGAGAACTAAAATATCATACAACTTGTCAGTACCAGCATTCATTTTGCAGGCTGAAGTCTTGTTTATGAGCACTTTTAATTGAACTTCGCATGATTCTTCAGCACAAATACACTTTTTGTATGGCTCTACTATAAGCCATTCTTTGCAAAAGTTTGCTTCATCTAGTTTCTTTATAAATTCAAATTCAACTGGTAACTTACCTATATTTTTGATAGTTATTGTTCTCACTTGTAATTCTAAATATCTGACTGTTCCAAAATCAATTTCTGTAACATCAACTTTAACTTGCGGTATCAATTCATTCTCAAGTTTATCTAATTGCTTAATAACTTCCTCATAGACTTTTCTATACTTCTCTTCATTAATAATTTTGATTTCTGAAATAAACAGAGCAGAAACAGGCTTATGATCACTTATGTTCAATGATGGATGACTTCTATATGCTAATTGCATAATGCTGTCTCCTTTCCAGAAAATTCTATCACACCAAGCTGGTGCACGATGTTTCTCACTGGAATCCCAATTATCAGTACCAGGATCATATTTGTAAGTGGGTTTGAAATTAATAACACCTTCAATATAACCTGCAAACACACTGTTATTTTTATGTTGTTGTTTTAGTTGATCCCACTCTAGGACCGGTGCAAAATTATTTTCGTTCACAAATTTTTTGACACTTTGTGGATCTAATTCTGTTATGCGATAATTAAGATCACCAAGCCAATAAATATGGTCATGGTCTTTAATTGCTTTAGGTGGTTGATTTGGTTGTAAAAACCTTGTTCTGTTACAAATATCTCTGAAATCTTGATTGCGCCTTTCAAACTCTTCAACATGTGCAGCCAAGTGCGAATTAACAAAGCAAATAGAAGTATTGTGTAAATCAAACCTTATAGATACACCACCTTTATTACCCATTTTCCCCATGATGCCTGTACCAACTGTGTCACAAATAATGTTACGAACATGTGAGTAATGCTTCTCTTTTATTAGAACTATTAGTAACATACCAACAAGCCTTACTTTCTCTAACTTTATATATTTGGCCCGTCTATCTACATAGCTTAGAACAGCATTATACCATTCATCTTCTCTAAATGTTTGGTCAAACAGAAAAGTTTCTTTGGATAAATCAAGCTCCTGAAAACCAACAGCATATATATCAGGAGGCTCCTTGTCAATACATAACCAGTCTTTGAGAGGCATTACTGGAGATTTATCATTTACATTCCATGTACCACAAAATATTGTAAATTTCTTTGTAAATGTATAGTCAAATTCCTTATCACTCATTCTGTGCTTTATTAAGCTTTCTCTTATAGCTACTGGTGCAGAAGGTGTGTTTTCAAGACTTCGTGGTAGAATCATACTTTGAGCTATAATATGTTCAGCTTTATTGCCATTGTATTTCTTTAACCATAGAAATTCTGGTTGCACTTGAAGCTTATTAACAGCTTCTATTCCCCGAAATAAATCGTCAACAAAATTATCAACTCGTGGAGTCATTTGAATCTCGAACTTATATTTATTATTACGTGATTGTAAATTCAGGTACAAAATTGCTTCAGGATCAGATGGTTTGTTGTCAATTTCACATTTAAAAGTATTGTCGATAGGTAGCACTATTTCTATAGATAAGTCAGTAAAGGATTTCGGTGGGTAACATGATGTAAATAAACAAAACACTGCTTTCTCGTCGCCGTATTCCACAATCGCTAGGAGTCTATCTTTTTTAACCCATTCTGGGTGGAGTACTTTGGCGTCACAAAGGAACGCCGTTACCCTTTCACTAGACAAGAATTTTTCTTGAACCACTGATTTAATTTCTTCGTGATTCATTTTTAAATAAAACTAATATTTGGGAAAATCTAATACGATTTTTTACAATTTCTGACATAACTTTATCATATCAAATTCGTATACGAATATTGACAGCTTTGACGTTTTGTATCGATTTAGTTCGAAAACGATACCGTTTCATTTGTTGTTTAATTGTTTAATAGTTTGGCATTATAATAGCTAGCAATATTATAAATATTATAATATTTAACATTTTTCTTTTTTAATACTATGAATAAAATGTTATTTAAACAAATAATCGAACATATATCGAACAACATCTTGTTTGATTTTAAATAAAATTCGGCAATGATTAGATTTGTTTGAAAAGAAGAAAGTACTTAATATAGATATAAAATTTCATCAATGAAATGTTTGTGATTTTTATAACATCAACTATTAATTTTTGGGAAAACTTTCTGTAACTTCTTGGGTTCTGGTAGCCCTAGAACTGGTCAACTCTCAACTGCCAACTGTCAAGTCGATAAGCGATAATAATATAAATATCTGAAAAGATACGATTTTTACATTTTAATAGTTTTTCTTTATTACAAGATAAATTACAAAAATACTTATATTACTTCATCATGGGAGCTGCACCAACCGATTGGCAGCTAGAATGTACAGAATTAAAGCAGCGAGGAGCCTATCTTTTGCAAACTGGACAATGGTCTGATTGTACCTTTTTGGTAGGCACTGAGCCCAACCAAGTTGTTTTAGTTGGTCACAAACTAATTCTCGCTATGGCTTCTCCAGTATTTGAAGCTATGTTCTATGGTGGCATGGCAGAACGGAATGAACCGATACCAATAGTTGATGTCCAGACAGATGCATTTAAAGCATTATTAGAGTAAGTTACTATAAGAATTTTAACCATTAGTTGAGAAATTATTATAAAAACATAAAAATACGTATATATTTCAGATATATCTACACAGGCAACATAAACATAAGTTCCTTTGACAAAGCATGTGAATTATGTTACGGTGCAAAGAAATATATGCTGCCACATTTAGTTAAAGAATGTACAAGATATCTTTGGTCTGATCTTTATCCTAAGAATGCTTGTAGAGCTTATGAATTTGCCAGATTATTTGAAGAGAGTGTTCTCATGGAAAAATGTACACAGGTATATTTTGACATTTATATAAAAATATCAATATTTTAATAAATATGTAGAGAACTACTATTTATATTTATCATTTATTAATATCAAAATTATACAAGCATAATACTAAACAGGCAAGAGTGGAAAAACTGGAGAGACACCTTTGCTCAACAATGGGACAGTTCTGTCTGATATAATAATAATAATAATAATATAAACATAAATATATACATTATATTATTAAATAGAATTTATATATTTTGCCGTAAGTATTTGTATGTAGTATATGTATAAAGGAAAGCCATTGACCAAGTCATGAGGGTATTGTTGTGTCTTCATTTACCCCCTGGTCGATGACAAATATACTACTCATTATTGTCATTCGATGTGCTCCTTTTGTTTTTGCTATTATTTTTGTTTGTAATATTTATTAAAGTGTACAATCTTATATATTATGTTAGTGGTTGAATTTGTAATGACTTTATTGTGTTATATCATAGTGTTGCACTACTTATATGTTAATACTACTTGTAATTTACTTTTAAAATGATGTTGATACTCAGTGCTTACCATGAGTAGAGTTTTATTATTCTCCATCAATACTACAAATATATATATAGCAGAACCCATTTAATATGATCACATTTAATAAGTGATCTTAAACAGATTTTAAATGTATTTGATAAAATTCATTATAGTATGCAACATTAAATGTACATAAAAGATTACGTTCTCAAATTTTGTCTTGTTTAAATTATTATTTTTACAGATTATAAGTACTAACACCAAGGAAGTATTAAATGATAGCAGTTTTGAAGAAGTTGAACTAAACACTGTTATTACTGTCTTCTCTTTGGACCACCTCAATGTTGATAGTGAATTAGATTTATTTGAAGCAGCTGTAAGGTTAATATCAACTTTTTTTTATAAAAAAATTGTAATTTATTAATTTGAATAGAATTTATTTGCTTTATA
Organism: Dione juno; assembly: GCA_037127375.1. Classification (NCBI taxonomy): domain Eukaryota; kingdom Metazoa; phylum Arthropoda; class Insecta; order Lepidoptera; family Nymphalidae; genus Dione; species Dione juno. The sequence goes on along the minus strand of JAXRJS010000007.1, from coordinate 9,137,715 downwards.
TATAATAATTATTTTTATTTTTATATTATTAGATATGCAAAAGCATTAGAGAAAAGATCAGAGAGAAGTGTAAGTCCTCCAACTGAAGGGGCACCTTTTACTGAAAATAGACAAAAAAGTCCTCTGCCTTCAACTTCACAAGAAAAAGAACCGGTAATAAAGATAGTGCAATTCTAAATATATTGTTTCTTTATATTTAAATATAACATGTTCTGACATAACTGGAAAATGTATCATAAAAAAGGTTAAAAAAAATTAAATCCTTTGGTCTGGTTGGCAAAATGCCATGGTGGATGGGATTCACCATATTCTATTTAGATCAGTTGCAAACTGTTTCCAAACATAAATATTTATTCTTTTTAACCTGCATATAATTCATAATGTAGTTGATAAGAATATACTAATGAATTTTCAATTATTCACTTCTTCAGTACAAATTGGAAAGTTCCATGTTAATTATAAATATATTTAATTATAATTGTTTAGCTAGTAAATGTGGAAAGCAGTGCTGAGAGCAGTCCCGAAGCCGTGATGGATACTTGTCGGGCCAACGACCGTGACACCATTGTACCACCAGTGGAGCACAATAAGAAACCTAAGACAGGTGAAATAATATAACTATACTTTCAGAATTAAAATTGTCAATATATAATGAAATGTCATTAGCATCAGTCCTTTAGTAAGCTACCACTAGGTTGAACTGCTTTCAGACACCATTGAGTTACAGTTAAAGGGTTCATCAAAATGTTTTTGGGTACAAATACCATCTGGGGATATATACATCTTAAATAAAGAGGTTCGAGACAACAACATGATGCCGACAGATAATATTTATTATAAAATTATAAAGATATTTTAGAATTCATTTTGGAAATACCATGGCCATTTATAACTTAGCGAGACTTAGATATGATTTCACGTATTTTTTTTATTTCAGAGCATAAAGAAAAGGCATCAATAAGAAGTGCAGTAGAAAAAATCAGATTCTTGACCCTCTCCCCTCAACAGTTTGCAGCAGGCCCAGCCAGGTCGTCCTTGCTAAGTGAATCTGAGGCTTTTGCGGTTTTAATGAATATATTGTCAGCTTCCACTGACGTTCCCATGCCTAGTGGGTTTTCTACTTCGAGAGTCCCGAGGAAGCAACTGATAGGTGGTGGACCTTCGTGTAACGTGAGTTTAAACTTGACTATATAACTCCAATATATATTTACACAATTAAAGTAGTAAACATGTTGAAATTTCATACATACATATATATGTATATTTATTGTGAGAACTGAGCAAGGTATCCCTAGTGCTTTATCTCTGGCGAATAAGTCAGAGAGAACGGAGCTTCAAACGTTACGCTCTCACACACCTCTTTCGTCACTGACATTAACCTCTTCCTACAGATACTGCCCCTCAGGGTGTCTTAGTGCATTTTACGTGACCTTCTTACATTATCATCGACACATCTCGAAGGTCAACCAACTCGAAGGTCTCTACCTAACTTTTTTGGTGCTGGCATATCAAATTTAATATTCAGTTCAATTTCAATACAATTCAATTCATAGTCTAATTTGAACTTGAAAAGAGAGTTAAACACATAAAAGACTTGAATCAATCATATATTCTCATTGTGCTTTAATATAAATTTGAAATTTGCAAAACGGTCAGTGTTTTACAAAGTATTCTATTCAACGAAAATTAAATAAGAGAGAATGCAATTTAATCTTTTAAGATTGATTTATATTTTTATAAAATATAAGTACAAAGTGTAGGCATCAATAGAAATGAGATTTATTTTGAATGAAATTTGATTGGAAAATGCTATAATTATCCTTGTTACAAAATACAAAAATATGTCCAATAAAAAAAAATTGATTACAAGCTATTTTTCTATATTATTTTATTTATTTGATACTGAAGCGTGTCCATGAACTCCCAGATGCCAACATTCACGGTGGACACCCCCAGCCCGGTGACGGTGGAGCAGACGTGGTGCGCGCCGGAGCTGACCCGACTCCCGCAGCCCTGTATTTCCTACCCGAGACCCACACGCCAGGAAGGTATGTGCTAGTGTCCGGCCGAAAGTTCGGTTTCGGTGGCAAACTACGACCGAAACCGAAACTGCATTCGGGAGTTGCCGCGCTGTGCTCGGTCATGACCGGTGTGGTAACTTCCTAATCATGTCGTGACTTGTTTGTGTTCGCAATGCGTTAGGCTTGTTGTGAGTTTTTGTGTGTTTTATTTTATATTAGGTAACTTTTATCTTCTGATATAGTATGCGTTAGAGTATGTGGTAAACGTCGAAAAATTATTTAAAATAACTATATCTAAATATTTTGTGTTTACTTTAACTCATTCGCTAATGCTATACGTAAACAAGCATTAGTTAGGTATACTATAATGATTTTTAAAGTATCCCGGGATTGGAACCCGCGCCTCTTGGACAAAAAACCGCTGTGCTTATAAATTTTATATGTTTTCTTTAAATATTATTTATGTCCTTGGTGTGGATTAACACTTTAAAAATCATTAAAATATTTAATAAAAATAGAATTCTCTCTTGTCAAATGATTGATCTTTCAATAGCGGAAATTTGTAAAAACCTACATACAGAGATGCTAACAAAGTAATAAGTTGTATAAAGCATATAAGAATTTCGACGCAGCGTGAGGAAGAACGCATGGCGCGAGTGGTCAGAGCGCCTGGACGGGTTCCATGAGACGCGGGTTCAAATCCCGCTGTGTTCAAATTTTTATATGTTGTGATAATAATAAGCGTTAAGATGTTATGATAATAATAAGCGTTTAGAGCTCCAACGTTAAATTTAATAATTATTGCCAATATAACCAAGTAGCGAGTACAGTTAAATAATTGTTTCTTTTGGCAAATTAGCACGCTTATAATGAAATTAATGGGTACTTACAAAGGTGCCTAGGTATCCATTTTACAGGTTTTGTATATCACTTCAATATTAAATACCTGCTTATAACAATTGTGAAATTGGCCAACAACTGAAAAAAGTATTTAAGTTATTATTTAACCTTTTTTTTGAAACTATGTGATTTAGAGAAAAATATGAAAACTGACTCGAATGAAGTTATTACAAGATACTTCTAAGAAATTTTCGGTCTCGTTTTCGGCGGCCGAAACTGACCTGACTGACCGTTGCCGAAATTCGTTTTCGGTTTGTCTTATATGTTTAAATTATTTCTTATAGTATTTTTCAAAGTGAACAAAAAAGAAACCTCTTAGTAAGCGTCCAAAGGTACTATTTTGATATGGTTTTAAAACTATGTTTGTATTGTTTATTTTGATTAAGGATAATCTTTTCCAGTTAAATTAGTACCTATTGTGTGAGTAATTAAAATTTTCATATTTCGCTTATTCGTTGTTCGTTTGTTTGTATACCAGAAGAGACGAAGACTGGCTCGGAATCGCTATATTTATATTCACAATAATAATTCTCAGGCATGGCAGGCCTAGCGAACATGACGGGCATGGTGTCAATGGCGGGCATGACGGGCATGGGGGTCGGCGTGATGGACCACATGGAGCTACACAACAACGTGCACACTCACAAAATATATTGTCAACGAGCCATGGTCCAGCACACCGACTGCCTCAACACCAGCGCCCTGGACTGCTCCGTGACGTTCATGGTGGATAAGAATATATACCTGCTGGGGGTGCAGGTGAGTTATCCGTCCACCGACTGTGGCCCACTCGAGGAGTACGCTGTGTGAGTGCGCGCGTCCCCAGGTGCCGACGCAGGCGCCGAGCGAGGAGAGCGGGGCCTGCAGCGGCGCGGGCGGGGGCTCCGGCAGCGGCGGCTACTCGGAGCTGCTGTACGCGCACCTGCTGGACGCGGACGGCGCGCGCCTGTCCTACACGCACTACACCAGCCGCGTGCCCTACCGCCACCTGCTGGACATCATGTTCAACCGGCGCGTCTACATCCAGCGCAACAAGGCAAGACATATACCTATCTCACTTTTAGAAACACATTTACATAATTTAATGTAGTGTGATTTGAGCCCGCACCTATTCAAAACCATTCAAATTATATATTTCTTTCCTTACTATGAGATAACACTACAAAAAGTATTAAATATATATATTATTTTTCAGGTTTACAAAGTAGGTATAGTGTTTAACAAAATGGGTTGGTATCCCATGGGTACCTGTGCACAGCAAGTGGCCGCTGAATCTGTCTTCTTCAACTTTGGGATCGGCCACAGCAGTGATTCGGTACGAGATGGACTTATTAGATCTATTATATTCACTTATTGAGAATAATACATACATGCTGTATAATGTGGTAATGAATTTGTGTACATGGTGTTATAAAAAGTATATTGGTATACTTTTTTATATTTAAATTTATAATTTCACAACTTGCTAACCCTCTAAGGCCAAAGCTTGACCAAAACTTAGTACATTCTTTTATAATATCAATCTTAAATTGTGATCCTATATTGGTTGGATAATTTTTTGCTAAATATTTTCCTCTGAACAACAAAAGCCCACAACTTTAAGTTTTATAACACAATTTCATAAAAATCTATTATGGCAAAAAAGTTCTTACAATATATTATTACCATGTTGGATGTACCATAAATAAGTTGTGATACGTTTATTTGTAATACAAGGTGGCCTGATGGACGTTTTCTCTTGATGTATAACATTTGTACTGAAGACTAAAAAATGTTCTGAAATAAAACAAAAGTAGTATATCTATATATATTGTTGTGATGAAAACGTTGGGAGCCTCCATATATTTTAGAATAGGCTTTTTCCAGTAAAATTTTGACAAAAAAGTATTAAGCGAAGCCGCTTATTATGTTTTATACATTAATAGTAATTATACATTTATGTAGAAGCTAAGCTTTATGTAACTTAAAACAAATTTAACAGTTTTTTTAAATGTTTCGATCTCGTTACTCTAGCTTTGTATATTCTGAGTGGAATATTATTATTAACAGAAATTTGGGGAAAATTGCGAATGAGATATTTTAACACTAAATTTACTGCCTACCCTGTTATACTTCATGATATTGTTTAAAGCAATAAAAAATTATGATGAAAATTATTATGATTAATCCAAAATAATGGAAAATTATTTGACAATAAAATTATAAAAATAGTTTATATATAAGTGTACCTACTTCGGGTGTTTTATTATTTTATACATGATCTATGTTATAATACAATTAGATGCTCGTAGTTAATTTATTTATATTGCATATGTAAATAATAAAAAAATGTTCAAAAAATCACATATTTGTCATTACATTATATATTTAAGTTTTTATTTTTGCTATGTTATTTAATATTAAATTCAGTGTCAGATAATGTAACGCTTGTAAGTACATTGAAATAAAAAAAGTGGCTATAATTTTTTTTTCTTCTAAATTACACACATGACCAACCTAGATGAACTTTTGTATAATTTTTCTCTTCTTGAGAAAAATTGTTTTGTAAGGAAATTAAGTGGTGTTTGTTTATATGCGACATGCATATGAACACAAGCGAGTTCATAACAGTATAAATTATTTTCAAAATTTCATTTGCCAACTTGTGAATTTAGACAAAATAAGAAAATTATGGAGTTTGCTTATTTTTCACTTTGCGCAGTACGTGAAAATAAAACTAAGCAAATCTCAGTTGAATATACCGTACATAATGATATTACACAAATATACAAATAAGCCTTGCGTCTTAGACCTTGACACACTTGTTTTAAAAAAACCGCCATCGACGTAGACACCGTAGTACTGTCATGTATAGCTCGTCTATTTCAATTATATATTCAAGCGATTTCTACTTAGCTGTCGTAGCAAATTCAGACTTGTTACATAATATTAAATTAGTAAATTTATTTTTATTTGTTATCTAAATAATTTTTAATGATTTCATAATAATAATTGTTTTAGAGCTCATCGGGAATCCTTATCAAGGAAAAAAGTCTCTCTGACATCTGTCTAATTGACTTTTGTCATGTTGGAAGTAGTAAAATTCTAATTCGAGGCAGTTGTTTAGGTCCGTGATTTAAACATATTATTTTAAGTATTTATTATTTAGAGACATAACAAAGACTGATGTGGTTAGATTTAGCAATTAGATAGTGTTATATGATCTAGATTCGTAATAAAATAAAGATTAACACATGTTATAAGTGAAGATGTCTCGGAATAGGTGTGATGGCTTACTTGCGAAGGTCGATTTTCCTCTTTACACACTTCAAACGCTCACCAGTCGTCATGTGCTCGTGGCAGGTGGAGGAGGAGCATCTAATACAGGTGTCGCGAATGGTTTCGTAAGTATTGCTTATATGTTATAAAGAAAAACAACTTCTGCACTTTGTTTTATGTTAGTTACAATCCGACACGCGTCAGCAGTTTACTTATCACACCAGATTCTTGTTTATAATGCTTATTAATGTAATGACCTATTACCTACTGTGTATTTATTTTTTCTAGGAAATATTTGAGTTATCACATAATGGAACACGCTTTGTTGCGGAAGAAGTGATGAGGTACGAGACAGGACCTAATGTCGTTATGACATGTTCAGTGCAAAATGCCCAGAATCGTATATACCTGGCAGCTGGTCAGGAAAGTCACTGCCAGTTGTATAAAGTTAATGTTAAAATGGTAGACGCTGCAGAGATGCGACGTGGAAGTTTCAGAGCTGAAAATGGACTTGTACGTCGTCGTCGTACTATATCTGAAAATGACAACATATCAAAAATGGAAAGCCATAATCACAGTACAGATAAAAGAATGTCATTTGAAATACGGCCTTTTGAGAGTGTACAAACAGATTTTGGGTTGGTAGCAACTTCTAGTATTAAAATAGTATCCAAATTAGAACATATATGATCCTTATCTTCTACATAATGCTGTCTTTGCTGTCACATGTAATATATATTGTTAAAACACTATTTCCAGTAAGGATCCCCTGCAAAGGGTAGTTACAATCAGTCATAATGGAAAACTAATGGCAACTGGTGGAGTCGACGGTAAAGTTAGAATATGGTCATTTCCCAAAATGCAACTCCTGTTTGAATTACAAGGACATACTAAAGAGGTATGTATATCACTATTATTTTTAACTTTATATGTCTTCCTGATATAACAGTGCTTGTTGTTTGCTCTGACCTTAGTTACTTAACCTTACCTGTGGGTTAAACCTTACTTGGCAGTATTAAAACTGCTATATAAGGTCCATAGGAAGCTATAGTAGGAAAAAGAAAATTACTTAAATATAATTATTCCTCCGAGCCAAGATCAAACTTACAACTATTGTTTTTACTATGGCCTCATAGTATGAGAAGTTAAATACTATGCCAATAATATAATACTATTGCATTCTTAATCTTATAGTATAAATTAAATGGTTTCACTTTATTTAATACACCACTCAGTGTCTCAGTGACCTCTTTGCTATTCAAATTCCCATATTAAATGATTACTGTGTTCTATTGAACTATTATACATTTACATTATTATCCATTATATTGTAAGCCTATTATATATAATATATACCTAGTTAAAACTTATTGGCCTAGTTATAGACTTAACATCGCTTAGTTAGGTACTGTAGATTGAACTCCCTGAGTTTGTGGTGAAATTATGTTAAAGAAAAATCATTATTTGCTGTTTTGTTGTAGATTTGTGTTAATTAATTAGCCATATGTCAGATTTAGTATCCTTATGCCTGCGCTGAAATGCCGCAGATTCATGCTTGCTTTTGACATTTAGACCTTTATATGAATTTATTATTTTTTATATGTATATATTAAAGACCACTGCAATGTGAGCTCTCTAATTAATAATATAATAATTATTTACTAATTCCAGTTGGATGATTTAGATTTTAGTCCATTTGATGATAAATTAGTTAGCATAGCTAAAGATGGGCAAGCACTGCTGTGGGGGACAAATGCAAAGGCAGCACCATTGCTCAGCCTCACTTGTGAACCACCCAATGGTACTAAATATTTATTCAGAAGATGCAAGTAAGATATTTCTTATTAATAAATGGGATTTTAAATGAAAAGTCAGTACCATATTGGAATATACATTCAAAATATCATAATATAATGTTTAAGAGAATCAGGATGATAGACACACATACATAAAAATTTTATAGGTACATATATTATAAGATGAACAACTCGTAAATAACTAACTTTCACTAAAGTGCTCCTCATTTCAGATTCGGAGCAATAGAAGACAAAAAAAATGAATATAGGATGTTCACAATTGCAAATCCTTTATCCAGATCTGGTAAAGCGCAGGGTTTGCTCCAGTTGTGGGAGCCCAAATCTGGTGCCTTAAAGAAGACAGTGATGATAACTGAGTCATTATCAGCACTCGCTGTAAGAGACGATGGCAGATTTGTTGGAGTCGGCACTATGTTCAGTGGTTCTGTAGATATTTATATAGCTTTTAGTTTGCAGGTGAGGATTTCTTTTATTGTGTTTAGTGTACATAGTTATGATAAGTTATATATGGACTGTTTTGAATGTGCTGTAAGTTCATTTTTTAGAAAAATTATATAGAATTAAAATTATATATAATTATATAAATTTCAAGTTAATATATTTGCTAATTAAAGAATTTAGAAAAATTAAATAAAGTCTGGCAATGTTTCTGCTATTTTAATAAATCGTTTCATTTAACTGATGACTGAATACTTACGGGCTCCAAACGATATATACCATTTTCTAAATTCTTTAAAAACCCACCGACGACTTTTGTAGTGCAAAACATTATATATGTATATTTTTTTTGTAAAAGAAAAAAAATTATATAGATTTTTGTGAGTACATATAAAGTGGTCCCTTGTAGCTCATAGGAACGTTTTCCTGTACCATCACTCGCCACGACACGTCTGAATGTAAACGCGACGGTTTTGTGTCGTGGGTTCGACTCCCATGAGGGGAGAATTACGTATTTAAATTTTGATGACCAGATGACTCTAGTGATGCCGTTCTGTCCGCAGCGCGTGCTGCACGTGGCGGGCGCGCACGGCATGTTCGTGACGGGGCTCCAGTGGGTGGGCTCGGGCTCCCACTCGCCGCACGCGCGCTGCGAGGCCGCGCTGCTGTCCATCTCGGTGGACAACCGCCTCGTCGTGCACACCGTCCCTTACGCGAGTCAGTGTTGCTTGTTGTATACAATATATTGTATCTGTTGTAGTTTGTATCTATCTATGTATGAGTGTAATGTAGGACACAGCGTGATGATGGAAAGACGCCACCCGACGCGCTATGTCTCGAAATTGGAAGGAAAGTAGTTAACGGAGTGTCTTCACACTAGGCTCCCTCTGTCTCCTCCGCTATGGGCGCTATTTATTAGATTTATTTGTCATTTAAATTGTTGTTATTCAATTTGTATTAATTTTGTGCGTATGTGTTTTTTTTATATTTCTAGTCTACTTCCTTATTAGTTAGTTATTTGTTATGTGCTTAATATTAGTACTTTATAGTAGTACAATAAATATTATTCTTATGCTTATAAATGCTATTATTGAACGAAACTGACGCATTGTTGTAGTTTCGATACCAATTTGATGCTCATGCTCAATATTTACAAAATATTTCATTAATTTTTTAAAGTGTTATTCTCATTATTAAGAAAAAAAAACATTTGAACACGCCAAATGTCAAAAAAAAATCCGTAGCAGAATTTGAACCAGTATTCTCACCTAGCTACATTTAAATTTTAATATGCTTGTCACAACTTATTTATGTTATTTATTATTAGCCATAGTACATAGATATATTTAATTTTTTTATATATGAATATATTATAAGTTACAAGTTACATTTTCTCTGTCCACAGACACGATGCCCGCGTGGGTCGCCGTCATACTGATAGTGTTCATTCTATTTTGCACTTTTTGTCTATGTTCATATTTAGGTATATAAATGGAAATTATTTATTATTATATGTATAGAACTATAAATAAATAAATAAATATAGGTAATATGTAAAATTTGGAAGAGATCGGTAACGGCGCACGGCGGATTATACATAGGGCATTGTCTTGTATGTTTGTATAAATAGAATCAATTAAATGAATTATGAATTAAATGTGTTTTTTTTGGATAACAGTGAAGGTGTAGGAGTCCCATGGTGAGCGAGCCATTTGTGAGGCATGGTGGTTCTTAAGTATGGTTCTGTTTGGCGTTTGCCCATTGTCGTACTAAATGCCTTTAGCAAAAGATTTTTTTTTTAATTTTTAACTTGACTAATAATATTAAACAACTTAGGAACTAAGGAAATTCTGGAATTGGTTTATCCGGATTTCTAGATATATATTTCCTAATACTTAAATATACGTGATTCATCCGGTTAGTTTAAATTTAAAATTAAGCAGTAAGTGTAAAAATGGCGAATACCAAAAATTTTAAGAACGAACAAAGATATTAGCAACATGAAAATCGTAACTACTTATAATTGATCAGCATGTGTAATATACTTATAGAATTCTTGCAATTGAAACTCGAAGTTCGATTTAATTCTCATATAATATCCTTGTGATGGGTGTAATTTTTTCTTCTATATCTGGTTATTGTTAATCGATAAGCCATTCTGTCTTCTGCTAAGACAAATTAAGGAATTCACTAGCCTGTCTTCCTTTAAAGCTAAACGTGAATATATTCTCTTAGTACTTCATTTATATGCCCGATATTAAAAAGTTCAAATATGTCAAGGTCATCCTGGCTCTTAGCACATTCGACTATCTGACTCTGTCACTCATTTGTCCTTTACGTTCAATAAAAAGTAGATATAGTCTAGTTTATATTATAAAGGATAAAAAAATTAAAAGCATACAATTTTCAATAACATTTAATTACATCAAAACAAATAACATATAGATGATCATCGTAACCCTCGGCAAGTTGCATTGTATTAGACCGACTAGAGATCTATGCTACACTTCACACGTTCTCGAAGCTTGCTTCAGACTACATAATATAATAATAGCTTTTAATCAAATGTATAATATTGTAGTGTACAGACAGACAAATTTGATTGTCTCAAATGTCTAATGAAGGTAAATATAAAACAACACATACAATGAGCTATTCATACATTTGTAGAAAAAAGTCCAAGAGGTTATATAAGAATGCAAGCCCATTTGACTTTAAACATATTAAAAAACAGCTCCACATCATTTATTGTGAAATGCATTCTTTATTTTCTTAATAATAAAATAATAATGGAAGACTGATTTATAAAAAAGTTCACAAACATGTGATGTTAGTTGCGCTACACTCTGGTACCGGATATAGGTATTTATGTAATATTAATATTAACATTTATAATGTTTAAATAGAAAAGACCAACTGTTTGTGACCGTTGATGTAATTTGGTAAAAATCTATTTAAAAGGATAAAGTGCATATATATATATATATATATATATATATATATATATATATATATATATATATATATATATATATATATATGCTGCAAAATACATAATAACAACACCATTATAAAAATGCTACAGTATATATAAAATAAAATTTACAAATTTTGTTTAATAACTATTTTCTATAACAATTTTTCTATTTTGGGACAACTTGTTTCGTAGAGATTCAATATTATTAAAAAAAAGTCAAATATTTATTTATGTAAGAATCATAATTTTAATACATTAGGTTGTATATTTGTAATAGATTTTTCTATGTGGTCCCTAAGCACTGTACTATGTTAATGTGAAGAAAATGTGCCAAAGGCATAAATATTTTTATAAAGGTATCATAAAATTGGTCTAAACACCAGTATAAAATACACGTGAAATACTTATATTTTTCTATATTTAGCATTTATATGCTTAAATATTATTATATAATATAGATTTTAACAAATCTTATAAACATTTAATAAATATTTATATATACAATCGATCAATGGTTATATTTGGCTAGAATATAAATTTGAACTTTTAAAAGGAATCGATTTCATTCAATAGAGTGAATTTTGTGTTATCTGTAATGGACGTCGAACTCGTGATTGGCATAATCTTCAGTCTTTAAAATAAAACAAAAAAAACCCAAACGCTAGTATCAATTCCATTTTTAAAATAAAGCGCTATCAAATGACAGTTCTATTTGAAAAAATGTTTTAGCGGCAACGTCAAACAATTGACAACGAGTCTGTCACAATTAGTGATATTGTAAATACCTATGATTTGCATTTGTTTTTATTTTTTAATATAAATACAATGAATAAAAGCTTCTAGTTCAGTTACGTGGCGGCCGCCGTCGACCGACAATGAGATGACATCAATACTAGGCTACCTAACACTAAGGTTACATGTAAATGGCACATTAATATGTAGCATTAGACTCGACCTATAAATGATATTGTTACACTACGTTACATAATCTTTGCTCTATCACATCAGTACTGTTGCTGTTCCTTAGGCTGTGGCTGTATTGCATAGCGGCTTGTTTATGGGATTGAAAAACATATATAAAAAAACTATTAAAAAATATTATAATACCTATGATATAATGTAAAAATCTTATATTGTTATATAATATATTTATATCGTGTATAAATATTACAAGTTTCACATTTTCAACCCAAAATCTGTACCGCCATGTAACACTGCCTTCGTCTTACGAATAAACAATTATCTAATGTAAAACATAGCTTAGACCCATCGAACGCTACGGCAGATGAAATTGCAAACCAATTAAAATTGTTCCATGTTGCTTTAGTGGATACTAGGTCTAACATTCATACGACGCCCGTGTGTACACTTCTTTATTTGTTTTGATTAAAATTGTAAAACTATATAAAATATATTAATCATAAACGAATAAAAATTTGTAAAAAAGAAAGTGAGCACAACGGGCTAATAACAAGCGCTAATGGCGGCTATCGGAAATCATATATCACTTAAATTACCAATATGTATGAAATAATATTTTTCAAAAAAAAAATTAAATTTTCACGTTGTCATTTTGTGCGTTTGAACATAATGTGGAATATATTTGTTACAAAAAGTATGCATTTCCAAGATGGCCGCCACACGTCAACAACAACATAAATACGAAGCTATTCACTATTTACATATTAAAATTCGAAAATATAACCTAACACAATCGTTCGCGTACATTCACCTGGATACATACAATTATCTTTTAGGACGTGTTTATAGTTCAACGAAACTTTTACTTCAAATGGCAGAGAAAATGTAAATGTGAGGCCTCAACATCTTAATAGAGACTTCAACCAGCAGTCTTAAATAATTGATTGAAAATTATGAATACTATATACAGACTGTTATATATATATTTTATATTTTTGAGTATGTATATTTTTTATTATAATATATACAATATATATAATAGTTTCGTCAAACTTCACAATACATTATCATTAGCCCTGTAATACTGACTCACGTATTAATTGACCAAGCACACTTTCATCCATGGAGATTATAATAGCTTATACTACGCTAATAATTCACATAAAAACTGCTTTTGAGCCCGAACTCGATACAAATGCGTCAGTGTCACCCCTCACACTGGAAAAGAGGCAAATTAGTTAGTTTGTGAGTTAAACTTGTGTGTAAAATAATAATACAATGGGGGAAGTAAAAAGTTTAGATCTTGTTTATTACACGGCTTTCACAATAGACGTTGCATTTTATTATTGTACACAACGACTTCAACGCGCTTTACAGTGTTATTTGATGTTTGAGTTTGAGCGTTATTCAGATCCACTACGATTAACACTAGATAGGAAAAAGCGGAGCAGCTGGTCAAAGTGTTTGACATTTTGGACCGAATTCAGTATAGAATGTAAATAAAGCGTTCAAGCGTTTCCAACAAGTTATTGGATCAATTACCTAATAAATTCGATTTAATAAATTGATGTAAAGGTCAATGTCAAAGAATCTTTTGTTTGCTCTATCGAGACACCATCGCCAGAAGCTTCGAGAGCATTGTTGTTAATTGTCTGGCATATAAATGCTATATAGGCACCAAGCGACTATCGTCTTTTTAAGAATTCTCAAAGTTTCCTCAATGGTATAATATTGGAATAAGAGGACTTTTTCAATAATGTAAATATGGAATTATTTACAAAATAGTATATTTGATATAAATCCGAAAATTTAAACTTTCAATAACAAAATAAATATTATAACTATCAAAACTTTTTACTTCATCCAATTAAAAATATATTATATATTTATTTACATACATATGAAATATCTGTCAGTTTTCTCTGATTTTGTACTGGACAGGTAAACATGGTTATTTGTTATTGATATAGTTCTATGTATAATCTAAGTTAATGACTAAATATAATATTTGACTAGAATATAGTACTGAATAACCGGTCATTAGACGTAAAATAAATTAAGTAAAGTGATCTGCTTTAGTAAGATAATTCGTAGTGGATTGCGGCAGGTCGGCAGTTATTATAGGAACAATTAACAAACACACATAAAAGTATAAGCGTATAAAAAAATAAGAAAAGTTGCACCTGGTGAAACATTTATTATAGAAAAAAACAGTAATATCAGATCTATTATATCCTAGTTATTGTTCAATACTTTTAAAATACTAAATAATTATTTCAAACTTAATGAAATCAACGCTATTATCCTAAAATAACTAAATACCTGTATGACAACAACCTTATCATATTATATAACTTAATAGGATTGTCTTTAAGGGGTAGTGGGTTAGAGGACTAGGGGTAGGTGTTGTAGGATCGATCGTTGCAGAAGCACAGGTCCATGTACTCACCCTGGTCGAAGGTGCTCGGGTTGATGTAGGAGAGCAGGTCCTGGTCGCTCATGCCCGTGAGGCCCTGCACCGGCGCCGTCATCTCCTGGGACACGGCCTGCGACACCGCCTGCGAGACCGCCTGCGACACCGCCTGCGTCACCGCCTGCGACACCGCCTGCGACATGGCGGCCAGCGGGGCCTCGCCCGCCGGCTCCGCGGGCGGCGCCTCGCCCGCCGGCTCCGTGCTCAGGATGTTGGCCGTGTTGATGGCGGACGTCACGAGCGCGTTCATGGTGCTGTCCGACGTGAGGATCTCCGCCGCCGCGTTCAGGATCATGGACTTGACGGCGGAGGGCGGCGTCTTCACCGACGTGGGGATGTCGGGCATCAACATGAGCTCGTCCTGGCTCGGCCCCGACGGCATCACGATGCGCTGGCTGCTCTCGCAGAGCATGCTGGGCGATACCTGCGGGTTGAGGATGACATCTGGCGGCAGCGTGGAGGGCGGCATGGGCGGCAGCAGGTCAGCGGTGCCGCGCTGAACCACGGCCGCGTTGGGGCTGAGCAGCACGTCGGAGGCGTGCGACGCGGTGGAGGGCGACGAGGAGGAGCCCGACAGGTGGTCGTCCACGCGCGAGTTGACGAGCTCGTCTAGTTTGGCGGCGTCGTCGGGCAAGATGGCGGCCGTAGCCTTCATGGCGTCCTCTACCAGAGCCTCCATGTGGGCGCTCTGCCGCGCCAGACGCTGTTCTATCTGCGTCGCCTCCATTTTGGTGATGGCGCTGAAAGGATTGAAGCTCTCCTCCCTATTCTGTTGCACCTGGTTGTACACCATCAGTCTTTGCTCGCTGGCCGTTTGCATGGATGAGTTTGTCATCATCAGCTCGGAATTCATAACCTTCATTTCGGTCTCGAGCGGGTTCATGGCCGTTTTTGCAGAGATGAGCTGCTGCATCGTATCCATAGTATTCATGGGGAGAATGGGGGGATCGACATACATATTGTTGGCATTGTCCGAATTAAAGATGGCAGCCGTTACTGATTCTACCATTTTATCTGTTTGGACCTGGTTCTGTATAGCTTGGAGCTGTTGAGTAAACGAGACGAGTCGCGATTCGTTTTGAGAATTTGTGTTTGGAGATAGTTTGATTGAATCGTAAGCACCAACATAGCCAACCTTCAAATAAAGAATAATTTATTATGATAGTTATTTTTTAATGCAGATTTAATTTGCCTGTAACAAAAAGTATACATTAACTAAGTAATTTATATATTCATCATACCTGTTGTGGAGTGGGGTCTCTCGTGATGGTCTCCGACTTAAGACGTAGGTCCATGACACTGAGGTCGTCAGAAAGCGGCTTGTCGCCCTCCGAGCATCCCTCCGCGCCTTCGATTAATGAGTGCTGACTGGATTCATCTTGTACCTGTAACAATCAAAATATGTTCAAAAATATGAAATACAGATATTTTTCTTATTAATAGTTACACACTTTAGGAAAATAACGAAAAAAACAATGACTTTAAACAGGCATAACTAACAAAATTTAAATTTCTTAAATTCGTTGGAAAGCATTCATGCTATACTGGATTTAAAAAACTGAAAATACTTCAATATAGAATATGTATACACACCTCGCTCTTCAACCCAAGGGGCGAGTGTGGATCGGGTACGATGATGGAGGGCCGACGCGGAGGCTGCGGCGGCGGCATCAGGGCGGCGCCCCACGAGTGCTCCTCACCTGCACACGGGGCACGTTACACGGGCTCTACCAGGATACGCCTAGCTGCGTGCCGGGTAAACCCATTTCAGTTCATGTACCACACCGGAGCACACGTGGTCCGAATAGTCAAACTTGTCAAAGTAGTATAGTATAGTATAACCAGAGTAAATACAAATAGTAAAGTCTCATCTCTTAGATTTGAAACGAAATTTTGTATCACATGATTTTTTTTTAAATTTTTAATGTAAATTTAGAAATCGACCGGCGTTAAAACTTAATTATTGGTTATGACTGAAATGGATTTAGGAGTAGATTCAAATATGAAGACAAATAATCACGTTTGGCACGAAATGCAACTAGCAACGTGAGAAGTGTCACTGCGTATTGTGTCTTAAGTTTAATGGCATAGAGTTCAAAATGCAAGTATCTATATGTACTATACAAATATATATATGTGTGGGTATTATGTGTGTCCATATTCAAATAGCGTAACATTTATTATGATTAAAGTGCAAAGAAGACTAATTGTTTGCTTCGTCTTTATACTTTAATGTTGCAAAGCTAAGGAGCTCTTATAATAACACAAGCAAGTGATTTAACCTATATCTGCTCTCCTCTCTTGTTTAAAGTTGAAATTTCGTATTGTGCTATGACTAAATGGAAAAAGTACACAGTTTATAATTATATTTAAAAAATTAGAAAAAACAAACAACAAAATTCTTCTTTCTGAAAAAAATTTACGACAAATTCTAGCTAACTTAATTTTATTGGAACTGGAATAGTCTAATGTGTTTAAAATTTTGTCAGTCAGTCAGTAAATAGCAGTGGACAGTTAATGGTAAAAACGTATGGTATAAAAGATATGGAGCTATTCTTTTTAACTAATCTATCTATATGTAAGTGTTCATGTCCAATGTTTCAAGCATTGTGTAGTAGTGATTTGAAGATGAGTAGTAAATATTTTAAATATAAATGAATTATTAAGTGTTGTAACTTGTTTTTAGAGGTATATGGCTGTATAAATAAAGCTTTTGCTTAAAATAATTTAGCTAGTGAATAAAATCTTGTGAAATAATTAGAAGTTACGTTGAAAAAATATCATACTTTATGACTAATATTCGTAGATTTTAACGTGTACACAAATGCAAATGCTATAGCTAAGTGTGTTTATGTGTGTTCGTGTGTGTGTTGCGTGTCAGTGTCAGTACCATAGTTAGGGGCGGCGCGGCGGCGGGCGGCAGCTCGCTCGCTACCTAGACAGACCTAGCTTGAACAGACGGGAAACAAACACGCATATACGCATCAGTCATTTCTTCCCAACTTTACTTAACTATACTATATCTATATATTATAATTTATATATTTTTTTACTAAAAAGCGTGGAGCATGCGTAAAGCTGTAGTTAGTACAGGCTTAATAATATTTGTTATTTTTTATTGAGTACACACAATTTTGTATGACGATATTACTAATAATATTATAATCACCAGATAATTAGATGCGTGAAGAGCATATATTACAGAATCTCAATAATTTTAATGAAAACGGGACAGGAAAATATATTTAACATCATAATTTTTTTTTATAATAATAATGCTAATAGCAATATTTCATGTATTTTCTAGAGTTTAGTTTCTCTAGACATAAGCGTCAAAGTATTGACAATCAATTATTATAAATATTTACATATTTTTTATAATCATAAGAATATTGTGTGTACTCAGCTGGACCATTCAGGCTAAACTCATTCAAGCTACTATGTATGTTTATTTAAATTGTAAATTATTAAATTTTCTCTATATAACTTGTATGTACTATTAATTTTATTTGTGTCTCTCATAGCAGGCTAGGCGGAGAGATGGGCCTGGTGCCCTCACACGAAGTTCCTCTATCCTCACACATTGTCTTACCAGAGCGTAGAAATAAAAAGAATTCATTAACCATCATGGTGATCTAACCCACACCCCTCGCGTTTACAGTCAGACTCGACGGCCTAATAAATATTTTCAAAGTATGTAAGTTAATTTAAAGTTGTTAATCTGTCTTTTGATTATTAATAAAAAATGTTATGCAATAGGTTTGAAAGCAAAAATGTTATAAAAAAAGTTAAAACGAAGAATGGTTTAGCATGAGAGGTGTATATTTTCATAGCAAATATATTCAAAGCTCCATTTATTAAATACGATAAGTGCAAAAAATATATTCCAATATGTCGATCAAAATTCGTTCAGCAATTAAGATAAAATTTTCTTAATGATATTTTAATTTTAAGCGTCGCTTATCACCGATACAAACTTATATGTAGCCATTTTCAACATTTAATATATACAGTACAGAAGCAATTTATTCTATATAATGTTAGTCATGCGACATTCTGGTACATTTCATCGTGTACACAATTAATTGATTCACGTCCTATCTACTCACCCGCGGCCGAGTACTGCGGGTGCGGGCGCGCGTGCGGGTGCGTGGAGCAGTGCGGCGGCGGCGCGGGCGCGCGCGGCGCGGGCGTGTAGTAGAAGGCGTGCGGCTCGGACGCCTTGCCGCCGGCGCGCACGAACAGCTGCACGCACACGGGCTCCGCCACGTCGGCGCGGCGGTACGGCGGCACGCAGCACACCAGGTGCGTCTGCGAGGGTTCACGCTTATGTTCACTAGTTCACTAGCTTTTTATGTCGAGTCAAAAGTAAATGGCATGTTCTATTTAATAAAACTACCCTCTTCACATTCTTTCCGAAATGCTTGAAGTATTTTTTTAAATATATAAATAATAAAACATATATTCAATATTGTGCAATAGCCTAAGGCTTACCTGTTGAAGAAATTCCTTGTCCGGCACCACCTCTTCCTCCCATGGCGAACCATCAGAGGCTCGGAATACCACACGCGTCTCCTTCAGGAAGTTCTTCCCCAAGAGATAAAGCTCTAGACCTCCATTTGCTGGACACGAGACTAGAGATTTGCGACATACTTCCGGTACACCAGGCGGTTGTGCTGTGAAAGAGAATTGGATTAAATACTAACTTGCATATAAGAGAGAAGCAAAAATATCATTTAGTGGCATCCGAAGAAATTAAATTAATAAATACAACTTTAAATATTAAATACAGATACATATCTAAGTAAAAAGGATTATTCAAATTATTCTCTATATTTATGTAATAAAAAACCAACTCACTGCATATAATCTGAGTAGAGCACACTTGCAAGGTCTCCGGCTGTCCGGCTGCGTTCAGTATCTCCGTCCGGAACACCATCCGACAGCGCGTGGACTTCTTCTTGCCGCGAGCCGCGTGCGCGCCCGCCGCGCCCCCCGCGCCCCCCGCGCCCGCCGCGCCCCCCACGCCCCCCGCGCCGCCCAGCGCCTCGCCGAAACGGTGCTCCACGTCCACGTTACGTTCCTGTGACAATTGTATTCGTTTTGTTAGTTTAATATGTCTTGGGACTGTATGTAAACGTGACGGTTTCCATTGTGGGGAATTAATTGTTTTCATTTCCTCCCTCTGGTAAGGAGACAAAACGTGGCATTGAGTTCCGACATACGTTATTTATATATATATATATTATATATATATATATATATATATATATATATATATATATATATATATATATATATATATATATATATTATATATATATATATATATAGTAATAATAAAAATATATGCTACTTTTGTTTTATAATTTTTATGGAACCCGACGTTTCCAACACGTTGCAGTCGTCCGTAGTCACGGGTTTCCAAAAAAATGTACCAAACGAAAGTATACGCGATAAATATACGCAGTAAAAGAGATTAATTTACAACAATATTTTAATTACTAAACTAATAAGTAAAGCTTATATTTCCGTAGCCGAGTGAGATACCACGGCACGTTGACCGCTCGGCGCTCAGATAGTCGGAGCGGAGGCACGCTGATAACCACGTGCCGCGATTCATATGCAATTGGGTCGTTGTTTGATAAGCGTTATGTAATTGCTTTTAACTCGCTGTGGATTGGTAATTAGATACTTATTTATTTAAAAATAGTTTTTATTCTAAGTATATTTTAAGTTATTTTGGTATTCACTTTAGTTTGTTTATGTATTCGGTTGACTTATTTAGCTGAAACGTTACTTTCGGTGTTGGACCCCTGGAGAGCAAGTATGGAGAGGTTAATAACAGTGGATGAGGCGAAGGAGGTATGAGGGAACCGTAGCGTTTGGCACTCCATTCTCTCTGGCTACTCCGCTAGGGATAGAGCGTGCAGCTATGTACACATGTATGTCTCTGTTGCAAGCAGAGAAAACATAGTCAAGGCAAACCGTTCTCATCTTTACTGCCTGAATTCGAGACATTGCGTGTCGATGGCGGAACTCAACGCCGCTAAATTTGTTAACTTAAACTTCTTAGCATAAGCAGGTTTACGTCTCGCTGGAAGAAATAAATTACTTTTTATAATAAAATAAATAATTATTATTTGCGTGTTTAGATTTATTTATAAATTAGAATCAATTTGAATTAATTCTAGAATTAGAAATGGAAATTGTAGGTGATATGCGAATTAGCTATTCTTTTCGTAAAAATGCTACAAACATATTTATATGTATTTCCATAGCATTAATATATTTTAGATATATTTCATGTCAATAATATTTATAAATAGTGGTAGGTATCCCAAACGACCTTACTACGAGATTATTACTATCAGTCGTTGTCTAACTTGCGGATTTTTATCTAGTTGACAGTTTGTTCACAATAAACTGGTTCAAAGCGGTTTCAAGGTTTACCCAATGATAAATCAACGTGGAATGATCTATATAAATTTGTCTAATATAACAAATAATAGTACAGATGTAAGTAATATATACATTATTGTTTCTACGCATTTCCTGTAATTTGTGATATCGTCAACTTCAAGCTGTATATATGTAGATGAATTAGCAAAGAGAACCTAGTGTCAAGAAAATCCGTTTATCGTTTTCCATACCGACTTTGAGACACTGCGTGTTGAGTGGCGGAAATTAATTCCGCATTTTCTCCGTTTTTCTTGGGATCTGAGGTCTGAGACCTGAGATGGAGATCGAACCCATCGTATTTACAGCAATTCACACATTTTCACCGACTACGCCACTCTTGAAATGTAAGCAATGAAATCTCATACGTCACTTAGTTCCCGTTTTAGAGACTCAACAACCTCTTTGTTGTAAGCCGGGAAAAGTAAAATATTACACGTGAGCATAAACCCTTATAGATCGAAACTTTTTAACTGCGTCACAATCATGGCATATAACATGTATGTAAATATGCTTTTTTAATATATACGTTAGAAATGTCAAAAGGGTACTAGAACCGCTTTGTTTATAGACTGCTCATATATGGGTTGTTGAACTTACAAGGTTAGGTAATTTTTTGTTTAATTAATTTTTTTTGGGGTAAGTTGGTTAGTGTCAGTAGTGATTTTATATAAAGAGAGTTTATTTTAAATATGTATTGATTTTATTTGACTTTATTTAATATCTATAGTGATATCGGACGAACATTTTCAAAAGTGGGGAGAGTGGAGATCTCGGTGGAATATTTAAGTTTGATTCAATTTGGTAAACCAAAAGCTAACAAGAATTTGCACTTACCAATACACAATGTCTACAAGAGTCGAAATTAATATAAACACTACATTCTATCTGTCTTCCTCGTACAAATTGAAACAAAAGCGAAAGTAATAAAAAAAATAACGTAGAAATTGTCTGTTACCCTGGTATACACACATATATATATATATATATATATATATATATATATATATATATATATATATATATATATATATATATATATATATATATATATATATATATGCCAACGTCCATGCCACGTTGAACACACCGGTTCTCGTCCGATCACCGAAGTTAAGCAACGTCGGGCGCGTTCAGTACTTGGATGGGTGACCGCCTGGAACACCGCGTGGCGTTGGCATCTCAGAGGGTGTCTAGCCAATTATCTGTCCGATATTTGGTTTCCGGCATACGGGTACGCGACCCCGGGACCTCGAGCCACCACTTTCATAACCCGATCCAATCCATGTAAGTGGTGTCCCTCCCCTATATTCCAAGTCTTTCTGCCTCTTATTCCCTTTCCTTTCCTGGTTTCTCCCAGTAATGGGTTTGGAGGTCAGATGGCAATCGCTCCACAAAAACCACTTCGCCACTCATATGGACCGATTGGTCTTAGTCGGAAGGCAGACCCTGGCAAAAAGCCGGGACTAATGCCAGGAAGAAGAAGAAGAAGAAGATATATATATATATATATATATATATATATATATTTAAGTATAGATATTAAAAGTTTCTTTACTAGGCGTTGTCTTTCTAAGTACCACATCCTACCTATATAAGTTGTAACGAACCTTGAGTATTCCAACGCAGTCACAAGTGACCTCCCACTTCTTGGTGGGCTCCAGGTCGATCTCTATGACGACGGTGCCGTCCTCCTTCCTCTCCTTGCACGGCGTGGAGTTCTTGCCGGAGACGCGGCACGCCTGGTAGAACATGTGCGGCGCGACGCGGCCCGTGTCCGTGCCTATGAATACCTGTCGAAACATTTTTATTTATATGATTATTCTTTCTTTAAAAGTATTACAAATCTCAATCAGACTATAGATTTTGACTTGATATTGGTACATATAGGTGCAATGTTATAGTTACTGATTTCAGGAATGTTTAGTAAATATCCTACGCGGTATTCATTTTAATTCAATTTCCATGGAATAACAAAATATGTAATAACCTGCAGCACAGCTGGTTTGTCATAACCAACTAATTTAACGACAGGGAAACCGTTGCCCGAATTGTCTTTGACTGCCCCTCGGCTACCTTCAGTCTGGTATCTGTAATTTTATGACAAAACACAATTAATGTTATAATTGAAATATTTTGCTTAGATCAAATCAGAAGAAGTAGACTGATTCCTAATACAATATAATTTTTAT
Source organism: Dione juno (assembly GCA_037127375.1). Lineage (NCBI taxonomy): Eukaryota > Metazoa > Arthropoda > Insecta > Lepidoptera > Nymphalidae > Dione > Dione juno. The sequence continues at coordinate 9,114,259 of JAXRJS010000007.1, read as the reverse complement.
ATGGTTTATCTAAACAATTGCAGTGAAAAAATTAAAGTTAAATAAAGTATTCAAGAGACTTTAATCATACAATAAATCTTTGAGAATAACCTTGCCATTTCCATTTGGTAAATCATTTTAACTGGGCTTTCCCTATTTATCTGGCCTGACATTTCAGTAATTTAATGGTAGTAAAGTCATAAAATAAAGATAAATTATTATCGTTTGAATCACCTTGCTCTGTGTTGTGTCTCGGGCTGACATAATATTTGTAACTCCACTGTCCCATCTCGGGATTTACTGGTCAGTGGAGCGGAGAGCCCGGGTGGGCCTGAGTGTGTAGCGGCCAAGGCTCTCCGTCTGGCCAACGCTTGGGCCAATTTACCTCCATACTTCCCCCCCAGCTTGCCTCCCAATTTGCCTCCGCTGGCGTATTTGTTGGCCAACTTCCCACTACTCCCCAGTTTGCCGCACGATCTGTACGTGGGGTCTTGGAAACGCTTCCCCGTTTCTGACATACTTGGACTAGAAATGCTGCATCCTGCTCTTATTCTGTAATTAGATTACTTTTTGTTATAGTTGAGCGTATATAACTTGAAATATTTATTTAATATCTCGCAAGAAATAATTTGGCGATGACATTAGATAAATTATGTAGAATCAAATATTCTGTTCTAATTTAGGAGCGGGTGAAGGTGTATAAAGATTAAATATTTCTAAAGCACTCGTATCGTTCTGATAATTAATATTACAAAATATCACGTAAATCCAATGACGTCGAAGACGGTAATAATTTGGACGTGCCAATTTCACAGAAGTTCGCTATTTTAAAGTGAAAATAGTTCTAAAACAGAATTATCTGATCTATTAAGATATATAGAAAAAAATATTAATTAATAGTAAATGCTTACTAATATTTTAAACTAAATTCCCGCTAAGACATAAAAGATAAGAATTGCATTTTCTTTTTAAATTAAACTTTAAAGTTACATAGACATGACATATACACTAAATATTGAAAAAAGCTTTCTGTAATGTGATATTAACGTATAATTAAATCAGTAATGTTTAAGGTACAAAAGAACGTAAGTTCAAATCCGTTATACTCAAAACGCCTGCAAACAATTTCCCTAACTAAGCTGGGTAGGCTATTATTGCCCTTTGTTGTGAAAACGCGCAGTAGACACAATCATAATATATCAGCTGCTCCACATAAATAGCTGTTTATTTGACGAAAGTAATCCCAAACGCGCGATAATGTTCTAGGAATTGATAGAAGCGTACGAGCATACGCGTACGCGTTGCAACAAACAAACAGTGGCCGTTTGTGTATGTCAAGGAAAATAGACCTGGAATGCGTAAATTAATTAGTTTTTAATGAGTAAACAATAACAAGCTACTTATACCGCCACGGTCAAGTTGTAATGAAGTGGACTTCTCATCTCAATCTCACTTGAAAGCTTTGAATGTTTTGGCAATGCTTTCGCCAGTTTTATCGGTTATAGATATACTTAATTTTGAGGTCATGACGAAGTTCATTTTTCATTTAACAAAGCCAGGACACGTTAATAGCTTTAAATATGTATGATAAAAATAGATACAGAAGGAATGCGCGGGCGGGAGACAGCAAGACGCGTGATAAGCTATCGATTTGCTCTTCACGTGGCATATTACCTTGAAAGTGCTACAAGTTTTAATATTAGTATTCTTCACGTAACTGAAAATACTGAATCGGATTTATAGTTGGATTTATAGCTGAAGGTTAAAAGGATTGTTGAGAAAGTATTTTGGTGATATCACTTTAATGAAAATTCTATATTTAATAAAATTATTTACAAATATAGACCGATTGTTTTGTCAAGGTAGGTGAAAGACTTAAAATATAATTTAATCTAGTAAGAAATTAATGAAATAGTCCTGTATTATTGTTATTTCATAATTATATATAATGTTCAAATTAAATGAAAGGTGGTAGAAGGAAAATATAGAAGAAATGGGACTTTTTTCTTGTTTGAGTGATATTTCTAATAAACACAGGTTATAAAATGAGAAAATTAATTTGCGCAGCGTTAATATCTAAATCAGGCGAGACAAGCACACCTATATATAACACAAGGTATCATATATAAAGGAGATTTTCATTACGGCCCACTAACGCTGCGCCCATTAATTTGAAATTGCAAATTGCTTTTGTCTTTCATTTTGTCAAATAATGAATAAAAATGTGACGTTAAATGAATGAATCCAATGCAACGTACGCGGGAATGGGCAGTGCGGGCGCAGCGTCAGGCGCGGCGTGCGCGGGCGCAGCGGGCAGTGCGAACGCGTACGCATCGTTCGCGTCGTCGCACTCTACCTTAACCCCGGTGTCGCACTCGCGCCGCCTTTTTGTTTCGGGCTGATCCCATTCCTCTGTCACCTCGGATAATCTGTGCGATATTGTTTAGTTTTTATGTAAATCGAGTTTTTCTGTAAAATATGATTAGTATGTCTGTAAATGTAGAATAATGTCGGATTCAATTTGTGATAGTTGCGGGTTCACGTCCTGTCGTTTTTCGTCTAGCTATCAATAGTTTCCGGCAAAATAGGGCAGAAAAGTGGAGAACGAAGGGGCTCGTCATTGTGACTCTCTGCCCACCCCACTGAGTGTTGTGTGAAAGAAAAAATCAAATATTATTTAAGTAATTTGAAGTTGCCGTTGCCTGTTTACATTTTGATATTGGTTATTAGCATTAAGCTATTGTAGAACATGAACGAAACTAACACGAGTGTTGGGAGTAACGTTTTGAATTACTTTTATTTTTATAATATTGTTCTCAGGTATTCTAAGATTTCAAACTTACGAATAGATAAAACAATAATAGATATTATATAAATAGACCTATCAATGACTTGAATTAGTAATATTAAATGTACAATGATTTACAAAAAATATGACATTTTCTTACTACAAATCTTTGGTATTTGATATATTTACTTAATTATACACAACATTGACAAACTTTTTCCTTATAGTTCTGCATACGCAAATATTTCTGCGTATAAACGAAGAGATCAAGTGAATGACGCAAATGGAACAAAGTGATAATTTTCTATAATGGAACTCGTTTATCGTCATCTCTTAGCACCAGCTGTATTTTTGGCAGACATTCTTACGCGCAATATTATTTCATTCAGCTTTCTTGATTATTTTAATAACTTGATTTTGCAAAACAGTTTGAATTTAACCTATCTATTTGAGAAAAGAACAAGTGTTTAAAAAACGGACAGGCTTTAAATAACATTTAAGTCAATAACCTATACAAGAAGCATATTGGTTAATTGTAAGAAAAACAAATATATTAAAATTACACTATGTTCATGTTTCGACGCTACTACTTGATGTCCATTGACAAAAATATATATAATGTAAGATATGCCATAACTATTGACTTCCTTTATTTACTTTTGCCTTTAAGAGCCTGGATAGAGATAGCGTCTGAGATGAATCACGGATGCTGCGTGCCAAAAATACGAATTAGCACGTGCGGCACTCACGCCCGCGCCGTGTGGCGTGGCGTAGTTTATGTGAAACTCGTCCTCGATCATTTTAGGCTAGTTAAATATCGGTGGCGATTTATGCGCAAAATTAATTATTTTATTTTCGTCTTTTGACAATTATACCTACTAATATATTAATAACGTACAATTATTATCTTAAAAACGTTACCCCTATTTAAAATAATGTAATATTCAATATAATAAATTAAATATAAATACTAAATTAATAAATAATAAATACTTGACAATTTTCCTTTCAGCTTCACGCTGTACCTTGTATATAGCAGAAGTGCCAGAGAGAACCTGGATTCAAGACACTCTGTTCTCCACTCCCAGGGCAATGAAAATATTTCATTCGTGCGAGTGAGAATCGAACCCACCCACAAGCACAACAGTCAGTCAGTCAAACGGTCAACATCAAGGTCACTGGACCTTACGACGGCCTCACGTGACTTATACATTAAACTATATGAAAAAAGTATTAGATCTCAAGATATGTCTGTATGTCTGTCTAGAGTTTAATCATTTAGAATGTAAAAAATATAATAAGTATTTATTATAATTTTTACTCGTTAACGTTAATTAACGTAATGCATAGTCGATTTTTTTTTAATATGACAATATAACAATAACTAGCCAAAGGTCACATATTTTAAAGCCATCTAAACTACCGTGAAATCGTTACAAACCGTCACTTATTGTAAATAAAGAATCGTCACGCTTTCAATGGCTATTGTTGAATGGTTTTTATTTTTAAAATATCGTTACTAATTATCTACATTCATATCACTGAATAATCAATAGAAAAAAAAATCATATACAATTATATAAGTGACGAAATTAAGGGTATTTTTTGCTTTAAGCCTTCGCTCTTGAGTATTTTAAAAGTATATTGTATGTAATACAATAGGCAAATAGTTGCCAGTTAACCTCTGCAAATTAACAACCTGCTTAAAGCTATCACCGGCATTGGCCCGCTCACAAAACGTCCAAGCAGAAATCAAGATAGCACTATGTTAGACTCACAACAGTAAACCTTAGACGAATGATAAATTGCTACTTAACCACTCAATAACTACTCAAACGCGAAATATTTGAGGAATTTCCTTAAGACATGACATAAACGTTATTGTTTTACCTTATTTTATTATTATTATATACGTATTTACTATAATATCTGGGATACAAATGTATTCAACTTAAGGATATTATAGTAAATTAACAAATAACTACTGCTCCAATTTGATGTGATGAGGTACTCGTAATATTTACTATTTATTTATTTCATAGTCCTCGCTATTATCCTCTATTTGAAGTCTATTTACATGTTATACCAGTATAGCGCATTCGCTATAACACTATTATTTAACATTGTAAATCGGTACAATTTGATCGTTTCGAAATACATATATATAAATAACTAAAATTAGTTACGTGAGTAAAAATTTTAAAGATAATGTAAGCATAGCGTGCTTCTATAAATATACTGATAATTTCCTTTTTGAGAAACATTTCTTGTCAAAGAAAAAGAAATTGTCCACCAATCTTCATAATAGTCAACGAGTCGTATCAGTTCCATTATCTTTCAGATATATTTTAATCAAAACTAATGTAGTTCTCTAGACTCAAGTAGCAAAAGCAAAGAGCAAGAGTCTTACCTGTTCACCGGGTCTTGTCCGAGGCCGCTGTCGTTACTATTCTCGCAGGGTTCAGGTGGTCGAAGGGCGTGCGAGTGACTGTAGTGGCCAAGTTTTCCGAACTTGGCAAGATGAGCGTACTTGCCAGCATGAACTGCTTGACCATTTTTACCAGGACCGAGGACATTTTTACCGGGGTGCACTATCTTCCCGCCGTGCAGCATTTTCCCCGGATGCGGCCTCTTATGTGGCGCTCGCATCACCTTTCTGTGCACCCTGGCGCTCATTGTCGCTGTAGTGGACATAGTCATTTTCATGCCTGTCAACAAGCAGTATAAGTTAGACCGACGTGCTGTTGCAGTTACATGCTATATGTTTTAGTTATTTATTTATTTATTATTTATTTTTTGTGCACATTCATAGAGATTTGTTAAGGTTTAGTTTCGAATAAAGAAGAAATGAGAATGTTCAAGTCACACATGAATTGTACTAAATTCAATTGTAATATATTATTTGTAGGTGCCACGCGTAGGTTCCATTCTTCAATATTTAGGTTTGTTTTACTTATTTACATATATTATATATATATTGGTAAATAAGTATTATTTTTGTTGAAATATTTTTAAAATATTTAAGTTCATAGAATAAACCTGAAATTTTAATGCACTTCAGTATACACTGACATTATTCTTGGTCGCCTTGTTTATAGCTTACACGCCCCCGCAACCTTGAACTGCATCGTACCACGCATACTTATTCACCAGGATCACTGACTAGGCTTTAAAGATAGCGATCGATGCCGATAGTCATAAATCTAAACACGGTAGTGAATACGTAAATATTTAGACAAATTCAAATTACTTGTACAGGCACTATATGCGTTCCTATGTTCCTAATATATGTAGATGGTTTTGACGTAAATCACTTTGCAAATTTAAATTTAACTACTTAAATTGAATTGGTGTCCATTTTAAATTGATATAAGCGTTAAATGGGTAATTGGTAGTAATATCACGTTGTTTTGTTTTAAACAAGTCTAGCACCTGTGCTCGTTTGTACAAATATATTGTATGTATGTGGAATATTAATAAATTGAAAGTGGCATTTATAAAGTTATAGGTAGAGCGAGTTATGTGCGACTTGTGACTAGTCCGCACACAGATATCAACGATCGACTTAGCGATCAGTCATATTTATTGATTTTGTATGTAAAAGATCGCTCACCATGTATGAAACGGACACGTCCGCTTTGTAGCGCGATGCGATATTTATACACTAGTAGCTCGATAAGTCAGAACGTAGGGACAAAATTAATTTAACGAATACAATATGCAAAAATATACTATCATTACAATTATTCAATTGGTTAATTAAAAAAAACACACTATATCTTTATACGATATATTTTATTAATTATCATATCAAAAAATACGTAACATAATAAAGAAATACGTGGTTTTAAAATAGTCGGCAGTCAATTCAATCATAAGAATAAATTTTAGGATTAAACTGACTGAATAAAAATGTGATGTGAATATTTATACATATATATATATATATATATATATATATATATATATATATATATATATATATATATATATATATATATATATATATATATATATATATATATATATATAATCACATTCACATCACATTTTTATATATTATTGTATTTATATATTATTTCCGTAATATGATAGATTTATATTTTTTTGCTGACCATACTTTTTGCCGAGACAGCGATGCGTTGAAAATGACAAATAACACACACAGCAGCGATGCGTTGAAAATGACAAAAACAAACGTGTCATTGTGTGTCTGTCATCTGACCGCATAATTTGTATGTGTTTGTAAACACAGTAGAGGGGCGTTCATTTTAAGACTAGACGATCTATAGATAATTATGTGAGCTTTAGACACTCGCCAATAGGATTTTACGTGGTAGAATAGGTTTCATAGATTAATTTAGAAATGTTATCAACAAAAATTAAGTTGTAACATCAACAATAATTTTGACGTGGCTCGATGTGAACATATGGCAGGTTGCAGTCCCGCTACATTTTTAAACTATTTATTCATTTCTTAATATTTATCTCACATTTTGTCACAATATTTTGTAACTGTTTTACTAACAGGACTTCTGTAAAAAATATTTGATTATTCTCTATATTATTAACGATAGTAAATATTTATAGCTACAAAATTCATGATATGATTGCCGCAAACATCGTGTTTGCGTCAACCGCGTCGATAACTAGCGATACCCTAAATACGCTCAACGCCGATTTCACATATAACCGACTAAATATAGCAGGTCTATAGGTATTAACGCCTAAATATCTAATGAGCAATTTCGGCAAATAGTATTGAATGCACAACAAATCTTTTCCAATTTGTAAAACTTCAGAATATCGTCACACAGACAGATTTTTTAAAATTTCTATAATTAAAAATTTCGTTCTCAATTTTGCCTAGACTTAACTCTACTCGAGCTGCATAGATCTATCATTGGTAGTAGGTTCAAGCCCTTTCGGGGTAGGATTCGTGTTTGTAATACAAGTTGTAATACAAGTAAAGCTATAGAAAGCGATATCTTAGTGATTTAGATTGTCACACAGATTTCTATTTTTATCTCAATATTTTATTTCTTTTCTACAAAAAATTGATGATTTGGGAATATGAAGACAAGTCCTTTTCTTCTGTGCTTTCATTAAGCCTTCCAATGGCGTCAATTTTTTAAGCTTTCAAAATATTACAGATACTACGATGTTTCTACTAGGTAAAATTAATGCGCTTAACCAAGTATACAAATCGTAGACTTTAGTAACGTAAATTTTCTGTAATGTATGTAAAATATTAAAATTGACTACAATAAATAAAAGAATCCCACTAACAGACGTCTAACTGACGTCACTAACTGTACATTTGAGATTTTCAGGGAGTTTATTCCATCTGGTAGCGATACGCGTTGACGATCAGACGCTGTTACACTGCGCGGCGCAACTGTCGCCCTTTTATGTAGCTAAAAATATTCTTACTTATTATCTGTTATATGTAATTAATGCGATGGGCTCCAGGTATTTTCATCAAGGGTCTTGTGATAAATCACTAAGAAGTTACTTTTTACTCATTTTTATGACATATGGGTGGCTAATCTGAACGAAGACACGTCAATTATACAAGCAATGCCTGCCAGTCAATGCCCAATGCGACATGCGGCAGTCTTCAGTCAGTCAGGCTTTGAATTACGTATTTTATGAAGAAAATATAACATTTGTTAAAGCATTAAGTAGGCACGCTTTATAATTATTCAACTAAGCCGCTTATTTGTGTATGAATTATATTTAGAATTTCATTTTCATATTATTGTTATTACAGGCGGTCCCCGTCCCAGTTTTCCTCATGAAAATATTTTCATTTTCATAAATATAGACAAAGTATTCTTATTTTATCAAAGTAGGAACATGGACAGAGACAAAAATGTAAATTTGTAGATAAAACTCATGTACATTTTCGCGAAGACTTGAGATTATGATTGATTTAAAATATTCCCAGTTTTAATAAAATTATATTTAGCGACAAATCACAATCTCTTTCTGATTATTTAAGGACACTGTCTAAACAGATAATAAATATACAAACAGATTATAAATACAAATTGTCCCCCGATATATATTTCAATTCAATACCAAACCGTCATGACGGTTGCGCCAAGATGGCGGCATTATCTGTCGAAGCGACAAACAAAACCGCACGTGTTAATGGCGGTAGGCAGTTTCAAGAACAGTATTATGTTATGAAAGCTAAAAGTATTATAAATTGTGGTTTTCCCACAACGCGAAATAAACACTAGACATTAATTACTTACAATATAAGTACTAAAAAACTTCTTTTTTTTTAAATCATTGAATTTCTTGTTTAAGCTGTGGTTAACGAGAGTCGCTTTAGGCACATATGTATGAAGGCTAAATGTGCTTAAAAATAGATTCGCTCTTACTTCCTTTTACAATGACACGAAAGAATGTGACATTTATAGGAATATACGTACTTGTATTCAATCATACTAAAAAGTTGGTTATATGGTCTAGAAAGTGGTTAAATACGAAACGAGCTGTAGCCTGCGCTATTTCATTGCGTAGACTATATCACGTAAAATGTAGTCTTTTCCTGTTCCCGTTGGAATTTCGGACAAGGACATGGCCAAATTTCAGGTTTCAGTGAATTGTCTGTCAGTCACTCACACACAAAACTGTAGCCACAGTACTACAAATTCAATATTTAAAGCCTTTAAGGAACATAAATAACTTAAAATACAATGACAAACTTGTAAGCAATCTGATCTCATCGCTGTTATCAGCGCAAATCTCCAGCAGGTCGAGAGGAAGTGATGATACTCGTAAAAATCGACCTTGCTCATATAATAGTTGTCATGATGTAATTTTGTGTGATTTAAGAGTATGGTAGTTTTTATTACTTTCATGGTAGCCGTATGGTGCCGGTACCTACTTCATGCTACCATGTGTACAAAATTAATATATTTTTTTACCCTTTTACTCCTTGTGGTAAAGACGTTTCGTTCATCACTTTCCGCACAATTATTTGCAAAAAATGTATTGAGACAAATAACTTGTTGTAAGGCAATAGCTTGAAAACATTTGACAAGCGACAAACAGTGACAAGCGCGGTGTAGCGTGCATGGTATGTCCACAACACGTGTTACAGACGTACGTATGCAAGCATGCCCCTTCTGGTGTCATGGCGTTGGTTCAATATTATTTTAATCGACTTGTAACTCTCAAGACAGTGATATGAAACTAATGTATATATAAACCTATATCATCTATACTATTATTATAAAGACAAAGAGTTTGTTTGGAGGATCGCGCTTATCTCAGGAACTACATGTTCGAATTGGATTTTTTTGTGTTTCGGTTTTGGTACTCCATTTATCGACGAAGGCATCTTCATCATTATTATATTATATGATGTCAATCATATAATATAATAATGATGAAGATGCCTTAGAATTTTTCATGTCTTATACACGACTATTAGTTATCATCTGCAGATGTAAGCCAATTTTAAAATTATAAAGTATCCCAAGTGAGGCTTAAAGTCAAAATAAACCTTTCTTAAACTATTTTTCAGCTACAATGCAAATCGAATGGGCGGAAGTACAAAGTTTTCAATGTAAACTAAAGAAGTGTACGACTAGGCGTGTCCCTCGTCCGCTGTCCAGTACACACAATATGTTTGTACGTAAGCCATTATAACATGGCAGTCAGAGTTCAGCACACTGTCGCGTCTCGACACTTATCACGATCGACGTCGAAAGTGGACGTCGATATATACATACATAAATATCTAGAACACATAACAGTCTTATATATGAAATACTATATTATATATATATATATATATATATATATATATATATATATATATATATATATATAAACACGTTTTTTTTGTTGTTGCTGTTTTATTTCTAGCGTCACGCTTAATATTTAGTAGGTACCCTAAAAAATCGCAAACTCTTATTATTGGTAGTAATAAGATTAGAGGTAGAATCAGTTGGAACTCAACGCCGAAAATTTTGTATTCGGGAGTTGAAATTAAATACTGTAAAAACATAAAAAATTTAGGCCTTATTTTTGACAGTAATATGTCTTGGACTTCACACATTAATGATATTAGCAAACGCATGCATTTCTCTTTCCATTCTCTCAAGCGTCTCCAATATTTCCTCCCTCACAAAACCAAAATTATGCTTGCGCAATCTCTTCTCCTGCCAATTCTTGACTACGCCGACGTTTGCTATCTGGATGTGACCGAGGAGCTATTAAACAAGCTAGAGCGTCTTCAAAATCTCGCCATACGATTTATCTTTGGTTTGCGTAAGTTTGACCACGTTTCTCAATTTCGCGCTCAGCTTAATTGGCTCCTTAATTATGAAAATTTTCCTCTTTATCTCCGCTCTCGTTTTAACATACTCCCCACTCCCACACGCTCTAGGCGGTCGTGTGTCATACCGACACTAGACATACCTAAGAGTAATACTAAATACCTCCAGAAATCCTTCTCAGTGTATGCTGCAACCCTGTGGAACCAACTTCCTAAATCCATTCAAAATAGTCCAACCATCATTTCCTTCAAATGTCAATTAAAAAAGCACTTACTCGCAAGTTTAAACGAGTAAATTGATTTTCAGACAGTCATCAATGTGATAACCTTATTTTCAGCTCACTTATGTATGTATGTATTATGTTTTTTTTTTATTTTATATATATATGTATATATATATATGTATATGTATATGTATGTGTATGTCTTTGTATGTATATTTATATATGTATATGTATGTATGTTTGTATGGTGTATTTATATGTTTGTGAATATTTATGTATTTGTAATAAGTAAGTATTTAGTATATATTATAGTTCCATATTTGTATATATCAAGTTTTATTTATGTGTGACATATAATTAATTATATATGTATTTCTGATTTATTTTATAATTAATTGTACTATATTCTTACCCGCTGCTTAAAAACTCATCCACTATCATAGGTTGGCTGGAAGAGATCTCTTATAGGGATAAGTCCACCTTTATGTACTACTTTTTCTTTTTTTATGTTGTTACTCTTATGTTTTTTTTTTGTACAATAAAGAATATTTATTAAACATATGAATGCGAGACAATGCGTATTGATTGATGGAAATCAACGAATCGTTTTTAACTATGTAGTTAGTTTCTTATTGTCTTTACAGTTATTATATTTAATGTTTTCCATCAACTTCAGATTATCTCTTAAATCTCTATCTCTCTCTCTCTCTCTCCGGTGGAAAGGGTAAAATTGACTGGTTTTTAACTCAGATATTAATATTTTTCAAATGTGTGTAGATATACAAAAGCGGAGTACAAAGAGCCACAGAGTAGTCGCTGTAGTCACGACAAACGGGAAACACTTAATCAATAATACTTTAATTTGATACATGTAGGTCAAATTTCGTTATCAAAGAAGATTGCTTGATGTGTTATGATTGGCGGAACCCAACGCCGCTCTTTACCATGTGTCAGAACGGGGTAGTTAAAATAATTCATTTTCCCGGGTAGGCATCCAACCCGCAATCGACGCGTTAACAATCAGACTAAGAGGTTGTTCCACTGCGCCATGAAGGTCCCAATTACTCTTTTATTATTTCATGTATTTTGTTTTATGCGTGTGATATAAGAAAAATACTCATAATTATTTAAATTTAAAAGTCAATTCAGTTTTGAACATTTCAAATGTAAAGTTTACTTTAATTTAAACTTTTGTATTTATAAATATCAAAATCGCTATAAATCCAAGTCCCTTTTTCATTTTTAAAAGGGATTAGAATCCACACTTTCCGCGCGTAATATCTAGCTACTTTTTAATAGACAAAACGCAATGAAACAAGTTCAACTTTAATTTATTTAATAACCTGTAAAAAAAATTTGTAGACCCTCTTTTGCTTTACACAATATAGGGATAAAAAGTGGTAGGTACGTCGGGTACAATACTATAAATGTCAATATTACTTTATCGTTTTTCAGAGGTAAAATTTTAATTTAATTTTATACGAAAGTAAGTAATGAAGGGCCCCTTATAACTTGCTGTATATTTTGAGCTTAAACTTTTTAACTGTAAATTATTTAACATTACAAAAAATGTATTCGTGTCCACTTACGTTCGTCTTTTTTAACGACTAATTTAAACAATCTAATAAGAAAAAAATTAATAAATAAAAAAGCTAAACGTAAAACTTCCCATATATACCAGTGTGGGCACACATTCCATACTTTCCTCCCAATTTTAGAGACATTGCATACGAACTATATAGGTCGTGGAACACAACGCCGCGCAAATTTGTATTACATAATCTTGTATACTACAATTTGGTCCTCGTTGAACAAACAAAGAACATTGATGTGGATTTGTAAATGTAAAATATTATGTAACATAAGGAATGAGTCATAAAATGAATAGCAATTCGGTGGTCAATTTGCCCAGAGCCGCTACCGTCAACCGTCCAGCGTCCACCGTACACTGTGCACCGTGGCAGCGCACGTGACTATTATACTTTGAAATCGGCCAGCGACGCTTGCATCTCGTATATTAAATAGGTCCAACTTAATTATTCAACTGGAAGCAGACAGTTGTCTGTGACTTATGTATGTGTTACGTAAACTATAATGGCTTGGAATACTCTTATGTATTTACATGTGTTTGTTTTATATAAACTAAATGTTCTGTTAGTTCTCTTTCCCGCATTTTGGGGTAGGCAGAGGGAGCTCAATGCCGCGGTTTATCAACCAGGGGGAAGGGAAGGGGGTGTGGTAGATTGAGTCCAGAAACATCACATATAAAGACAAACATTGAATTCATAAATTTTTTGTAAAAAAAAGCTAAAGAACCGTTAATGAATAAGCGAGGTCAGGTGAATGGTATACTATCATGTATTTACCGATTGGACGTGAAACCTATTCGGAATTTAAGTCAAATTTTTGTTTGCCATTTCAATATTTTTTTTACATTCTTGCAGTCTAGTCATACATTTATAAAAGCCGTTTTTGTTTGTTGTAATTTAAATTCTTGTAGAGAATTAAATGCTGCATCATGTTCAAGGCCCGAGAAAGGATATATTTTAAATATTAAATTTAATAGTTACGTTTGTTTTTAGAAAGGTATGTCCCAAAAGCGCACGACACTATTTACTCAAGCTCAAATAACATAAAAATGGCTTAAACATTGTATGTTCTTGATGACATAATTGTACAGCGCGGAGTGTTAATATCATAAGCAAACTTTAGCTTCGTAGCATTTGTTCTATAGAAGACCTGTGACGCGAAGACAACTTTATGAAATCAATAAACACAAACAGACCAACATTATGTCTTCGTGTGGACGTAATATCATATACTTGTACCCATATGTAAACTAAAGCATATATCTAAAGTGTACGTTCGAATACCTACAAACAAAAACTTTTCAAAAGTAAAATGCAAATGAAGATCTTGGATTAAACAAAGATTATATCAACGTGTAATTCTGTAATTTTAAATTTGGTATAAACACAAAAAATTTAATTATTTTTTATGAATATACTGTGTATAATATGATACACGATATAATTAAATACTTTGGTTCGTAGAGTCGTAGACTGATTCTACAACGATTACATATTAATTTTTATACTGCATTTACAGCCTTGGCAAGGTTGGGCAAGCGTCCATAAACAAAGCATATTATATGTTTGGCTTGCGAGAGCACTTGGAGCTTGTGGAGGCTTGCCGAACCTTGCTAAGCATGCAAATGCAATATTATACCTTTAGCATCTATAACAGTAAGATAACGTATAGAAGAAAACCCCACCCTCCACTTTTAGCCTATTTTATAGACGGTAAGTTTTAACTGACGGAAATCAATTATGTAGAGTACCTTTTATCACAACTAGGGAAACCAAAATATACAGTAAATATACTTTAAGAATATTTGAAGTAATAGCTGAATTCCGAACCCTTATCCATTGTCAATAGTCCATTTATTTAACAATAGCATCAAATGAATACATTGAAAGTATTTTCTTCCAACAAAATTTTGTCATAGCTCACTCATGTGTTAGATTTTTCCGCACTTTTGTTGATCAAGGTGCAGCGAGACGGCCGCCCACGCAAATGCTGTGCAAATCTCTTACCGGCGCAATTTAAAACGGCGAGCTTTGATGAACTAAGGTTGTACACATTGTACGTGAATGCTTCTTACATATTAAGGCTATATTCTCGAATCAGCATTGCAATTTAGAATATAAACGTTAAATATGAAACATTCAAAAAATATAGTAATTGGTTATTTCGTGAGAAGTAGCAAGACGCCAGCTACAAGTTAAAGAAATTCCGGTTTTTTTCTCAATAATCGCGTCTAACTATTAACTAATTGCGTCGTGTTTGCGTCAAATATCTAAGATAAAATAAAAAAGAAACCTAATCCCAAAATGATATTACACGCCAAACATTAATTTAAACTATTATCCGAACAAATATTATTACACCATGTTTAATTACAAAACAGTGATAACAGTACAAATATGTGTAAACAATCGGCATAATCCGTCGGCTAGAGTCAACATATGTAGCTGAGGACTAAGTGGGTCACGGAGACGCTGATTACCAACTATAGCAGCTATACGGGCTGGTACACCTAAATATTTATATCATTCAGATTGATAGAGACGTCGCATCGTGTATATGGGAGACACTTGTTTGTCGTTACGACATTGATTGTTTCATGTTCAGCATTCAGTTTTTTTTTATTTTCATATTTTATTCCGCATATAACGTAATATCAAGATATTTCATTCTCCGCTATACAAATTTCTACAGTGCGTGTTGAATGGCTGGCTAACTTAAATTATATTTGCAAATAACTTCATAGTGGGGCCTCATTTTTAAATTACAAGTTAAATTTCCTGTTGTTATTCAAAGATTAATTTGTAAGTAAAAAAATTAGCGCTTATTCACCAACAAACATATCAATTAAGGATCTGAATAATTTATTAATATATATATATATATATATATATATATATATATATATATATATATATATTAAACCCACTTGTAACCCACTGTATCTGATGAAGTACATCTTTCATACACAACTAGGCGAAGTGATTTATTACTGTAAATATTTTTTAAAGCGGTATTCACACACTGAGTAAAGAAAAATATTTAGTTTGTGCTATATTTTGTCAAATGATCTCTCATAGGAATACTATAAGGGACCAAATCCTTAATAATCTCTTTTCAGAGATGCTAGCATCAAAAATAAGTTGTAAGCGTATAAAAATTTCGACGTAGCTTACTAAGACTAATGGTTTAATTAGCTATAGTGTAGCTCCCAGCTACGTTAAATTTGTATGTTTTTAAAGATATTTTACTAGTATTCACTTTTTTTCTAGAGATAAGTTATCTGAAATACAAACGTATTGTAATGATTTTTAACGATAAAACATATACCTAAATACTTCATTAAAATAAAAAAAATATTATTATACAAGCAACATAAAGGTTATTGACTTATTACATTTTGTTATTGCTTTATTTCCTTGTAAATAACATTAGGTGCTCGTTACTTTTGATCTAGAGCCGAGAGTGGTTTTGTTTTTTTTTAAAAACATCGACAAAAACTGCAGTTACGAAGCGTAAAATCCAATGACGTAAAACTTAGCAGTACATATGAAAATGAACAAAAAGGCGTCCGTCAAAAAAGAAATAATTGACTCAGAGATGATTTGAATTAAATTTTCGCAGACAAACAACTTTAGAGTAAAAACAAGTTTTGAAGTAAGAATATATAAACTTATACCTACGTGCATAGTGCAGCTAACATGACGCTTAATAGCGGCTTCACGCGATATCTGTAGTAGCAGGTTCAAAGTACACCGTTACCCTTTTTTATTCTAATATGTATATTTTAATACAAAAGCATTAAAACCTGAATAATGTTAAATAGCGACAATTAATTAACCAAGTTACGTTTGGACTAATCAAATCAATATAATACTACCACGCGCTCACATCGTGAGTGGGGCGGTAAAACGTTGTTTATTATGTAAGCAAGACGGCCAAACAATAACAAGTAAGTATATTTCTAATAGTGCTAACGCCAAATACTAAACTTAAAAATGTACTACTTCAAAATATTTTATCAACATCATTCAATATTAAAAAAAAAGTGCAAAAAAAAACAAATAATGACAATGATAATAATAATAATAACGAAGCCTTTTAATTCCTTAATAACATTAAATTTACAATAATTTATTGTATAAATTATATCGCATATATCGCACATTATGTTAATTAAATAATATTAAACAGCATGCAATTAATTTTACAAAAATAATTATTCTCTTATGTCTAATGTTAATAAAAAATATAGAAAAAAAAAATACAATTATAACTAAATTTTTTTTTCACATTCATTTAATTTAATAAAAGATGTTTAATTAAATGTGTAATTTTAGCGCCCCAGCTACACGCTACAGGTGTGTACGCCATTAGGCCACGATTATTATTAACCGATTTGTAGCTCGTTACAGTCGCATTAGCGTCGATAACACTCGCGTTACTCGTAACTAGAATTCTTTTAATTATCTACTAAAGATAGAGATACAATACTTGTTTACATCATTTAATTTGTATCAATAAATTGTGTATTTTTTGTTATTAACTTGTGTAACCAAGCGATCGGAAATATTGGCGTTCACTTCTAATTCTTATTTTAAAGTTAATAACTTAATAATTTTTAAATTATAAAATTATCCAATAAATGTGTAAAGTCCACAGATAACATTAAGCACATAAAGAAGTACTTATACATATATTGCCTGTATACAAATTGAGACACACACAACATGTAACAAATTTACAAAAAAATATAATAATAATAACACTTAAGTTGACATTATGTGCAATGGCGGCTTATCACTATTACAAGTGATCTCTTCCAGACAACCATTACATTCAAGGACTTAATATTGAGAGCAGTGATAGTGAAAATGAAAATTGAAAGATACTAATGATATTTGTCATTTAAATGGCGATATATATATATATATATATATATATATATATATATATATATATATATATATATATATATATATATATATATATATATATATATATATATAATTTACGGAAAATAAATAAATAAAATGAATAAATTAAATTAAATGAAATCAACCACCGTGCTGCCACCATAGCTTCTAGGATAGGATGATTTTTAGAGCAGAGCCAACGTAGACCACCTTGATTAACTAATTTACACATTTTAGTAATTTACGATACGATAGTAAATATACGTCAAATTACTTGGTGACACCCATAGATATATACCAACTTTATGGTATATAGATCAAATTATTGTGATGTAAATAAGTTAGAGTTAAGTTAAAGATAACATATTTTACATTTTTGTAAGCTATTTTATCTACAATGAAACTACGCGAAAATATAATCGATTTTAATAGATTATAATTAAAACGCATATACAGAGAGACGCTTTGCCTCTGCGTTTGTACGGAAAATATATTTATTTTATATAATTAATCTATAAGTTTCCTTCTTTAGTGTTCTATTTTATAATTTATTAGAAATTACTAAAATAATAGAACGCCATAAAAAAATAGCAGAACATAAATCCAAGTTTATATGTTTAATAACATAATAATGTTTCACAAACGCATCAATAAGCACACGGTGTTCACTATTCATAGCAACAGATTTGAATATAACATAACTGTCGATCAAGACGCTGATAACAGATGAATAGATTTAACACCCTCTATAATGACTGCCGGCATTAAAACAGTCGTTAAATAGACGGCCTTGTTTGACATTTATGGTTTCATTATTATCGTTTTATGCTGACTCACATAAAAATTACTTATTCAAGTGCTCTAATGCTACGTACATGTGTTATCACGCGATTTTGTCGCATTTGCGACTTGTCTCACTGATCTTGATAGACGCTTCTGTGTTTGGTTCATCAGAAATAAACAATGAAAGGAATTAAAAATATTACAAACAATAAATTTTCGTTCTCATAAATCTCATCCATATTTCATTAGTAATTTACAATAGACCGGCATATAGCAGGATAGGCAGAGGAAGCCTTGTATAATCACACTCTGTTCCCCATTTTCCGCCTTTCGAGACATTGCGTGTTTTGTGGCGGAACTCAACGCCGCGCTTTAATAATTCATTTTCCTAGAGCAGAAATCGAGACCACAACCGCCGCGTTTACAGACAGATCGTGTGCCGCCGCGCCACGAGGACTCCCAAACTCTAACTTGAAACTCTTTAGTCACAAATACAAAGTGTATTGCGTTAAAACCAATAAAAATAAAGCTATATATATAGCCTCAGGTCGATATCATGTACTCAACTAAGTAGCCAAAACAATATATTTTGACTAAATCCCGACGATAAGATAATTATATGGACGTGACGACAGTGAGATCGTAACTTTGTTATTTACACATGGAGCCAACTCCAGTTGTGTCAATAGCTAATTTTATTGCGTTGAAATGTGTAAGGGGAGTACCTAACCGAGTATTAATAACTATGGGTTTTTTTACCAAGAAACGGGAGTGTTGGGTGCTGGAGCGGAACGATTAGACACAGCTAACACCAAAAAGATGTTGCCAGATTTTATTAATACCAAAATATATTTACCTACATATTAATAAATGTACTAAATTCGAGATTGGAAATTGGAAGCCAAATAAAGTAACATAAAAAAGGCATCAATAAAAAATATTTTGATGAAATTTTATAGTGACATCTTTTATAATATAATATTTATTTATAAATAAAAATAAGAACTATATATAAATAATAATACACAGAATATATAAGATAATGAATACGATATAGGTAAAATTATTTTTGAATAAATGTCTGTGAGCTTTTTTTTTGATAATTTTAGAATTAATGAATCGTACTACAGTACAGTTAATAACAAATTCCAAGCGCAGAACTCACGCTCATCACACATCGCAAGAAGAATCGTTGTTGAAAACATATATGTAAAACCTAGAATCTTCCTCGTTAAAAGGACTATCCCATACAGTACCAAATCATGAGTTTCCGATATAAGCGCGTTCAGACAAACACACTCTTCAGCTATATAATGTGTATAGATACAAAAAAACCGTTTAGAAGCAAAGCGTCGTGTCTCAAATGCTCTATTTAAAACCGGTAATTATATTATGAATCGTTTCAATAAACGCAATTTAATTGATATTTTTGATACAAATACGAGATCACGTTTAGCGCCATGCGCGTCGATCAATAACAATTTTTTGTTGGATAAAACAACACGACAGAAGTACAGTAGAGTTCATATTATATATATTTTTAAATTATAATACAATTTCAAATGTTCAATTCGTTTCTGTTAGTTTTTGTACACTAGTATACATTAAAAATAGGATATCGATAATATTTTCAGTGAGTTAGTTTACTAATATATAAATAACGCGTTTATTAGCACGTCAAAGAATTGCTATGGCCCCTAGGCTTCGTTCTGGACATATTCCGCTAAGAAAAATTGGTTTTATCATGAAAAAAGTAAATTCTTGAAATGTCAATTGTGTGAAATTGATGACGATATTCACCATTTCTTAGTGGAATGTGTCCACAATGCCGGAGCACGCCGAGAATTACGTCTTCGTTTTAACATAAATTTAATGGATGTGGGTATTTCTCAATGCTTACTGTCTAAGCCTTATTCTGTGGAGGCTAAATTGTTGTATAGGTTTAAATAGTGTTTAGACTTTAGACTATTGTATGTTCTAAGGGAACGATGGGACTGACATTTTTGTATATTGTTTACTTTAAAAATCCCTAACAAAAACAAAAAATTAAAAAAAAGTAGATACGTGCCTAGTATATTTTTATCCTGGTAAAATAAAATAATCAGAAAGTAAAGATTATAAGAGAGACGGCACATTTAATTTGATTGGATTTCACTGAACATTTCTTGGGCTGCCCTCGCTTATAGTCAGGGCGGCTACCGCAGTCATCGTAAGGGGATTTTTTTATTACAAAGAATTTATCATATCGAAATATAAATATATAATACAAAAAATTTGAAGTTATCGAGACAAACACACAAACATAACAATAAATATATGCATCAAGCAATCTTTTACACACAACTATTACTAATAAGACGATACCAACCCTATCGTATTAGATTAAGCGGATTACAACGGGATACAGCCACTCGGCACCTAATAAAGTTATCAAATAAACGCGTATAAATATATACCTAACGTGTTATCTGTTGTGGAGGACCCTCGCCTTCCTCTCTAGCCATCGCTTTAACTGCAAGTGAGTGGCCGCTGTAATTGAGCTGAGCCGCGCCTGCGATAGCGTCATATCACATAGGCGAGCGTTTACCGTATGTTGAACTCGAGGTAGTTTCTTGTGTTTTGTTTGGTAGAAGACACCTTCTAATTTATGTTTTTTATCCATTTTTATTTTTTACTAACGTAGAAGATTTTAGATGAATAAATTTTATTACTGTACGCACATATATACACATACGAATGATTGAAATAAGTTTCCTTAGAAATAAGGTTTCATTACTTCAAAAGAAAAAAAGAAAATCCTAACATCACTTTTTGTGTGTGATGAAATTAAGAAAAACTCAGGTCTGCCATCCCTTTAAACAAAATGGCGAATCATACAAACCTCTTATTAAACGCAATCATATGGCATGGCTGTTTAGGCTTCCTTTATGTCGCATTATTTGACACTGCAGGTGTCACAATCAAAACCATAGTATATCCCCGTTGACCATGAAATTGATACAGAACCCTCAATCCACGAGTCTGATTTGCACATTTTTTTAAGAATCAACTAAATGACAAAATAAGTAGGTCACATACTTGATTGTCGAGGGTAAACACCACATCGACAGGTTCATCGCCTTCAACATACGTATATGCTTCTTATAAAAGATTATTAAAGAAGTTAAGTTCAAGTTACGTTAATGGCACATGTAAGAAATATAAAAAATTATGGCAAAATTAAAGACAAAACAAAAATGACAGTCAATTACTCCACAAGACGTTACGCCGCGCTGGCTTAATTTTTAATTTACAAAAATATTGACAAGACACTTATAAACTGTGTTCTAAATGTCTAATTTACCGAAATTAGTTGGTCAAGCGGAAATGACATTTACATAGCATATAGATACGGGTGAAAATAGCGTAATGTTATGTGACCGAGTTGCGCGGTGAAAGGAGAGTAGCGGGTTGTATAAGCTGCAGTGAAGTTGTTCGAGACTACCAAGTTATTTTATATATATTACTCTTAATATGGACTTGTTGATCTACAGGATTTCACCTGTACACCAGCTGGACTTTGTCTTGATTTTATAGATAAGAAGAAACTAGACGACTTGATTGATCTATCTATAACTGTCTATAAATCTCATTGATAAGTTTTAATGTAGTATTTTGGAACGATAATAAATCTGTACTAATATTAAATCTAAAGAGCTTGTTCTGAGGAGCTACTAGTTCGAATTTCACTTTTGAGCAAGTTCGAATTGCGCGTTAAACGTTTCGACGAAGCCCACGCGCGATTAGTTTTCGATTTGCGATTATTACTCAAGACTCTTAGTTTATTATTTTGAGCACGGGGGTGTTATCTAGTAAATAATAATGTGGCTATAATAAACAAGTGTTTGTCTTTATCTTAAAAAGGCTTGTTATTTCATTATTTTACTTTCCCGACCTGGTATATTAAATGAACCAACATGCTATGTTTCTGAAAGAGGCGGAGAATGTGGAACAGAGCGTCATTGAATGATGCAGGCAATCCTCATTAATGTACAATAATAACATTTAAGGCGATTCTGGCGTAGTGGAACAGCACCTGACTGTAGGCGCGTCGGTCATGAATTCGATATTCAGTGGCGGGCAAAAAAGTTTTTCATGGTTTTCATTTCCACATTCTGGAAAGACTGTAGAGACTATGTATCAAATGTGTTAATACTGTGTTTACGTTTAGAGAGAACTTACTCTATGCCCATATTCCGAATAATACAAAAAAAAACCAAACGATAAAAACCTAAACTAAAATTTTAATGTACCTACTTATCTCTGAATCCAATATGTAATTCAAAAATTAGGTAAATGATATTCATGCTATATAAAATAAATTTACATATGTATGTTTATTTTATATTATAATACTAATACTCGATCCGAATCAGAATCCTTGTTTCGACTGGTCTGTAAATTTAACGACTTTTGTTTAGAGATTAAATAAATGTATTATAAGAATTTTATATATATATATATATATATATATATATATATATATATATATATATATATATATATATATATATATATATATATATATATATATTATCTTTTCAATTAAATTAAACCAAAAATCATAATATGATGATAATGAAAAGCAATTTTGTTATTTAAAGAATAAATGTAAAAGATAAGCCCGTGGGACATACAACACTTGCCAGTGTAAGCCTGCAAGGAGATGAAAGGTTTCACAGCCTTTAGCGTAAAGAGATCTGATAAATTCTATTTTCTATAAATATACCTATTTGTTTTCTAAGAAAAATATATATTTTTTCCGGATTATAATTCCGATTAGAAAAATTAGGATTATAACAATATTTTCGTACCAGAATTTTTTTAATAAAATTTCCTTGAGTTATAATAGATTTTATCGTAAGTATTTACAGCTTTACGCCATAATCCGCACATACCTATTCTGCATATACCATATATAGGGTAGGCTGGGACAATCTGGTGGCAGAAACTAACGCCGCATTTTACGAGCTCCCCCCTAGAGAGGGAATCGAACCACTGCGCCCCGATCTCCTCAACAGATCTTAGGCATTGATACCAATACACAAGACCCTATTTATTATTTTTAAAAAGAAGCTCGCATTAAATTCTATTTACCCTACATCAAACAAAAAATATATCATGAAAGAAGTGAAGTCGTTTGTTTTTATTAATATTTTACTTATTAATAATATTCCAGGAATTTATGTGATCTCTTCTTGTTTTATTTTCTATTTAAGCATTTTCATATCATTTTCCGTCATAATATTGACTGTACTATATAAACATTCGAACAAATATCTACTGTGATCATCGTCGTGTCGTAGACGTGTTGTCAAATAAGAGGGCAAAGGAATTATGTTGACAATCGACTGTTCGCGTGCACAGCAACAAGTATTAAGTGGCAGCTACGAACAAACGGGGCGTAAAATACAATACTGAGGGTGTATTACATTGACAATGTACAAATATTTGTATGAAAAGCGGCTGTGGAGTGAAAAATGTGACTTTACTGTTTCATTCTAGTATTTAAATGTTTTTAGGATAATTTTATTTTCATATTGTAAAGTTTTGTCTTTTTAACAACAATAGAATAATAGAATCATTTATTAATAAATAATAATTAATATTAATATTTATGCTCGTTAATATACCCTGCCTATCTAAAGACCTTGGGGCCACTGTATCTGATAATTTATATGTGCTTCTAGTCATTACTTTACTGCCATATACAAATATATGCATATAATATATGTGGGAAACTATAGTATTCCTAAAAAATATAGTTTTAAACTTATCAAGTATTTCGATTTTACTAACGAACTGACTAGGAGACCAGAAGCAAGAGATAAATTATATTGTTGAGGTACAGAAATTAGCTAGGATGGTGTCAATGTGCATCTTAACGGGCCCCCTTTATACCTATACTTGGCTCCTCTCCCTACAATGCGACGGCTCCGTCACCCACACGATTGATGCTAAGTAGTCTCTAAGTATCTCTTAAATTTAATTTAGATATTATAAAGCCATATATCACTATGAACGTTAAAGACCGCTAACAAAAAAATAATAAATTAATTTCTTGAGCGTTTGAGCTATTCAAATATTAAAAGGAAAGAACGGATACGCCACTAAGATCTCTCTGCCTACCTTGCTATGCGGGATAAAACTCGAAGCTGCTATGCAAAATGCTTTACAATTGACTTCCTCTGAAAATTAACTTATTAATTAATTAAACTATTTAAAAATTGTAAACTACATATAGTGGAAGTAAAAAAATCAACGCGTGTATAAAGACAATTAGATACTTATTTCAATTCAAATATGCAAATATTTACAACAAACAAAGTAAACGCAACACGAACGTTGAGATTGCGCAGTTATAATTTGCGCGGCTTGTATTCGAGCTGACCGGCTTTTACTATTACTGTCTATGGACAAATTTCTTTCTTAACAAATAATATTTTAAATTAGCGCGAATGACTGCTGTAGCGATCATTGTGGCTTCGATGCCTACTTGATTGAATTATTTTTATTTACCCTCTCTGGTATTATAAAACACGACATTGAGTTTCACCACTGTAAATGTCTCGTTTTCGCGTAGAATAAGATGAATGGAGTGTCTAAACACTAAGTCCTCTCCGCCCACCACATGCTATGCTTTATCAAGCGATAAAGCGTAAAATTGACAATAAATAAACAATACCCTAAAAATGTATTAAATAATCAGAAGATAGGTTATTTCAATCAAATTTATAAAACATACACATAAGAAACAAACAAGCTATCAAATTTACTATAAGGAAAATTTTTAGTAAATTTTACGTTCCATACATTTGATTGCTATCAATTATTTACATTAGAATAGAATTAAATACAATTAGTCATACACACACGTCCCCACAAAAAATTATTATCATTATTTTCATGTTGGTAAACAGAATAGGGAAAAGAGGACTTTTATACATAACGTACGTTATGCAAGTAAAGACGCCTTTATATTTTACATGAAGTTATTTAACGCCACCGGTTCACAGCTAGGAGTTTTTTCAATGCGGTTTTCGCTAATATACCAAGTGATACAAAAGGAATGTCTGATTTGTAATGCCATGTTGCACCGAACTTATATTTTGTAATAACAAATTGTGTATTAAATGTACTTACATATTTAATTCTCGATTTATTTAAAAATCGACGATTGTTACTGGAAATATAATTAACACAAAACTAGGTTTTAAATTAATGAAAGATATTAATTCAAGAGCACTCTTCAGCATAAATTATATAAAAACAAGCTAAACTCAAGGCGAGCTACTTGTTTGACCCTAGAGGAGGCCATTCCAAAGAGTAGGTTCATCTTTTCTTGTTGGTACGAGTAGATGTAACAACAGTAGAAAATGAGACCTAATCGTTGGAGTGGCACTCGACGGTGCAGTGTTTATTGAATCGATTGTCGATAACGAGAACGATGACCCGAGACCCGGTGACGCGCGTTCACCACGTCAGACGCTGAGCGAAATATTTCACTCATAAGGGGTTTTTGTGTTGAGAGACTCCAAACAAAGAATGAAATGAAGTAGATATTTTAAACATAATATTATAAACTTCATCAAATAAAAATGCTTTAAAATGAAATGGTAATATTGTATATGAATTTGTTAAATTAGTGATTCGTGTTCAACTGGCACGCTGGCAACACTATAAAAAAGAGTTAAACTGGTCTCAAAAGTAAAGATGTACGTATGTGAACTGGAACACTGGTTTTTATTATTGAGTAGATTTTTATAATAAATAATGTTATAATAAAAAATACAAGATGTGCAGTTCTTGCAAATAAAAAGTCGCAAAACCGATTTGTTAATGAAGTCAGTCAACGATCATAAAATTGATTTATATTAATATTATAAGAGACTATTTTAAAAGCTATTTATTTATAAGTTATCTACACGTTTTTTAATGCGGAATTCATTTCGATACCGCAGCGAATTTTATTCGTTTTAAAATTAATTCAATTAGCTGTAGATATATAACAAAATTGTAAAAAATAGTATACATATATTTTTTAAAACGAAATAAAATATTTCTATGATTTTATTATTTAATTTAAATGTATCTTTTTTTTAATTTATATGTTAAAAGTGCCATAGTGTAACTTGACTCCCCATATAGGAGTAATAAGGAGAGGCAAGTGTCAAAACACTCTTTTTACTTTTTTAAATTTTTATTCTCCACAAACTATACCCACTATAAAAATAATTACCCTAGGACTATGCTGTTTTATATATTCACATACGTATTTTGTCTACCAAATACTGGTTTGCTGTTATTTTAATGACTAAAAATACCGCTTCCACTGCGTAGGTGATATTTTAACAGACTCGCGAAAATGTTTATGATAAAAATGCAAACGAAAAATGAACTCAATATTTATAATGTATTAGAGTATATTTTAAATCATAAACAATATTAGCGAGAAGTCCTAATAAATTCTACACAGTAGAAGTAGTCACATTAGCAACACCGTGGACGGCCCACAAATAGACAAATTTCGTTGAAATTTAGTGTTAAAAAAAACATTCGTAATATTTATTTTCTTTGCTGTGTTTGAATAAACCTATGCTTTGCAATTTAAATGTAGGCTTGTATAAATAACACTTACATCCGTCATTCATGTTATCAGGGACGTTAGCGTGTCTTAGATCATTTTGACTATTTAAAACTGCTTTTTGTTGCTTCTTTTTCAATAAAATTTACCTTTTTTTTCTCCAGTAAGTTATAAAAAGATATGCTGCATACATTTTTGGTATATTATATAGAAATAGCCATCTATTTCTTATAAATCGTGTCGTTTATTAGTGATGATCTTTAGTCTAAGTCACGTGGCCCATACAAGATAGCCAAATGAATATACATTCATTACCGCTATAAATATATTAATATATTTTTTAAATTTATACGTAAATTAATTGTATTCCAACAGATAAAAAAGATTAAACCATTACAGTATTCAATTGACGTTGTTTCGTTTTTACTTAAGTTATGTTAAAATATGTAACTTATACATTTTCATAGGGTAACTTAAATATGTTGTGCGCGCTTGTCACGGTCACGGTCATCTTTTTTTCCTCTACGACGACCCGCGTTTTATTCAAAACTCTTATTTAGAGGATATTTACTAGACATCTTCATTAATATATAAAAGCTAACTTCCCTTTCTAATATATGCAAATAAGAAAACCCATTCGGATTTATGATATTTATAATTGTGTTAATTTTTTTAACCTTTTTTAGGCTTCAATTTACATATATATTATATATTAAATTATCTATTTGCGTAAACATAGATAAAATATTAAATACATATATAATTAATTTACATGTACCTATATGGATTTCAAAAAAATACACTGTGACTAAAAATAAAAAAAAATCACTAGGAATTTGAATTCAAGATGCTATTTTATTTACAGACTACAAAAAAATATTCTTTACTGGTTCTTTCTAAATGTTTTATATAAAATTCAGTAATTTTATAGGAAGCTGATTATAAGAGTTGTTAAAAATATATGCAAAACACAATATAGCAATTAAAAAAAGTATCTAAAAAACAAATCTGATTTTATCGTCTGTTATTTCAATTAAAACTCTAGAACTCCTTATAAAATCATATAACAAGACATATTTAAGTCAAAAGTTATTATAAATGCGTGTGAAGTTGCTGGCTTTTCATTATTACTATGTAAAGAATATTATGGTCATTTTAATGTACAAAATGATTTATAGCGATTAATTATCATATCATATGATATAACTGCTCATTTATAATTACTATAAATGTAGGTGTATTATTCAAATTCAACATTTTACAAATAAATAGTGGGATACGTTGACGTAAGTGTCCTGTATACCTTAATATTTGCATTACTAATATGGGAAAATCCAAATAAGACCACAGAATATATATCAATTATAAAAGTGCTATTTAATCTGTGTCAATATTAATATTACCATTAAATCGAGTAAGCGAATAAATTATTCGATTTGTTAAAACGGTATTCAAATAATCGAATTAATGTGGGGATATTTCTTAAGCGAGCGTGTGTTCGAAAGGAAATATCCTCTCGGCCTTGATCCGCAATGACTCAGATCGAAAGGGTGGCTTTGACGCACGCATCCCCGGTTCACCTTCATAGTAGTCTACAGGAAAACCCAACTTAAACCGCATTAAATAAAATATAACCTTATTATATGTTAATACGCTTTAAATTACAACCACCGCGCCATTTAAATAGTCGATTAATTCCTTGGATCGATAGAATAATTAATAAATGCAAATAGTTATGGGTAAGTGACGGTATATATATTTTCTGAAATAAGAAATAAGAATATATCGATACTTTTATTACATTTCTGTACGTATTTATTGTCTGTGATATTTCATCTGTATTTATAGACAAAGTTTTATATCGCTACGCACTACATGTTTTTAGCAAAAAGTTGACGCACTTGATCTAAAAGGGTATTGGTATCAACGCTTGATGTAGGTTAGTGCCTAAAACAATATATGCGTAATGAATATTTAAGTGAGCGCAGAAATCTACAAGAACGCAAATTAATTGGCATTAACATAGCTTTACGATTGAATAAAAAATTTAAACAGGATTTGTTGAATGTATAACAAGTATAAATATATACGTACTCATATATAGGTAGATACGTAGGCACTAAATAAATTTGGTAAGCCTTATTCCAAGCTTCATTATAAACGGTTGAGTTATTACTTAAAATTATGTATGAAGTTTTAATAATTAATATTTTTTAATATAAATAATTCATTAATTATAATAAATGGTAATTAAGCGAAATATATATAAGCTATAATTTATCAAAAAAAAAATCTTTTTAAGAAAATTGTTATTATTTGGTATCAATTTATTCTGCAATTAGAAAAACTAGTGATGTCACCTGTTTCTACACACATACGCCTATAGAAATGCTTTCAATATAGTAAGGAAATGCGACCGGGAAATTACTATACTTTATAACTTTATTAACATCACTAACATTCATGATTCTAATAAACGTTCAAAATATTAATATCATACATGTAATCGTATATTCAATTATTACTAAAACAAACTCAACGCAGACAGAACACATCGTTTTATTGGATTACATCTCAGAATTAATAAACATTATTCTAGATAAAAATACGTCAAGGCGATTTACTCGGAAACCGCAATTTAAGTTACTATAGCAGGCGTATAAATGGTGTAGGAACTAGAGCTGTAGATGTGTTGTTTTAAATGTCGATATAATCACGTTTATTGAGCGTGGCATTTAGAGAGGTGCGTTAAGACTAGTATTCGCGACTGGATTTGTATAAAGAAAGATTACATGTTCTTTTTCGTTTTGTAAAAGACGGAACTACATAACCGCGAAGTTATATTTTACGGTAAGTTAATTTAGAAGTCTGAATAATGTTAATACAGATAACTAAAAAAATAAAATAAAAGCTTATTGAAGTGGAAGTGGCTGGCGCGAATCGATTGATCCTTTAAATATGAAAATCATATTAAAAAAATAAACATATAATTATATACATATATATACATACATATATATATATATATATATATATATATATATATATATATATATATATATATATATATATATATATATATATATAACCTACCTATGTCAGATAGCATAGTGGTCATTGAGATATTTCATAATAATGCGCAAAGGAACCGGTCACTATGTAATTTGTGTTACATTAACTACTTATGGGAATACACTCTCTAAGTTAATCTCATAGTAATTATTAATGTAATATTTATAGATCATCGTCTTGGCACATTCAGTGTAAAGAAGCCCAACGCTAACACATTTAAATATGTCAATGTATGATTTAAAACGATACTCCGGAAAGACGTGATCAATATATTTTTTTCTTATTTCAATGGCGCTCAATGGCCCAAAAAGGCTATATCAAAGGTTTTAATAATTATTTCTAAGTTCTCTGTCTACCTCTCTATCAGAATTTAATGAAAAATATAAATAAAACTGCAATAAATGACAACATCCGGTTACAGTTCATATCAGGTTCAAACACCTAAAGTAATTATAATTTCTGAAAATTATAATGATACATATGTACAACCGCAAAGTGGCCTACACAGTGAGTGATCAGATAATTCCTTTGCACTAAGCTATTGAAAATTTATTCATAAAGTCCATCGGTGCGCAGTGGCACAGCCTGACTGCTAACGCGATAATTGTGAGTTTGATTCTACTCGGGTAAACGAAACATTTTTTCCATTCGCTCTGATTAAAAGACGAAGCGCGGCGTTGAGTTTCGCCATAATGAATTGTGTTCAGCTTGCAATGTCTTGAAAATTGGGCGGAAAGCGAGGAACGAAGGAATGTGGTTCCTTGCGCTTTGCAAGATGTAAAGTATGGATATAATCCTGTCTTTAGCAGTTGAGAAGCAACGGTGGAGCTTGCTCAGTTAGATCCAAGCGCTTTTAAAAATAAAAGAAGAGCGTGTTAGAATTTAGAAGCGGTTAGTTTCAAAGATTTACATATATATATATATAATTATAATGATATATATATATATATATATATATATATATATATATATATATATATATATATATATATATATATATATATATATATATATATATAAATCTTTGAAACTACCCGCTTCTAAATTCTAACACGCGTGTCCATTGGCGACATACGTATGCACGAGTATCTACGTCATACTAATAACACAATGATTCACTCAAGCGATTTGTTTACACTGTATTCAATTGGCGGTTAATTAATCCAATTTTTTCTGTATGATGTACATTACGCAGTTCTTGAAAGTTGGTGCTCAATCGGTTATCCCGTAGGCAGCTATCGAGTGTGAGGTCATTGAAGTTCAGTTAATCCTGGCCATAAAATACAGGTTGTACGTACTCCATAAGAGATATGCTTTGATAATACTATTATCAGTTGTTCACTTTACCTAGCTTTTAGTGTAATTTCGATTTTTTCTTTTCTATAAAACGATGTTTGTGTTGATAATATTTTCAATGATTTACATACTATGTATATACTGTAAAAAATTTACATAAGCATAAAAACTTTAAGCGTCTCATTATAGTATATCTCAAATTCATCATATATGTTTTTTTTTTTATTATTACATATCAAATATAGTTAAAATAAGTGATATTTCCTCACTCATATTCTAGTAATAAAACTTACATTTCATTAAAAACTACTTGAAACCCGAAAAAAATTTACACAGACTTAGCCTTAGTTACTGTGTGGTTACACTGAAACGATTGACTTATGTACTAAAGTCAATATAGTTTTTATACCGACTATTAAATACAAAAATAGTTTTTGAATTTGAACCAGTAGTTCCTGAGATATGTGCGTTCAAATAAAAAAAGCATTAAAAAATGAGTACCGAAATATAGTCTAGATACATATATCTTAACATGTAATACGTATGTACCTAAGACATATGTAAGTGATTCAACAATTTACCACAATTGTATACACAATTGCACGCAACAGTAAATCGATCTTGAACTCCATTAGCAATAATGCGGTATATTTTATACTTTCTAGTAAAAGTTAAACTCAATGAAACATTTTCAAACAATTATGAAGGAATTTTAATGAAAAGAAATTCAGGGAATTATAAATAAAAATATCGCTATCTATCTATATATACATACTACTATATTTATATCATTTTTGTGGATTTTTATGATATAAACGTTCCTCAAAGTGGTATTTGGCCACGAATCATCAATCGCATTTATTAAAGCTGCGCTACAATGAGACAATATGATCAATAAAAACGGTGGCATACCTTACTGTATCTCACATACAGTAACGTAGGCTTCGTTCTGCGCTCCCAACTAGAAGATTGAGTTGCATTTGGAGTAGGCACACTGTGCCTTGTCTTGCTACTTGCTATGGGAATCGAACCCACAAAATAAAAATCATTCAAAAGTATCGTGTTTCTTCCTGTATTGCACCCACTGACTACTGTTTACTCCAACATATTATTCATTCAACTTAACCGCCATTTCAATCAACATAAATTATCATCCAAGTATGTACAATTGTACACAGTACGTACGAATACTGAGAAGAATGCCCTCTATGCATCATAAAGCAGTCTATTTGGATAATTGATTTAATGTACCTACCTACCTATGCACATACAGGAAATGATATGTAAAAAAATGTGTGTCTGTATATATATATATATATATATATATATATATATATATATATATATATATATATATATATATATACTATTATTCATATTGAAATAATGGTACAAAATATAAACAAATCGGGATTAGAACCTATATCGACCGAGATAATTAAAGATCTTAGCATATTTAATCGAGTATCAGCTTTTGATATTTTTTTTTTCATTTTGTACCTATATACTACGTATTAGTTTAAATTTTCATCTACAATAAATGCAACTCTATATTTGGCCTATTTTTTATTAATAGCCAAGAACGCTCGGTCAGTTTTCTGTGTTATATTGTATTCTTTATAATTGAACTACGTACGTCATTAGACCATTATTTAAATTATATACCGCTTCATCGATTCTTGTTAATTTTCATATATATCAGTTAATAATATCTATTTAGTAAACAGAAGCTTTAAAGCCAATACAACTAATATTTAAAAGCAAGTAGCAAGTACATGTATGTATATATTAAATCTATATTTATCTATAATAAAAACGTAACCGATCACTGTATGTACATAGATAATATATTAAAAATAAACGATTATATCTACCGCCACTCAACACGCAATGCCTCGAAAGGCGGGAAGCGGGGAACGGAGGTTCCATCGGTTCATAGGTTTCTCTCTGCCTACGCTGCCATATGCGGAATACAGCGTGAAGCTAATTTAATGTTTATTTATATATCGAAGTCAAAGCAAAGCCTGCAAGCGGGCCTATTTCCTATCGACACCGTGATGCAGGAGAATAATACCTGACTCCTGAGGTTCGATTCCCATAGAACTACAGGTAATTGTTTATATGTGATTTTTTTTGTTTTTCCACAATTTCAAAAAAGTAGCTGGAAATAGAAAAGTAATATTGTATTTCTAGGTTCGCTTTGAATATAAAAGTATCTACTTACGTTTTAAAATCACGTTCCGACCCAATAAGGATAACTAAACTTCACTTTGCGTGTGTTGCTTTATCTTTTGAATAACAATTGAAATCGACTTTAAACCTAAAATCGTCATTTACCACTAAGATTTCGTAAATGTAAGCTCTTTTTTATTTACAAATTATACTAAAAAAAATGTTAATTGTTTAAATTTAACAACAACAATAAACCAATCAAATATGAAATTCTTACAATATTTTGAAACAGTACAGTCACTAAAATCCACTAGTATATATATATATATATATGTTTCTTTAACAAAACGCACGTATTGTCATACAGGTGTGCATCGGCCGGCGTTCAAACGCGAACTGGCGAATACAAGGGGGATAAAGTAAACATTACGTAAATTTAATTGCGAATAATTCCTTGTAAGCTGTAGTGACGCTGTCATAGGGCGTGACTACACAGTACATTTACGTATAATAGACTACAGACAGCTTACAATCATTTATGAACGATGTGTGACCGTTAGTAAGCAATATAACATTTTCATCAATTGATAATATTATAAAAAGGTTATTTCCTTTTTTTTTTGTTAAATTGACGTTTAACGGGCGACAGAATTGAAGCTAATTCGTATTTACTAAAATGTCTTTTTTAGGAAACGTATAAAAATTCATCGCAGAATTGGAAGACTTAGGTGGCTTGATAGACTTACCAAAGACCCCAAGAGTCTAGGCATCACAAATTGGAAAAGTGCTGCCCTGAATCGAGAGGAATAGAGTAAAGCTTTAGAAAAGGCTAGAGAGGTGGTCCATAGAGGGCTGTACGACTTTATTTTTTTTTAAACTTTATGGTCAAGAGTTTATACAAGCGCCACCCAACTTACTTTAAAATAAGTACAAAAGGTCCTCCTACTAACCTGCATAATGCAAATGTCGAATAAATAACAATAATACATTAATTTTAATATCAATAAGAACATTGTTCCTTCACGTAAACACTGACAAAACACCTAATTACAAAAACGAAGTAATATACAACCTTTTTTTCGTATATTAACAAATAATACAATTTAAACAACAAAAATAAAACAAGTAAAAAAAATTATTATTAATTGCGCAGTATAGTGCAGCGTAACAGATAGATAGATAGATAGATAGATATAGGTTTCTTAGAAACGACCGGTGGGCACGGCTCTCCTGGTCATTCGTCTCAATTACAACAAAGTGCGCCGTTTATTCAGACGCTTTACTGTGACTGTTGGCTTATCGAATTAATGAAAACTCTTAGAGCAATAGATATAAAGGCACTGATTTTTTTTTATATAGAAAGAGTGAAACTATGTAGTTGTATTTGTAGTTATTCTCATATAGTGTGTTTAAGGTACTACGGTCTGACTGGTACCGTACGAGGGTTCGAATCCCACTCGGGGAGAATTGATTTTTTTATTTTCCTCTCTGGGACAATGACGCAAGATAATGTGCGATGTTGAGTTCCGCCATTCAACACGCAATGTCTCGTTACAATTTTAAGTATTATTACTTAGCTTCACGCTGTATCTCGCACATAGCAGAGTGGCCGGAGTGTGTCAAGACACTCCGTTCACCGCTTTCCGCCTTTCGCTGTCTGATCTGATGCAAATATTTAAGTAGAAAAATAAATGAACTAAAATGTATTGATATTTATGTAGGTACATTTATGTAATACTCAGATAGTCAAAGGTTTTCATGAGAAATGTCGCCTTGGCAATTAAATTCGTATCAAGGCAACTACTTTTTTTTCAAGTTTGTAAGAAGCTTATTTGCAAGAAGGTTATTTTTTTTAATATTATTTGTACAATTATGTAATACAGTTGCTGTGGCCAACCACAAATCGATAAATCACGCCACTCAAGATGTAGTGTCTCGAATTCAGCCGGAGACCGGAGAACCTAGTGTTTCGACTCTAGTTTACCTTGCTTAAAAATAAAACGTGATGCTAAAAAATATAATTTTTACCTCTTGACTTGATAAAGAATAGAATTAGTGATACGTTTCTCTATTTATTTTTTATGTCAAAATACAACAACAATATCGAACACTGCCATAACAGATTCGAACACGTACCCACCCACCCGTCACGTTGAATGCGAATAATTTATTTAAACACGTTTACTTTTAAATTTAATCTAAAAGGTCATCATACGTTATCTAAAAAATAGAAATAAAATAAAATATTTAAAAAAAAATTACATTGTATCGCTTGAACGTGCAAACTGTCGAAGCAACAGTTTCACGCTTTATTTCAATATGAACGCTCAATTTCCGACCGCATTAATTACAATAAGCCATTTGAACTGCGGTAATATTAATCGATTTTATACCATTCATTCAACATAATGGAGGCAGATAAAAATTATACGTATGTACTATGATGCTTTTTTTATTACATCATATATTTGCTAGACGCGGTCGATTAATTAATGTTTGTTTGCAACGTAGAAAAGCAAGTTTGAATTTATTTTTTATTTACTAGGTCATTATTGCATGAATGAGGATATATATATATATATATATATATATATATATATATATATATATATATATATATATATATATATATATATCCTCATTAAATCCTAACTAAAGTACGAAAAAGACTGTACGTCTATCACAGGTGTATCAGGTCATCGTGCTGCAGTGGTATAGCGTCGTATAGCGTGACAATTGACTGTAAGCGTAATGCTTGTAGATTTTATCTTCGATTGGCAAAATTAATTATTTTCAAATGTCCGCTCTGGCAAGAAAGAACGCGGCTTTAGTTTCTCAAATCAAAAGAACCAAAGAAAGGAGATAGGGAATGACACTACACACTTGTCGTTGGTTGATGAAGCGCGAGCTGCTTTCTGTCTTACTGCATTCACAAATGCATCTTATGGCGAAGAATGTTGATTCAGTGGTATTATTAAATAAACGTATAATATAATTAAAATGGTTGTCCTACTTTAATAAAGATATTTGATGTTTATCATTTGACATATAATATTATTCATTATACAAACAATGCCCCCGCATTGTTTTAATAAAATCATTTTGAAATTAATTAAAATTATTAAGAATATCTTTTAGAATAGATCGAATTTAGGAGTATCTTTATAATTTTAGACAGACCTTACATAGCCGCAAAATCGTTAATATTTTTTAAGTAGCGTGATATGAACCCGCGCCTTTTGGACAGAACAACACTTAGAGACGTACGTACAATAACTTAGTCTATTTGTCTGTTATAGACATTAATAAATAAGAGGTAAGTAAAATTAAATAAGATAACAAACATGATATCTAATACATTACTAATTGAGTAAATCATTTGACAGTCCAGAGTCCAATTCTAAGGACCTACAAACCGAGCGGTATCGCAAAGTAAATTAATTAATTAAATAATATATTATCAATAAACGACGAACATCATCCATATATGTATGTATTCATGTTCAGATTTAATACAAGGATAGCTTGTGATGATTGACCTGACCTCTTGGTTTATTAGTTAAGAGGTTCTAAGTTCGATATCTACTCAGGAGAGGTACTTACCTAAGCGTAAAGAGTACAATTATATATTTAATTTGTAGGTGCTAATTGTATTATATATTTATGCATATATTTCATAATAGATTTATTACCATATCATTCACATTATGTCTTTTTAGGGTCCCCTACCCAAGAGGTAAAAACGGGACCCTGTTACCTCATAGCCTCAGCCGTCTGTCTGTCTGTCACCAGGCTATATCTGATATACAGTGATAGCTATAAAAGCTGAAATTTTCACAAATTATGTATTTCCCTTTTCGCTATAACAATAATTTAATTTTAATAATAAATAATTAGGTACGGAACCCTCGGTGCGCGAGTACTTCTATCACTTGATTTAATTGGTGATTTCTAATTATATAGGCGTTTTGTAGCCTGTACATATAACATTATGTTATAGATTTAATTTTTTCGTATACTTATTCTGTTTTCTCATATATTATGGAGTCATGTAAAATATAAATGAATAAAAAGTAATTTATTATAAATGGTGTTATCACACCGAGTGCATGCTTTTTAATTACCTAGTTTAAAATTAAAAATATTACAAAAAAATACCGAATGTTTAATAAAAATGTGCTGTTTTTACCTGTAACAGAAAAAGCATATATTATTACAATATACCTTTATAATTATACCTTATACTTATTTAGAATTATGATTACCAATGCTAGTTGCCATTGCGTTTTTATTAGAAATATATTTATAGGACTATATGGCCGAATGGGATCATAAGGACGAAACTTATTTTGACAGAGAGAGAGAGTCAAGAACGAAAAGTCTCTCGATAGACTTTATTTTGTTTATAATATATCTTTAAGCTCAGTTCAAGAGGCTAAGTAAGAGTTGTGTATGAAAAATAACCCATTCAAAGTAAGATCGAAAAACTCCAATAATTATAATGGCTATTTAACCCAAAAAATATTTCTCAATCCGAACCAATTCGTGAGATTAGCATGTTCAATCAAACTAACGCTTCAGCTTTATAATACTTATAGATTTATATGTATATTTTTATGTGGATAATATGTATACCTACTTGTAACGATCTATATGATTTTCTCGAACAAAAAATCAAATAATTTTAAATTAAGTGATGTGACATTCTTTCTAAGTAAACTATGTAAATAAATATTTGACATTATCGATACTTACAAATTGAAAAGAAACATAATTGGCTCCTTCATTTTCATGTTAGGTTAGATTAGGTTAGGCACATGAGAACTGTCTGCCAAAACGTAAATAATTATAAACTTTTGATTCCAGATAAGCAACAATAATTTAATTACATTCGTCTATTTAAATATTTCTATAAAATAATTTTAAATAATTTTACGCGTCTGAAGATTGGCTTAGTGATCTTTTTTAAACATTACAAGTGAAGTGTTTTTTTTTAGAAAAATGGCATTATTTTATAATACTATTTAAAACATTAAAGTACCAGACTCAGAGATCAACGAAGACCTCAAACCGCTGAGCTAGAAATTTGAAAATTTGCAGACAAGGAGCATTAAGGAAGGAATTTTGTAGGTTTAAAACATAGAAATGTTAAATTTAAAGTTCATATACTTCATAAATCAATAAAATATTATTAATTGTAGTTAATTCATTAACCTTCACAAACGACATGGCATTTTGATATAGAGAAGGTAATACTTTATTTTGTGAAAAATTTACTATATTCACACTTTGTGAAGAAGATATTACTGTATTTAAACGCTTTTTACTGAAAATACCTACTAACAAAACTTTTATAAACATTGAACTGTAATAGACATGACCTCACACAACATTTCTTTGCAAAAAAACAAACGTGTCAATTAAATACCTATTTAGTTATTAAAAAAACCAAGTTCATACATTTTTATTAATGATGCCTTATGAATGTTAATTAAGTACGTGACGCTATTAAAGAAACAGTGTAGTAAAATAACTTAAAGATGTCGTGCGACAACCAGTTAGACGAGTGCCTCCATAATAAAATTGTAATCAGTTTCATGTGTCCGTTAGGTATGCGGCCCTTCTGCTTAGAACCGCATCTGTGGCTGTAGTCTGAACTAATGTGGCATTAACTCGCCTCGCCTTTATATGCAATCTTTAAGATATATAAATTCACAGTTTTTCCTTTATAAATTTTAAAATTACAGGTTATTCTGTAGCCTATCAAAGGACAGTACCTCAACCAATTGTTGTAGTGTACCTAGTGTTTTATTTTATTTACATTGTAATGTATATCATATTGTACTATAGCACTTTTATGAAATAAATCATTATTATATATATATATATATATATATATATATATATATATATATATATATATAATAATCATATTGTTACAAGGCATTGGTTTCTCAGTACCTATATAAATACTAAATAGGCTTATATTGAAAATTGTATTTATATAGAGATTACATCGACACGTTTAATTTAATTTTATATATTGATAATTATAATTATTTCGTAATAAATATATTTTGCGTGATATATAACAAGTTTACGTAATCACATTGACACAGGTTCGTAAAGAGACGCACGGCAAGGTCTCTGATAAGATAGTCGAGCCACAGATCGGAAATTTGATAATGCGTATGCGCAAAAATATTAAAGATTTATAATTTCATTTAATAGATAAATTATATAGAACAAATGTCTTTCACGTTATCTTATCGCAATTAACACGTTTATTTTGGATTTTATTATTAATCGAGGAGATGATATTATATAGAAGACTTCCACCACACCACACGCAGTGCTTCGAATTTGGAAGACAAGAGAGAGAACGGAGTGTCTAATCACTAGGGTCTCTCTGCCTGCCCTACTCAGTGGTTTGAAAGTGAGCAGTTTCAAACCGCAGAGCAGGTACTTGCCAGCATTTAGGTCAAAAAAGTAGTCTAGGAATAAAAGAAAATAGTAGGTATTTAATCTTTAGTGAAAAATATAGATAAAAAGAAGAAACCAAAATGTAATTTTAATGTTTTTCATCATTATATTAACAATTTCATTTTTAATTGAAGGTCTCATTGAGATTCGTATAACGTGCGTGGAAACTGGAAAGTGTGACAAGTAACTGGAAAATGTTTTGCCATATAATATGGTAAAACGTTTTCCAGCTACCCCTCTAAGTTCTCTTAAGTAAATGCTACCAAAATATTATTATTAATAGTAGTTATAATAATTAAACACCAATCTTAAGAGGACGCTAAGGCCCTATTACAAATTTTGTCTATGCTGTTATACACTAGCAACTACTATAATTAATTGAGTATATACCTATTATAAAGAGATATTATATTACTTTCACGTTTTTAAGCAAATGAACTAAGTGCCTTACTTTCCGCCTAATATGCGAGAGGTTTTTTGTTGAGTAGCGGAACGCTTCGTTTTCTTATCAGAGAGAAGAAATGAAAATAATATTTAATTCTCCAGAGGGGGCAACGAGCCCACGACCGTCGCGTATACAGCCAGATGATGTGCCGCTGTGACACTACACCCTCTTTTATATCACAACTTAAGAAAATACTGATAACTATAAACATACAATCAGAGTTTTTTCGTAAATAAATCTAAAGTAAATATGATATAGGTACTTACCTAACACTTAGATCGCTAATTGGGCATCTTTTTGTAGCAAATAAATATCATTTGAGATTTTAAAAAAATGTATTATACAATAAGTATACATACTTTATTTACTTTTATACATTTCGTTTTTCTTCTAAGAAGTGTGCTCAGGAAATGGCAAAAAATAACTAAGCTGTAGCCTATAAGTGACTTTGCCTAGCCTATAAGTGAGTTTACTATTTTCAATTAATAAACAATATTTATACATTGATGTTATTTACAATACACTCATTCATTTATTTTTGAGAATAAAAATGTAATATTAAGATATTTAACAATAATAAAAATAGCATTTATTTTAGCAGAAAGATACGACGTGGCAGAATTTTCTTTATAGGATTACGTTGTAGTGACATACGACTAGTATGTCGTTAATTAACGAAAACCTCCGAATACCATATTTAATTTGAACCATTCCCAAGTCAAATTAAACCTAAATTCCTTTGTTAAGACTTGGCCAGTCAATACACACACACACACATATATATATATATATATATATATATATATATATATATATATATATATATATATATATATATATGTGTGTGTGTGTGTATATATATATATATATATGTATATATATATATATATATATATATATATGGCATGACTTACACCTTCCACGTAGGATTGGGCGTATTAGAGATACAAGTGTAAATGACGTGAGGCGCGTGCTTTATTCATATTTATCAAGAAATGTGAAATAGAATATATCTTGCGATAACGATTTCTGTAACAGATAACAAATATGCCATGATATCATAACTTTCGTTTGCCTCCATTTCATTTTTGTTTGTTTTGATGCTAATATTGTACAACGTATACGATAAGATGACTATAATATATCAAAATAATGGTATTCACTCGAATTTTATGAACTAGAGCACGCGCCTCTCTTATCGGGGGGTGTAAAGCTTACATAACTGGCATTATCTTATGAAGTAAGTAAAAGTTTCAGATGTTCTACATATAGAACTAAAGGTACATATACAGAAATTATATTTGTCTTTTGTGTGCATATCTATTTATAATTTTATTGTGTTATTAATAAATTCATCAACATTAATTATATATATATATATATATATATATATATATATATATATATATATATATATATATATATATATATATATATATATTATATCGACGCGCAGGCACATCGCCCTACACCTGTGTTAAATGGGCAAGGCTACCGTGTCAGTACGGACAACGGCTAAAGAAGATAGTACCCAGAAGGAACTCCGCTTTGCAACGTGGAATATTGGCTCTCTAACCGGACGATGCAGGGAACTCACAGATGTACTCATGAGGCGTCGGGTCCAGTGTGCTTTCCTTCAGAAACGCGCTGGAAGGGCAATAAGTCTCGTAACATCGGACAGGGTTACCAGCTTCATATACACTGGGTCTCCTTCCGGTAAAACTGGTGTAGCAGTAGTTTTATCTGAAGAGCTACGGAATGGTCTCCTCGAAGTTGACCGACGCAGTGACCGCCTGATGCGGGTGAAGGTACTGGTTGAGGGGGCTATCGCCAACTTAATTAGTGCATACGCTCCCCAGGCTGGTTGTAACGGGGCCGAAAAGGAGTCATTCTGGGAGCAATATGAAGAGGTTCTACTCGCTATACCATCTACCGAGGTGATCATAGTTGGGGGAGACCTTAACGGTCACGTGGGTAAGGCTGCGGATACGTATGAACGTGTCCACGGTGGTTTTGGTCACGGTCGCCGCAATATAGAGGGCGAAAATATCCTAAGAACCTGTATTGCATCTGATCTGGCCATCGTGAATACGTTCTTCCAAAAGAGTCCGCAGCATCTTATTACGTATGCTAGTGGACTCCATTCAACCCAAATAGATTACCTATTGACCAGGCGGTGTCATGTTGGCAAGGTAACTAACTGTAAAGTCATTCCTGGCGAAAGCCTCACGGCCCAACATCGTCTTCTTGTCATGGATTATGTGTTACCCCGCTAAAGAAATTAGCCGAGACGCGTAAGTCTAAGATCAAGTGGTGGTTGCTGAATGGACCGATGCAGACCGACTTTCTGGCAGAGGTTAACAGTCAAAATTTATCAACTAAC
The DNA here is from genome assembly GCA_037127375.1 of Dione juno. NCBI lineage: Eukaryota > Metazoa > Arthropoda > Insecta > Lepidoptera > Nymphalidae > Dione > Dione juno. The sequence continues at coordinate 9,071,209 of JAXRJS010000007.1, read as the reverse complement.
ACCGAAAATGCTCAGGATGCTTGGGATCGAGCTCAGTCAGCAATCATTACGGCTGGTAAGCATGTTCTTGGCGTTTCTAAGGGAGGACGTATTATGGACAGGGAGACATGGTGGTGGAATGACAAGGTACAGGAGGTGATTCATGATAAGAAGACTGCATTTAAGGAGTGGCAGCGTTCCAACTCTCCTGAAGACAGGCTGGAGTACATAGCAGCAAAACGTGCCAGCAAAAGAGCTGTAGCCAGAGCCCGCAGTGAAAGTTTATTACCTCTATATGATAAACTTGAAACTGTGGAGGGGCAGAAGCTCATCTACAAATTGGCACGTGCTCGGGATAAAGCGACGCAAGATATCACAAAATGTCTTTGCGTCAGAGATTCCCAGGGCAAGCTGCTCTGTAGTCATGCTTCTGTGAAGGAGAGGTGGAGAAGTTACTTCTTGGAGCTGCTGAATACTCAGCACCCGGGTAGTATTCCGTCTGAACCACCTCCTAACCTGGGACTTATTGCTCCAATAACCCTTGATGAAACTCGAAATTGTCTTCGACGCATGAAGAACGGCAAGGCGGTGGGACCTGATGATATCCCGATCGAAGCGTGGAAATCATTGGGCTCTCGTGGTGTGCTCATGCTTACTGATCTTTTTAACCGCATTTTGAACACTGGGACGATGCCACATCAATGGCGGCACAGTTTTATTACCCCTATTTACAAAGGAAGGGGCAGTGTTCAAGATTGCGGTAGTTATAGGGCATTAAGATTATGAGTCACACCATGAAGCTTTTCGAGCGCGTGATCGCCCTCAGGCTCCGCCGAGAATGTACTGTCTCTGAGTGTCAATATGGATTTCAGCCAGGATCAGGCACTACGGACGCCATTTTTGCCCTCAGAATTTTGATGGAGGCACACAGGGAAAAGAGGAGAGCTCTGCATGTGGCATTCTTAGACCTGCAGAAGGCCTTTGACTGTGTGCCACGTCAGTGTATCTGGTGGGCACTGCGATCCAAAGGGATCCCTGAATCCTATGTTGCTATTATCAGAGACATGTACAACGACTCTGTTTCTACAGTTAGGACCGCTGTTGGCGATACCAAACCCTTCCCAATTACAGTAGGGGTTCACCAAGGCTCAGCTCTTAGTCCACTTTTGTTTAATGTAGTGCTAGATACTGTCACGGCTCACATCCAGGACCAGCCTCCATGGCTGATGATGTATGCCGATGACATAGTACTCATTGACGAGAACCGACTGATGCTGGAGCGTAAAGTGAATGCCTGGAAGGGTGCGCTTGAGAACGGTGGTCTTAAACTGAATGTGTCAAAGACCGAGTACATGGCTTGCGGGAACCCAGACTCGAGCACCATCCACATCGGGCCTGAGCCAGCCGTTAAGTCGGAGAAGTTCAGGTACCTTGGATCCATTATGCACGAGTCCGGATGCATCGACTACGATGTCCACGCCCGGGTTAGCGCTGCTTGGGCCAAATGGCGGGAGGTCACTGGTGTGGTCTGCGATCGCAGAATACCGCCCAAACTCAAGGGGCTGATATACAAGAGCATGATCCGACCAGTTCTTCTATACGGCAGCGAATGTTGGCCAGCATTATCTCGGCACACTCAGGAGCTTCACGTAACGGAGATGAAGATGCTGAGGTGGATGTGTGGCGTTACTCGGGCTGACCGCATACGCAACACATTCATTCGAGGTAGTCTTGGGGTCCGTGACGTAGCGGATAAGCTCCAAGAGCGTCGTCTGAGATGGTATGGCCACGTTTTGCGCCGGCCTAAGAACTACGTCGGAAGAAAATGCCTTGATATGTCTGTCCCTGGAGTAAGACCCCCCGGACGCCCAAGGAAGCGATGGCTGGACGTCGTGACGCACGACATGAGAGCCAATGGACTAACCACTGAGGATGCTCAAGACCGTGCAAAGTGGAGTAGACTGAGTAGGAAAGCAGACCCTGGCAATAGGCTGGGATTATGCTAAGTGGAAGAAGATATATATATATATATATATATATATATATATATATATATATATATATATATATATATATATATATATATATATAAATATATACGCTGTATCCTAATCTAGCGTTGAGACACTCTATTACCCCCCCTCCCCTCCCCATTCCGCCCAATTTAATCTAAGATAATTTTGCAAAATTTTAACCACATAAATATTAAATATATAAAATAAACCTTAACAATTCTGTCTTAAATTGAGAACTCGTCCCAAGTCCTCATCAACTATACTAATGTTGAGTACACTCCAACAAAAACCAACCGGTTTAACACCAGGATGTAACTGACCCGTCCAAAGCGAAATAATTAATATACAATTTGCCAGCCGCTTCGTTCTACGCACGAGTTACCCTGCTTTGTGAACAATCGCAAAATATTATTAATATTTTCCAAGGTAATAATTTAATTTTGTTATTTTGTATCTAATTATAAATACGCAACGAAATTTATCTATATGTATATTGTATTAATCTTAAGTTTACAAGTCAGAAGTCTAGTACGATAACAGTTCAAGGAGACCGCGCACGCGCATTACACACTAAGCTATACTTTTTTTTTTAAATTAAATATTATATTTATTCCAACGTTTCAATTCAATATCCAGTGCATTTTGGAAAAAAGAAACTATTAGTACTAATTTGAAAATGTAAATTATTATACAAATAAGTAATATGTAAAGAAGTAGATTTACATTTATTTGAAACTTTAGCAAATATAACCATTTTATTGTAGGTTTAAAATTTTTAATTTCCTTTCTATTTATTTATTATCCTCTTGTCATGGAGCCTCATAAATTATTAAATTATAATTAATATATTTTGTTTAAAAAAGAAAAAAAAAGATCAGATATATATATATATATATATATATATATATATATATATATATATATATATATATATATATATATATATATATATATATATATATATATTAATGAAGAACAAAGTGACTATCTTGTGGTTTTATGACGTCCGCTCATAATGATAATGAACGTATCATTTTCAAATGAAAAAATGATGTCTACATTTTATTCTATTGTCAGTGTGGCGCATTGCGGCGATTTAGAATCTTAAAAAAAATATAAAGTATTATCTTATTAGTGTTAAAATATATCTACATTTATTTTGTGACTTTTACAAACTACACAAACTTATTAAATGCATATTGATAATTAGAAAAAATAATAAGCTGTGTTGCCTTCGAGATAGAATTAAATAATGCAAACGGATATGGATATATTCCATACTTTTGTTGGACATCTGTTCGTGATATGATTCTATATACATATATAAATATAAAAGACTTTAACAACGATTCAAAACATAAGCCTTTTTGAAAATTAAATTAAAATTTAAAACATGCAAAAAACTTAATGATATAACGCATATTATTCAGTATAAGTTTTAATATATTATTATATAGACAATTATATGTTAGCTACTAAATATATAATTAAATAACAACTTAAGTCTAGCGAACAAAAAATGTCTTACATTTGAAATTAGTTACATTCTTATAGCGATTTAAATGAATTAGTTTTTACTATTAATTATCGAATGTTTTTGTTATATAAAATAAAAAAAAAGTATTTTGTTCGGGTACAGTAAATGTAAGCAAATGTAGTGTACATTTGTCTATGCTTGGAAATATATAAAAAACGGATCTTAAAAGCTATATAATCGTTTTTAAGTTCCGTTAGTTTTTAGTATCTGTTGTATTTTATATAAGTATTAGAAAAAGCTATTCGATAACATATTTTACATAAATTTTACATGAATTAAAGAAATAGATTCGTTGGAGTTGTGTTTCTTCATAATAATATATAAGATAATATTCTTAACAGTTTATCAAGATAAACTGTTATATAGCAGGGTAGCGAAGTTCTACCCTGCTATATGGGAACAACAAAGCGAAGCTGTTTTTTTATAGTATATAAGTAAAATTTGTTATCATAAATTCCTATAAAACAATTTGTAGTAGTTCTGAGGTGATCGCGCGATGAAATCCACCAATTAACATATACAAAAATAACAATATCAATTAAACCAGCTCGCTTCTCGCAAGTCATCGAACTTGGATTCATAATAAACTTTAGGTGTTGTAAGTAGTTGTTTACTTGTAGCACAGCAGAGATAAAAGTTGATAGTGGTATTACGTCGCAATATCCTGGCCCTCGACCTCGGCCAGCTTATTGCTCCTCGAGAAAGAAATTGTGGAAGCTTTTATACTTAGATGAATTATGCTCTCATAAATATATATATATATATATATATATATATATATATATATATATATATATATATATATATATATATATATATATATATATATATATATATATATATATATATATATATTATATATATATATATATCAGGTTAATTCATTTATTATTATATGGTGTTATAAATAAACATTTTAATGAACTTTTCGGGGTTCCGTAGCATACTGGCAACAAAGGAACCTTTATAGATTCGTCATGTCTGTCTGTCTGTGAGATTGTATGTCACAGTCACTTTATTTTAATTCATTTGTATTAATTTGTATTTAATTTGGTATTTATAGAAAAATACCTTGATGGTAGTAAACTAAAAATAGTTTCTTATTTCGATTGACTAATCGATATCAAATTACTAAGATATTAAGTTTCATTTTAAATTATTTAAAAAAAAAATATAATTTTAAAGGTAAACGATGCTGATAGATGGTGATATATTTAACGGTAAATAAAAAAAGAATAACACTAGGTATGTAAATATAAAATACTATTAATTTATAAACACCCTATATTAGCTAAATGCGCTTTAGGCCGAGCAAAAAAACTTATTTTCAAGTGGTGCTAAGACGTTTTTCATTAATATAATTAGTATCGCGCCCTCTCATGACTAATAATAATACGTAAGGACGTGATTGATATATTTCTATTAATTTTTTTAACTGGGCGGATAAACTCAGTACACAACACAACAACAACAACAACAACAATCCAAAAAAAAACGGAATATTAAATCGATTTTAAACCGATAACTCGGTAGATAAAAGAAGCATAAATTTTAAAATAAGAGTAAACAAGTCTTCTGGAATCATATGGGTACAACTGTACAATGACAAAACAAATACAAGTGCGAGTAGTATTGCCCCACCGAGGGTTCCGTGCCTATTTCTATACATAGGAAATACATTACATGTGAAAATTTCAGCTTTCTAGCTATCACAGTTTATGAGATACAGCCTGGTGAAAGACAAACAGACAGCAGAGGTTTGGTAATAGGGCCCCGTTTTTATCTTTTAGGTACGTAGGTAATCCCAAAAAACAATTGTATTTGCTATAATTAATTAATATATTCACTTTTTTATTCATGTGTGAGTGTGCTTGTTAGCTTAGTTATTTTATAATTAATTTTATTACCTACTTGTTTACTTTAAATTCATAGATCATATTACTTTATATAAAATATTATAACATTTGTCTTAATTGTAGTTTTTTATAAAAAAAAAACGTCAATTCTCAAACGATGAAACTTTGCAGTTATATAGCTCATACATGAATAACATATTATTGGATACAATTTATGATAAACGAATGCAATACACTTTACTAATAAATAAATAAATAATAGTGCAGTTCAAGCGGGCGAAGCCGCGGACTAGAGTTTATAGAGCTAGTCGATCAGTTTATGCTATTAGTATTTGTAACACAGAGACAATATTCTATTTCTATGGTAAGACTGTGTGTCATTTTCTTTCATAACTACTCAATTATCCTACCAACGTAATACAAACCTTCCCTGTCTAGTCCAAAAATAATAGAACGTTAAATATGTACACATAAAATTCCCATACATATTATAAAATTTCATTTATTACACCATAAACTAATTATAACTAATAATAACTAATTATTGTTATATATAACAGAAATAACAATAACCTATTTTCAGATAACATTCAAAATAGCCATTTCTCGCTCATATTATGTAATATTGAAAACACAGTGTGATGTGATGTAACACTTTATACAATACGTCGGGACAAACAAATCTGCAAGCTGAATAAATAAATGTATTACCATCTAGACTCCGAATAAATGTATATAGCGGAACAGTTTGTTTAGTTGTTTGCTCTTATCTCAAAAACTAATGCTTCGAATTGGAATATAATTTTTGTTTTGGGAAAACAAGGCATAAGTGACATTGACAAGTACACCAAGTTAATTATTTCGATGTCATCCATTTTATATGCTAGTAATAATTGCGACATTTAGTTATTTCCATTAAGGACAGGTGCAGAGCGTAGTGTTGTATATAAATCTAACTTTATTACAAAGATCCGATAACACATATTTTGCTGTTTTTCAGTCGTAACCTAGAACACGCATTTATCGAGTGTGAATTTAGTCAAGGTCGACGTATTCATGTTGACTTATGGATTGTTTTCCTTCACCTGTTTTGTAATTTTTTTTATTACGTTTTTTTTTATGCAATCATAATATTTATAATGGCGATGAGTCTAGAAATATATCTCTCAAGGCTATCCAAACTATATTTAGATATATACTAGAATATTTTAAATAATTAATTAAATTCTTGCAAGTTATTAAAGTTGACGATAAAAAAATATATACCTACAGATAAAATATAAAGCACATTTAAGTATTTTAGTGGAAATTATTAGGTTATATAGGTTTTTTTTAATAAATGCAATAACTGGATAATAAATAGGTTTTTTAAGTCTCTACAATCGACACGTATCAAAATTGCAAATAGCTACACTAACACTAAACTTAAATACGATAGTTGTACAAGGTCAAGGCTGATCACAACTCGCGCTAGCACGGAGCTGTGAATCGTGCAGCCGTCTCCGTCGCACACACAGAGCTCACTCTAGACGAGCGAGACGGAGAGCACACGGTGGGTGTTTACACACTGCCTAAGAGATCAATCACAAGACTTCAGTGCCATCCGCATTCTCGCTGAAAATAAATCATTAACGAAATTAGACCAATGCATCATTTCGGACATGGGATAGTAATTGTTTAATTGCTTTAACTTTAGTACAATGGCGACACTTAAACAGAATTTGTATAGGAAATTGGACGTGTCATTTGTGCGGGAGCTCTTTGATAAATTAACTAAATTACTTCTTTTGTAACAATTTAACAAATTGTGTACAATTAAGTTTCAGTTTGTTCCGATAATTATTCTGAATTGTTTATAAAAATAATACAAGAATTAAATATAAATCTGTAATAGCTCTTATAATATTATAAAGCTAAAGAGTTTGTTTGTTTGGTTTGGAACGAGCTAATCTCAAGAACTACTGGTTTAATTAGAAAAAATATACGAAAAAAGAATATTGCATTTATTATATACTATATTGATATCACGCTTTGATAAAAAGCAGCGAAGTAAGAATGAAAAATGTTGCATAAGCGGGAGAAATCCCAAGAGGATGCACCACCTTTAATTTTATTTGACCAGGCGAGAGAAGCCGCAGGTAAAACTAGTATAGTATATAGACATTATTTTTATCAATCAGAATTAATGACAGCACAGTGTACATAATATAGTGACATAGCAATTCTTTATCGCTTTTATGTCAGATACTATGTGTGAGGAGCAAAAAAATGTTAGTGCGTCATAATATATATAATATAGTCAGACGAATACCTATTCCGATGTGACGTTCATATATAAATTTGAAAGACATTTGATGTATTTAGCTTGGAAGGAAGTTTTTAAGCTGTAATTTAATTGTAATATATATTTTTAGTTTGAAAATTGGTGCTATGCTAAAAGTATAAGAATAATATAAGTATGAAACATAAATATTTGTAAAAGCGGTGGTTGTGGTGACGATTCCCACTGGGGGAATAAGTTATTCTCATTTCCCCCCTCTGGTAAGACAACGCGGGTATTGGAAAATGGTGCTAACCCTGCTTACCCTGTTCACTGCTGTATGCGGAACACAATGTGAAGTTCAAAGATATTAAACAATAATTCCCTAGAAAATTAAAAAGAAACGCGATATATAAAAAATTACAGATGACGCTTCTTAGACAGACTGAATCAAGTAACTAAAAAGAAGCACGAAGAGATATGGTAATGAAGAGCAAATTATTTCTAATCAGCTTTTGGCGCCGCCATGAAATACGCACGTTATCAGTTTATTGTTAACGCTATCGTAACATCGGAGTATGTACTCTAATCGTTATGTCACGTTCTATAGTTCACATTATATACGATTTGCATAGAACCTACACTTTATTACATTCCACAATATATATATATATATATATATATATATATATATATATATATATATATATATATATATATATATATATATATATATATATATATATATATATATATATATATATATAACAAATTAAGAGATAGTCAATTTATATTTTATAATTTGCTTTAATTTGCCATAGAATCCCTTCTTATTATAATTTTTTTTTCAGTCAGTAATAAGTATCAGTGTAAAACTAACAAATATTAGTAAATATAAAAAAAAATAGAAAAGTCACTATGGTTGTAACGTAACTCTTCAAAGGAAACTAATGACTAAAATGTGCTCTCTCATTCATGTCATTACGTAGAGATCACCAAGGCCGAAGAACATCTTCAATCTTGTGTATGGACGGCTTATTATTACAGATTACAAGGAAGACAATTTTTACTTACTTACTAACTTACTTAATTTTCACGCTTTATCCCGCGTTAGTAGTATAATCAAAGAGAACGTAGATTCAATTCCCGAATAGGGCTCGAGCCAATGCATCGTTCAGTCTCATTGCGTCATAATGGCCTCTAATTAATGAACTTAATAATAAAATATCGCAGTTACTAAATATGCGTAAAGTAAATATTTACTAAATACATATATATATATATATATATATATATATATATATATATATATATATATATATATATATATATATATATATATATATATATATATATACCATAATATATTTATTAATAATAATATATATATTGTTTGTCATATTCTCATTAAATATAAAAATGTGAACTTAAAAGGAATATTATAACCAAAATAATATGACTAAGTCCTAATAATAGTGTAAAGCTACGAAATTTTACCTCAATTAATTAATTAATATAATATATAATAGCATATTAATATATTAAAAAATTGAGGCATTGAGGCGTCACTCAAGTCGTAATATTAAATAAGTATTAAATAAATAGGATTCTCGTACCAGAATTTACTATTAATTTAAACAATGATATATAAATTGCTATTAATATATATTTCTATTAATACAATTATATGGATTTTACTTTACCTTTGAATGCTCTAATTCTTTTTTCTTTTTTTTAAAGATTTTTAATATCTATCATCTATATAATTAATATATTATATAGAACAAGGAAGATTTTATATAAACTGCAGATTATATTCAAAAACACGAATTAATCATTATGTTAATAATATCATGAAATTAGACCTAAATTAGGCTTAACACAAATTTCACATCAAAAATCAATTATAATGATGACATACATCCCCATATCCCATTATTTATAAAAAAATAGCCTTATATAAAATTTAAAAAATAAAAAAAAACTAGTACTATTAAAGTAAACATAATATCATTTAGACCAACAAACAAAGAACCGATTTGGATTTCAGCCTTCGTCCATACGATTCATATGTGTAAATTAAAAGTGTTAAAAGTTTACTGTCTATGATAATAAAACATGAAAATTTATATGAATAAGTCAATTCAGTAATATTACAAATTGTATCAAATTCTTATATATGTATGAATATTATTAATATTGTAATTTCATGGTTGATTATTTAAATAGCATTTGGTATAGCTTTTACGTGGGACTTCGCCCGCTGGGTCTAATATATGTATACCTAATGATTTAATAAGCTTTTCCAAGCCAAAATAACTGTAGTATACAAGTGCCTATAGATTATATAGTATTTTTATGACTAAAGAAAATGTGGCGTTAATTTATTCCACTAGTCAGCGCTGTGTGCAAGGGCGTAAAATGATGCAGCTTTTTTCTATATATTCTGTAAAATATGTGAAAAGTGATTCAGGATACACACTACCACACTCAGGATAGAAAAAATGCTTAAAGAAATTTCTAAGAATCTCTCTTTAGAGATGGCAATAACGTAATAAGTTGTATAAAGAATATAAGAGTTTCGACGCAGCTTGCTTCAGCGTCAGAGCGCTTGGACGGTTTCCATGAGGCGCAGGTTCACGTCCCTTCCTAAGGTATATTTTAACTTCATTTACACATATTGTCATAATGTTAAAACAGCTATTTAAAAATAAAAAAAAAACAACAACTACGTTCAATAGTACTCAACTAAATAAAAATGTACAAAAATATTTACACTAATTTCCACTTTATTTATAGTAAAATAATCTACATACGAATTAAGCGTCATATTATATGCAACTGATAAATGCATAGGTATCGAGTTGACGTCGCCGGTCAACGACTCTCAATGGTGGCGCCCAAATTGATTATCTTATCTGTGGCTTCCCTTCATTCAATTAGATACACATACGTCTAACGTAAGCTCTATCGACTTTTCAAAAGCATTCGAATAAAAATCAATGAGCAAATATCGTTTAAGGTAAAAGATTATAATGATAAGTATATGTTTGATGAGTGTATATTTCTATATATACATATATTATTCAATCTGTGTTAACTTTTTTTTATATATTTTCTATGCTCACGTTTAAAATTTCACATTATCTGCTTTGATATGTTGATTATATCTAACTAGCATTTAAAAGCAGATAATTTCTGATGGCTGCCTGTCACCAAACTGTGATAGCAAGAGAGCTGCAATTTTCACAAATTATGTCTTTCCGTTGCCGCTAAACAACAAATACAAAAAATAAAAATAAATGAATATATATCGATTATATACCTACCTACAATCATGAAATAGGCATGGAACCCTCGGTGGGCGAGTACTACTAGAGCACATCCACACTACAAATTTGATAATGTCGCGACAGAAAATGCGACGGATATTGATATCCTAGTGACGAATCACCCGCATTGACAGCACCTGTCACATGAGCTATATCGATAACTGCGGTAGGCCCAAGTCCATAATCAAATTGTATCATGATTTGTTCCAATACTAATTCAACTATTATATATTTAAATATAGTATGTTTCTTTTTTATTACAACATTATGGAGATGCAAATTGGCCGGTAAATAGTACACGTACAAGTATAATTTACAATTCAATATTTCAACTACATTGCAGTAATCCATTGTATTACTTTCCCAAAGTAGGATTATATTTTAAAGATACTTAATTATTATTTATTATTATTATAATTAAAGATTGGCAATCTTTATAGATTTCGCTAAATAATATATAATATATTACAAAATCATTTGTACGGAAACGTGAACAAATAATTTATTAAATTAACGTTATATGATTTTTAACACGGTATCACTAAAGCGATAACGATAATCGAATAATGGCGACAGGTAAATATCTGGTGCTAACCAGCCTTTGTCATATGATTCTCGCGTGGCCGTATCTCGGGAGTAAACAGAGCGGCTGCCAGTCTGACCCCCGATAGCGTGCGCCCGATAACAGTCTTATCACCGTGATAACCGACCAATTGAATATACACTCAACTATAACAAACACTACATGCGCCATTACAACGTTATTTGGACGTGTTATATGCGTTTAGTGAACAAATTATGTTGGCACCATATTAATAATTGATTCGAAAGTGTATCATGAGTAAATAAAAATTGAAGTATTGACTTAATCGTTCTATAATTAGGTTAGCGGCTATCGCACACACGTTTTATTTGTTTTGGATGTTGAAAGAAAGTTGTTCGACTCACAGCTGTAAGTTAAGTTCATATTGTAGTATATGAAAAATATTTATATTAGTCGAAACAAAACTATTTAAACGACGTTTTTACGTTTTTAAATGAATTTATTTATTTGAGTGGACCCCTGTCATGTTCCTCAAAAATGTAAAAAAAAAAAATAATAATAAATAAACTATATACTTTTGCCCACAATTGGTATTGAGTAGCGGAATTCAATATGTCTTGCTAGAGAGAGAATAAAAATAAGTCACCTGCGAGCAGATACGATAATAAACTTATTAGTAGTATGAAAAAGAAGATATTTATTTAACGCACTGTTCTATTTTACGATCAGCGGTAGTTAGGCCGATGGGGAGTCAATGTCGCTAAGGCACTCGACGCCGAGCCGGAACTGTGGCTTCTTTGATCTAATGGCAACAATATTGATCGATATAAACTGTATAAATAAATAAGGCTATTTTCACATATAAACGCGGCTATCACTTAACTCATAATTAATCTGTTTGTTGCTCTTACTGATGTGGAATCGGGCGAAGTTCTAATTTATTTGGTTATTTAATTTCGCTGTCGTCTTTGGTCACGTCGCGACATCAGAAGTGTGGCCATTTTAACGTGACCTCCGATACAAACGGAGCTAGTCTCTAGTCGCTAGAGGATCTACAGTTCACTCTTCAATAGAATAATTCATCATTTTAATACAAGACTAACGCAAAACCATAAAACTGTCAAGAGTTAATTAATTACACTATACATTATATGCGTTAGAATATAAAATGTCATTTGAATCTGTTATACCAAGTATTATTACGTGTTTGTATTAAATAAATATTATCATTTAAATGTAATTACAAATTAATTATGTTTACCTATTTAGCATATACAACAGGTTAGGAAGAGGTGTTAAGACACTCCGTTCTCCGGTTTTCGCCATAGTATCGAGACATTGCATGCTAAATAGTGTTTGAACTAAACGCCGCGATTAGTGTTACCAGTGCAGAGAGATTTCCGAAGGAATAGAACAAAGCGAGGATGACGCATTAATGTCTTTAAATGTTTTTCTGTTACAGTATCAAATTTTGAGTTAGTTTTAAATTTCAATATCTTTAATATAACTTATTTTTATTAGAGCATCATTGTGGCTTAGTTGGGAGAGGTCGAGTTGTACGATTCGGTTTCGGTTTCGTATGAAAACTTGTGCCAAAAGTGCTAAAGCGTCACGGTAACCTACATTTTTTTATAATTTATCATAAATAAAATATGGAGAATATTTTTCTATAAATAACTACAAATATATAAATGTTTTTAATCTTTTACGTAAAATCACTTTGAAAAATTAGCACACAATACAAACTGAACAAGCGACCTTCGTAGAAGCTTTATCTATTCGACGCTTGAATCTCAAAGCGAACCCCTGTTTCCAAGGTAACTATTCTCCCGATGGAAAATCTACACTTTATATATTTTGTCTAAAGGACATTCGACTTGTTAGAAAGTGCTTGTGCTCTTAGAAATGTTATATTGTAAATGATAATAGTACAAAAAATATGTTAATGAAGGAACTACAATTTATCATTAAAAAAATATTTATATATTATTATTTATAACATATTTATAACACCATGGTTGTAGGGTTGATCGGCACTCAGAGAATGCATTACTTTTACTTTATTTTCCTCGCACTAAAAAGATAAAGAGCGGCGTTGAGTTCCGCCACTCAACATTCAACTCGAATTCGGGCGTAGAGACAAGAAAGGACCGAGAGCGCTGCTAAAAAAGCCAATTTAAATCCCAGTTTTATATACTTACACGGTAATAACCCACATATACGTCTAAGGTTTTCAGCATAACATGCAACATGTATGAGAAATAAAGAAATATATGCTAAGGAAAGTATACCAATACGTTAATAATTGTTTATTGAACAAATAATTACCTACAATTTACTTTCATTTTCACGCATATATATATATATATATATATATATATATATATATATATATATATATATATTATTTTTTTTTGCGGCCTTAGTACTCGGTTAGATATGTATATATGTGTGTATTCAGAAAAAGGAGATCATGAATGTGTTTAATTTTTCTCATATTATAATAACATGTCAAAGACTTGTATTTTACGCGCCACAAGTTGTTCTATTTATTTTTTAAATGATTTACTTATGCTATAACAAAAATGAAATGTTAAAAATAATTCAGCAAGTCATATAAACGTACGCATTGAGTTAATAGCGTTATTATCTGTGCAATGTAGGTGCATAGATAATTTATAAAATAAACAATAACGTTATATTTAGATTAGATTCTTGTGTTGCAAACAACCAATAACAGAAAATAAAATAGTAAAAAATTTAATGAGAAAGTACGACTATTATTTGAAAACTTTGTAAATGTGCAATATTTAATTTTAATTTTTTCTTTACTCACGTACCCAATATAAACGTCGCGATAAAATGCTAGATATATCGAGTCATACGACCGTAATATCGAGGAATTGTAGATCATGCAAGAATTGTGTTAAATAATATACCTAGTTAGTATAGCTTTGCGTAAATATATTTAATATGCAGTTAAAAATAAGCGTTCATTTCGGTGTACTTAAATAAAAATATCACTTTTGTGGTCTACTTAGGCAAAAAATAATTATTGAGTATATCGCCATTCAACAGGTCATATCTGTTTGAGAGAAAACTAAAACGTCACTAAGATTATTTCAGCTATGCATTAATTAGTTGATTCAATTCTTCATAGACCTATGCATGCCATAGGTCTATGAAGAATTGAATTAACTAATTTATGTATTTTTAGATAATTACAGGCCCACAGTCTCGTATAACTATATAGATACCAGCTATTTACTTACAATTTACATAAATGTGTATACAAAAATAGACCTTAACGTAATCAGCATATATCAGTATCTAATATCTTAATTGTACTTTATAAATAGAATATTATTTTAATCTTAAGAATGCTTATATTATACGTGGAAGCAATAACAAAGTTAAATCATTTATATTGTATCTCATTATATACTTAACAAATATTATTACTTAATAATTGTAAAACGCATATCTACAAGTTTCTTTAGATAATTAAATATTCTTGCTGTGCGCTTTGAAACTGTTCATTAAATAATGAGATATAGTACCTACTTTTACTGGCTAGATAGCAGCATTTATATAACAAATGCTACTTAAGATTATAAATATTGTTGTAATGCGTAATATGGTTGGTTATTCGTATTTTGTACATACCTCTCGCCACATTGCTCTGGCTGATTGGGGCTCCGTTGACTTTGATACGTCTCCCGTCGGCAGTACATTTCAGTAGCATAGTTCCGATACGCGCTCACGTGGTCCCCATTCAACATTGGATTCCAGCAACAGTTGTTTGATGTTTTGTAATCATAAACACGCTCTACTACATAATATTTGGCGCCAACTGATTACTGATTGGTTGTTTCTCGTGACGTCACAGTCAATTTGAAACCACTCCAATCGACACAAAAACTTGTTATCTTGCAGTCTTTCAATATTTAATCTATAAAAAAAACTTTGGATCAGTTCACTTAACTTATAACTATTAGACACTCGCTATCTATTTTAGTTAATTGTTTCATCCGAAATACGCGATAGTATTCGAAAATATACGTTTCCGTATACCAATTTTGTATCACAGCAATTAAAGTTTCAAAGTATTTACGCGAGCCGCTTCAGGTATCCTAATCAGTCAGTTACCAGACTGAAACTGAGGCGAATTGCAGCGGCTCAGTGTTTTGACAACACAAGTCAATCGAGTATTCGAGAATAATAAACTATGGTGAAGTTAGCATTTAAAGGTAAAGAAACGATACCAGGTAAATAATTATATATTTAGCTGTGACTTATAAATTATTTTTCAAAAATTATCTTTCAATAGCTCAAATAAAATGTGTGTGAATTTTAGAGATTTTGTATAATAATATCGAAACTATTTGCAATGAATAAGATTTTTAACTTTTCTGCCAAGAAAATCTTAACAAAGTTACGTAGATGGCTTCATAGCAGACTATGATTTAAGTAAATACTAGGTGCTAAACTATTCAAAATTCAAAATCTTTAAATAATAAACAGATAAGACAACATTCTCCAGTCAAATTATCCAATTTAGATTTTTTTTATTTAATCTGTGATCTTTGCGTCTTGAGCGGCGCGCGCCATTTTGGGTTTTTGTTTCTAACATTTTCTTTAGTGGCGCGTCGAAGGCATATTTATTTATCTTGTGCATATAAAATTAATTAAAATGGGTAAAGATAAAAAAGTCGACACCAGTGATGGATCGAGTGAAGAAGAATATGTTGTAGAAAAAGTGCTAAATAAAAGAACAATCAAAGGAAAGGTTTGTAAAATTGCTTTTTATTATTCAAATATGAAAAATTCAAAATTGTATCAAAGTATGGGCCTAATCTTATTCTGTTTGAAAAATAATACGAATTATAATAATACATAGTAACATATTTTGTAAAGTTTCATTTTTATTTAGTGTTGCGACTAGGATACCGGCTTTAAAATATTGTCATATAAATGAAAGATTATGTATAATTGTCGGCAGTTTCAGTTCAAGTCACATTTTTTCATATTTGTTATTGTTTTAAATAAATAAATTAACAATTTAGGCATGTAGTAAAAAAGGAAATAATATGAACATTCTATATTCACTATGTAGGTGCAATACCTTTTAAAATGGAAAGGGTACAAAGAAGAAGACAGTACATGGGAGCCAGAAGAAAATTTAGATTGTGAAGAATTAATAAAAGCTTTTGAAGATAAAAGGAAAGAAAAGGAGGTATAATTTAGAAACTATATGGCATTAAAACTTCCCTATTGTAATAATACTTGTAAATTTTCTTAGTATTTCAACAAAAGCATTAAAGTAACAATATTTTATATATTTTTTAGGCAAAGGCAAAAAAATCAGAACCTGATAGGCCAAAGAAACGCAGCCGGGACTCTGGTGATGATGGAAGCACAACTAGTCATAAAGGCAGAGGTACAAGTGTATCATCCATAGAAGAGAGCAAAGAGTCAAAGAAAGAAAAGAAAGACGATAAGTCAAAATCTGGTTTTGATAAAGGACTCAAGGCAGAGAAAATTATAGGCAAGTATTTCTCAAATTCTTGTACATATATAACATTATATTTTTATGCACCAACCAGTCTATGTTATTTGCTGATCATAGGCTTCTTTATTCCATACACACAATGCAGTTTCAATTCCTAGATGCTGATTGATGACATTCATAACATTTTATACAAGTCAAGCCTTTTATATTCTTTTTTATTATAACATTGCCCAGTGATATTTATTTGTTATATGAGGTAAATGTCCAATGGATTTTTTTTCTCTTATCAAACACATAATTTCCTTACATATCTTACATATAATTTGTAGGAGCATCAGATGCTACAGGAGAATTGATGTTCCTGGTGAAATGGGCAGATTCTGATGAGGCTGAGTTGGTTCCTGCCAAAGTAGCAAATGTAAAATGCCCACAGCAGGTAAGATTATTATTTAATTTCAACATGAAATTTATTAGCACTTTAAAGAGTTTTTTGTATTTTGTTGTAGATATTAATTAGGTATAAAATGCACATATTAATTAGTGAACAATAAAATATTCATGTCATACAAATATTCATGTCATACAAATTTGTTATTTTCTTATTAAATTTACTGAAAGGCAAGAGTTATAAGTAATGCTGCAATAACAAATAAGCTTATATATATATATATATATATATATATATATATATATATATATATATATATATATATATATATATATATATATATATATATATATATATATAAAGTAAACTTATAATGTTGAAATAAAACTTAATTGTGTATAAACATTACTATGAATATATTTCAAAAAATTAATTGAATAAATTTGCACAGGTAATAGCATTCTACGAAGAGCGGCTGACGTGGCACACCCCGGCCGAGTCAGAGTGAACAAGTGATTGTGATGATTACAAATATTGGACTTTTATTACTGAACTGACTCATTTCGGAAGTTTGCTAAGTGGACATCTTTCAAAGATATGTAATTAAATATAAATTATTGAAAGTAATTTTTTAATGTTAGAGCTGTTATGTAACAAAAGGTTAGAGGTTATCTCATATAATACTGATTACTTCATGAGGGAACCAAATTTGAACTTTATTTTATCCTCTTGGGGATGCTTTCAACTCATAATCTAGAAAATAATTTTTCAATTAATATTTAATTATAATTAATGTGTTTATTTTGAGTTTTCGTTGCTTTAATTTTATATCAGGTCTGACAACAAGAACATTCCCACTAAAACAGTTGAAGCAACTATTACCAAATATAAATGTGTATAATGCATTAGTTTGAAAATCAAGTTCCTAACAAAATTACTGTATTGAAATGATTTATTGCTTTCCATCACTTGATATAAAAAAATATATATATTTTTTTGGTTTCATTTGTTAGATTAGTTAGTTATAAGTAAAAAAAACATCCATTACAATTTAATAAAAAAAAACAAAGTTTTTATCATATGACAGCTCTATAAGGTGGTCTGGGGTTCAAGGATGGGAATGTCAAAGTCGAGCTCCGAATTGTAATACAATAAGCTGAATATATTGTACTTGTAATATAATTTACGCCTTTTATTTCCCTAAACCTAATAGATAAATAAATTTAAATGGTTTGCGAATTCTTTGATGAGATTTTATATACACAATGCAATACTTTTCAAAAACTAACGTAATTAAATTGCTTTTGCAGCTAAAAGCTGTATTCAAAAGTAGTTGTGTTAGAGCATATTATTAAAAATACATATTTGCTAAGGATCAACCCAAAGACAAGCTCTTTTAATGTGCCCTTTTACTGTGTGTCACTTAAAATGTATGAGAAAGGACATAAATAAGAAACGATAGCACATAATATATAATACAAATCACATAGATGAATAATTATTAATTATCACAATAAAGTGCTTGCAAAATTGAATATCATCGTTACGGCAAGTAGAATAAAATGTGGGCTTGTGTTAGTTATATCATAGGTGATAACATTTAATTCGATTTTTCCATATATATATTTTTATTATAATCAAAATTGGAAGCAGTGGCGACGGTTGTGGGTTCGAGTCCAAGTCCGAGGGAATAATTTACTTTTATCAGTTCTTGTAAGATAAAGCGTTAAGCTCCGCCATTCTACATCATGGACTTGATTTTGGGAGGAAAGTGAGGAACAGAGTTAACGCTAGGTTCTCTCTGTCCATCCTGCTATATCCTGTATATAAAAATACTGCCAATGCAACTTTATAATATTTAATAAAAAGAATTGCTTAGAATAAATCTTAATTATAAAGTAATTTGTTTACAAAAATATGTGTTTTAAATATAAGAGAGAGCATAAAATTATCATATTTAAAGCAATACAAGAAGATAATGCAATCCATTCGGCCATTTAGGCTAAACTAGTTTGATAACTGGCCAAATATAAATATATATTAGGTCAGTTTCAAGTATAGAGTGTACGAGTGAGGAGTACTATCTCTGTATATTAGAAAGTGTCCACTGAAAGGGAGCAAATCAAGATGGCGTCACACACAAACTAATATAATGAACTTATTTAGTAAATAAGTTGAGATTTTAAACGCTACTTGTTGTTTAACTACAAGTCACAAATACTATAAAATCACTTCACTATGTTTCATGTTGCTACATTCATATAATTTCCACTTGCCACACTAGCGACAATAATTTGCTATTTACAGTTGGACACTTTTTCAACTTGTATACAAGATGGCCGTCCTGACTTGTACCCTCCATATTTTTTATTGTAATGCCAACGGAATTAAAATATTTCCATTGATCTGTATAATAAATGTAAACGCGACTGCGATTTTTATCGAGTAATAATGTAGTTATATAATTATAATATTTTTTATATATAAGCGACCCAAAAAACGCAGCGATTTTAATTTAGCCGCGATCGAGACGCGATGAAAAGTAACTTACAGCTTACAAACAAGTATGGACTTTAAATTGTGCGATATTTAAATAACGCTGTAGAATAATAAAATAAACGAAATCGTAGTACGCGCTTATACTATATATTGTATATAATTTATTAGATATTTCACATAATTGGTCACTAATATAATATCTTAGCATATATAAAAAATCATTCCATTGACCTTGACCAGTTAATGGGTTTGCCATATACGAGAATTCCAACGAAAGAGATATAGATGAGTAAAGTAACACATATGAAGCATTTAAGTTACAAAAAATGTACGCAAATATTTATATAGACACCAAATTAAGTCCTTAACACACATTGTAGTAATTCTAGTTCAAAAAGTTTGCTTTATACGAAATAAATTAATTAGTATAGAAAATATAAGACAAATTGAACATTAAACTTATTTCTAAAAATTCAAGAAAATTTGAGTCATATAGAGAAATTTAAATTTTGAATTAAATCATATTATATATATTTTTTAAACTAGTAACAGATTCTATTACATTTTACAGATCATATCGAGATCAGCAAAACGTCTTTGGCTGTACGAGAGCAACACATCCGCTTCTACTGAATATATAAATGACATAACAATATATATTATATTGTTCCCAGCCGGCCCGCCTCGGTGTTGTACCGCTTCAAGCTTGGTACTTGTAATCTCCTTTACTCATGCCATTTCTGAAAGAAATAATACAAAAGTATGATAATGTATAATTTTCGGCACGTCACCTATGAGTCTGTGTGTGCTCACGTGAGGTGCAGCACGTGCGAGGGCGTGGCCAGTATGAGCGGCGCGAGGCGCTCCGTGAAGCGCGCGAAGTTGCGCTCCAGCTCGCGCTGGTACTCGCGCTGCTCGCTGCTGATCAGGTTCTTGTTCTTCCTCAGCGCGTCGTGGCACCTGTGCGGCGAGGCGACCGTTTTAGTAAGGGACGTCGTCTGACACATCGCAGGTAGGCTAGCGTGTATGCACTAGTACTGGTGCATCCTTGGGTGGTCCAGTATGGTAAATATGTAATATCTTGTACTTATAAGCTATGACATCCGTGCCTACACTTCATTTTTGTACTCAGAGAGAGCCTAAATTAAAAATAATAATTACCTGTGAGATCTCACTTCTATCTCATACAATCGAACAAGCGCAGGCAGACCTAAATATTTTTCGAGAATATTCGAGAAGCCGTAGTTCCTGAGTAACAGTTCCTGAGTTAAATGAACTAAAACCTTCAGCTTAATAATAATAGTGTATATACAAATAAGTCATTGTGTATATATATTTATATATTTATATATATATATATATATATATATATATATATATATATATATATATATATATATATATATATATATATATATATACATACAATGACTTACTTGTATATATATATATATATATATATATATATATATAATATAAATATCCTTAAATGGAAGGAAACTACAATAGCTTGGTGCATTTGTAACTTACTTTTTAGAAAAGTCTTTGAACGCAAGTCTCAGTTTATTAGTGAGTCTCGTAGGAGGCTGGGTCCCGTCCACCACCGGAGCCAGGAACACCTGTACATAAATTATAGAACGATAAGAAGATACAGAACAATCGAGTACGTTAAACTAAAATATGTCAACATAGATTTTAGAATTGGATTAATCAGATTTGACATTGATTAAAAATATATAAAATTTTCATATAATATATTAAAATTTTACATATTTTTTATAATGATAAACTAAACGGGGTACGGAATAAATTCTCTCAGTAGAGATGACGTCTTCAAAATATTATATGTAATGGAACTTAATGTTTTCTATTAATTGATTTCCAAATTAATTATCAATAGCATTAACATTAAATTTTTGGTCCACGCTAATTATTTAATTCACAATTAAAATTCAAAAGTTTAGTTTAGTTTAGTAGTCCCGCTATTTTTTTTTTAGATTTTTTTTCTAGAATAATCGTATTCTGCATACCTGAGCCAATTCTAAGGGTCCTTGATTGACGGTGGTGCCGATGCAGCCCTGGAGTACCATTTGCAGGATTTTGGGATCTGGTGGCTCTTGACTTGTGGCTGCTGCTAACTCATTGATCTAAATAAGCAAATAATTTACCAACAAACAATAAATAAAAATATTCTTTAATTCATAAGACCCCTACTAGCACTTTTATATTGTCAAGTCACATAAAGATATCAGTAGTGTCAGTCCTATAGGAAGCTACCATCGGCTCAAAATTCAAGTTGTCTTTTTAAAAAATATTACAAAAACAAGACTCTTGAGTGATATAGGTTAGGTTCATAGATAAAAAGTTGATGGAGGATAAGTCAGGAGGAAAGCTACCGAAGAAAAGAATAGTGAATAGTCGTCGAGAGTGAGTAAATGGAAAAAAAAAAAATAAAAATAAAAGTTATGTAACCTTTTTCTGTATATCTTCTATGGCCACTTCAATAGGTGTCAAGATGATCTGAGTCCTCTGCACCACCTGTATATAAAAATATATGTACTTGTACAATGTAAGTGATGTTTTATTTATTTATTCAAAGCATTTATTGCGTTTCCTGCTTTTAGTCCAATCTCCGAGATATTATACTCTTATGTTGAGTGACGGACTCGTCGCCACGCTTCAAATTTGTACTTCTTTGAAATCACAGCCGTGTTGATTGCAGTCAGTCCACATGTTACATGTTACAGGTTACACGTTAAAGTAGTGTGTCATAATACTAGGTTTTCTCTGTCGCCCCTGCTACTAAGTGACGTATCTGTATATGCACATATGTATAGAGTGAGTCTTGCCTGTATGCGCGTCTTGACGTAGGGGAAGTGGTGCGCGGTGGTGAGCAGCGTCTTGCGCTTGCACTGCTCGCCGAGCTCGCCGTGCGCGCGCCCGGCCAGCGTGAACGGCGTCGCGTACATGAAGCGTTCTGCGCAGTAACGCTACATTTATATACGGCTGAATGAAACCAGGCCAAGGCGAGCGTGTAAACAGGGGTTTTGGCTTAGCTTGCGAGAGCTTGTTGGTCGCCAGTGCGTCGAGTATTTACACGTTGCAGCGGCAACGTGTAAATTGTAACTTGCCGAGCCTTGACAAGCATATATATGCACCATAATTTAATATAATATAATGCAATCAGACGCGGTACAAGCTTACTGTTTGCACATTATAGACTAATAATAATACTTAGCAGCTTACCGCAGCTTAGAAACTTAAAATTTGTTTTTTTATAAAGAAAACAAAAAATTGGCCAAAAATAGGCCAGATTAAAAAATAAAAAAGCACATACTAATATTATAATTCCTTTCGTAATGCGTGATCCGCGTCCGCAGCTCGTGCGGCTCGAAGTAGGGCTCCACGTACGTGATCTGTATGTAGGCCTTGTCCGGGTCCAGCGAGCTCACGTCCACGACGTTGGAGTCCTTGATGATCACCACGTTCTCTGCGCCGAAACGTTGCCCGTAGAAATTCTGTAACATACGAGAAGTGGACTTTCAATTTTTTTAAACGATTTGATTCCCACTTGGGGGAACGAAGTATTTTTATTTCTAATTAATGTTCTCTCTACCAAAAAGTGGGCTAAAGCGTGAAACTAAAAATATATATATCACAATATTTTTATATTTGGAAATTACTGTAATTTAATATTTGGAAATATTTCCAAGATTTTTTTAATCACCGTTTAAGACACGATACGGAATTTCCTTATATATAAGAATGAATCTCGACTAATGACTGAATCACCGAGTAACAAACCTCCAATCTGCTAAATATCTCGGGCAGCTTGGTGAGCGCGTGCTCCTTGTACACGAACTCCTCGCCGTCCAGGTCCCCGAAGCGCGCGCCGTAGAAGGACACGCGGAAGTAGGAGCCGAACACGCGCTTGCCGTGCAGCTGCTCGATGCGGGTGAAGGCCTCGTTCAGCTTGCTGCTCACCGTAAGACACAACTTTAACCTTAACCTTTATACTATACTATAATACGAGTAAGCGTAATTTTAATGTAGTGTTGAATATGTCTAGTGCCAAGAATCAGTGCTGGAACGCAAGGATCTTAGACGATTTTCAAGTCCCAATATTATTAAATTTAACACATTTCTTAATATAATATTGCGTTTTCCATTTTCCGTCAGGTCTTCGCTGGACTTTTTTTCATCCGAACGGTGAAACGGAAACGAATTCAAGCCCATTCCTCTGAGTGAGGATCTAACCCACAATCACAGCGCGTCAGTCAGTCAGCCGCTGCTGCATGTTGGCTGGGGGCCACCAAATTTGGGCTACAAGACTTGTTGTTAGTTGCTTTATATTTCATTGAATTTTCGAGTAATACTCAATTAATACTCTCGTAAGGCATCAAATTACATTTTACGGATTTATGAAATATACAATTAATTTTATGTCACGTTACATATATACATTTTTTAATTCTGGACCAAAAATAATATTAGATAAGCATCTAATACCTAATATATTTAATTTAGTAATGTTACCATAACCAAATAAATTAAAATAAATAAAATACAAGGCTTACCCGTGTATATTAGCGAGTTTCTTATAGTCGCGGTTCTCCTCGGCGATGGGGATGAGCACCTTGTACACCTCGTTGACGGCCTCGTACATGCCGGCCGTCATCAGCTCGCCGGCGGCGTGCTCCAGCAGCGCCTGTTGTGGTTAGTTCCATGTTGTAAGCGTATAGCAGGCGTATACGCTTACAACAGGCAGGAGGGAACCCAGTATTAAGAGACTTCGGTTTTTCGCTTTCTGCTCGATATTTGAGACATTTCGTGTACCCGTTGATCCCTACCACTCAGTAGTCATCAGCTTTGTGCTCTGTTTTTTTTCATAAAACTAAGTGTAAGTAATTCATTTCCTCGAATAGGAATCGAACCCACAACCGTCATGTTATGCCGTTGCGTTATACCAGTTTCAAAAAAAAGAAAATGTTATTTATAATTTAATTTATCATTGTACATTTTAAAAGGTGAATAGAGCTAAAACATTCATAATTTCATATACCAAACATCTCTAAAAAGCACCATAGTGTAGTATCTTGAATTTCACACATTATTGGGTCTCTAACGAGTCCACCGGCTCGACGTTGTATGCGATCAAATGGTTCGAGTGGATACTGGGATGTACCAGCCCAGGGGTGAGAATAGTACTCTATATGAGGCCGAACCTGGGCCTGTACAGGTCCAATCGTTGTCAAGTACTTCACTACTGTCTCGCTCTCGCTCGATGACACTCGGCTTCTCCGAGGCCAACTCAACCTAGCTTTCCAGATGGTTTCGATCCAGGCAGTCACTCGAAACCTTACCTTAGTCACCTTATATACAGGGCGGTGGCGGTACGGTACCTGCAGCTCGTGGTGCGTGAGGTGGTGCGGCAGCGGGTCGGGCGCGCTCTCCTCCAGCGCGTTGTGCGTGACGCGCTGCAGCAGGGCGGCGCCGCGGCCCCGCGCCCGCAGCTGCTCGGCCGCCAGCGCCGCGCCGTGCGCGAGGCACATGCCCGCCTCCACGTGGTTGGAGCGCTGCCGGCAAGGACCCACGAGATGCAGTCGCAGACGGAACAAACAATATCGCTCGAAAGAATACTCGCTTAATACGATGTACTATATAGTATGCCACGTGAAAATGTTTTCAGGCATTTTATAATGCTTAATACGATCGTCGTCCCGTTTAATACGCCATCATGCACCAGACTTAGTATAATTTACAACCACACCCACAGTCCCAAATAACAAACCACCCTTGAATGTACATGATGTGATGTGATTTCAGAAATATGGGTTTCCTGTCGTATTGGAAGAATCACGTGATACAACACAGTTTTCTTGGATTTCCTTTAATTAATGATTATATGATACTGCACTAAATTCAATTCATTAAAGTTTTATTTAAAAATGTGAATATTAATCAAAAATTGGCCAGAAGTGGTAATGATGGAGACGAGGTGGAACAAATGATATTCTGTCAAATGCTGAGACCTTGTTAGCAATTAGTGATTTTAGATGCTATATTCATGTTTTTTTGTGTCAAAACAAAGACAACAAAGCAAAATTAGCTTATATTGGCTACTGTAAACAATGTAGTTAACCGTTCTTATAAATATAGTATTTTTTTTCTAAAATATAAAGCTAAAAATATCTCCCTACCTCCATATGCTTCTGTGCCATGTTACTGAGCCAGGTGAGTCTCAGATCCGGACTGTGTTGGTATCCCCGTGCGATTCGGTGCATTAGATCTAGTAACATTTCAGGGTCCTCTTGGAACTCCTTCATTTTGACTGTATCACTGAGGATCATGTGGAGGTTGAACACTAGATCCTTTACCTGGTGGAGAAAAAGATTCTCGCTTTTACATAATTAAATGATACACAAATGGTTCTTTTTACAAATTTACACACAAATAAGGACAAAACTTAGTATTCTTGTTAAAAACTTGTATTCTTGTTAAAAAACCCAAACAATTTATATACAATTTTATTTGAAACATGTTATTTGATGACATAAAATTAATCTAATCGATAAATACTAATAAAGCGATATATACTATACAATACTATACATTATTGATTTATTTTTTCCTTAACGTCGTAACCAGTCGGGGTAACCTGGTGCCCTATTAGTATGACTGACTGAATGACATACTTGTAGTGCACTAGAAGTAGAAGTAGTGAGGTGTAACAACATACCTGTTCCGGGAAGTTAGTGTCTTGCAATTCCTGATCGTGCTCGGCGTACAGGAGGACGGTCTTGAGGGCGCGGCGCAGGGACTCCTCGCTGAGGGTGGTGGAGGTGCCCACCAGCGACGACAGCGACATCGTCACTTGCATCTTGACGCGGCTGAAATTCTGTTATGAAGTTAAAAATGAAAAGCAATCAATGTATTGGAGGTAAATCAAAATGCACAAGCCACACACAAGTGCTAAGTACAAGCGCGGTAGAGGCACTAACGTTCCCCAGGTGGTAGTGGTGCCGCATGAGCGCGTAGAGCGCGGCGGCGGCGTGCGCGCGCGGCCCGGCGCCCAGCGCGGCGCAGTGCCGGAGCAGCACGCGGCAGGTGCCCGGCCCGGCCTCCTCCGAGCACCAGGACCAGCCCAGCTGGGATTCAATTACGTTCGTTTACATTATTAAATGTCCGTGGTCACGGGTGGACTCAATTTAACAAACGGGTTTCTAAAAGATATACCATACAAAATATACATTCAGTAAATATAATATAAGTTTAATTTATAACGTCACGTTACTTATTCAAAATATGTAAATTATTTATAAATTTTACATGCTTAAAATTTTGTTCTTGTAAAAATAATATATAAATTTAATTAGACTTTAAAGATAATTTTTATGTCTTTACTCTGGCACGACGGACAGTGGGGGAACGGGGAGTGTCTCAGCACTATGTTCTCTCTGCCTACCCTGCTACGTGCGAGAGTCAAGGTGAAGTTACCTTCAATATGAGCGACCTGACGGACGCGAACATGTGCTGCAGCACGAGCGCGCTCTGGTTGCGCTGCAGCGCGCGCAGCAGCACGCCCAGCGCGCCGCTGCAGGCCGCCTGGCCCCACTCGAGGCCGCCGCAGGCCTGCACCACCACCTCCAGCGCGTGCAGCAGCGCCAGGGAGACCTCCGCGGCGAGCGCGCCGGACAGCGCGGGCGAGGCGCGCGCGGGCGAAGCGGGCCGCGAGCGAGCGCCGCCGCGCACCCACTCCTTGCGCCAGCGGTCGCGCCCGCCGCGCGTGCTGGAGCCGCCTGGGGGAGTAGGTACGGGTCATTCGGGAGCAACGGCTGGATGACGTGGCACAAGACATGAGAACCAATGGATTGTCCACTGAGGATGTAGAAGACGCTGGAGTACACAGTTGGCAAAAAGAAGAAGTTTGTGTTGCAGGCAATAACAGTCGAAGCTGCTGACACTGCATCATGTGAGCTTTTTCCAATTGGGCAAACTGAGAGTGGAAAATGAACTGTAAAGTATACGGTTCACAGGGCACACAAGGCTTTTAAGAGAAGTGAGTTTAATATATATTTTTTCAAAATAGAATACGTATTACTATCTTTTAAAATATACATTAATCAACTTAAGCTGTATGTAGTTCTTACTTTAAATGACAAAACTTTGCATAAAAAATATCTCGCATACAACATCACTACCTATACACTACCTACATTGTAGTGATATCCTGAAAATTACTAAATAAAGTACAAATATCAATTAAACGATATTTTACGAACATATATTATAATTATTATATTAGTCGTCGTGGCGCAATGGCATAGCGTCTGCCTGTACACCCGACGTTTGTGGGTTCAATTCCCATGAGGGCAGAATGAAATATTTTAATTTTCTTCACTCTGGCAATAAGGTAAAGCGCGGCTTTGAGTTCCGCTACTCAATGATGGCGGAAAGTGGAGAACTGAGTGTCTTAACATTGGGTTCCTTCTACCTACGGTTTCCTCTGCCTACCCTGCTGTGTGCGGGAGACAGCGTGAAGCTATAATAATAAATACGCAAAACGTCGCGTTAAAAACTTCTTTCTATCGCTATAACGTTTTTGTTTGTATATATTACTATTAAGTGAATTGTATATACTAAGATTTGGAAGAGATCACCTGTGGTAATAAGGCCGCCTTTTCACCATAATTGTATTACAGTTATATAAATAAATAACTAAAAATCAATACAACCACTGACCCTTGCGCCGCATAATAAAATCAGAGCGAGCAGATCCCTGTCCGAGGATGACATCCTCCAGCTTGGCCTTTATGTCGGTAGTTTTACGCACATTCTGTTGAGCGCATTTCAATATCTCCTTACGTCCCTGTTGAAACAAACAAACATACATATATATATATATATATATATATATATATATATATATATATATATATATATATATATATATATATATATATATATATATATATATATATATATATATATATATATATATAAAATATACGCAAGGTTTCAAATTCAGGCAGAAAACAAAAAACGGAGTGTCATTCACTGAGTACTCTGCCTAACCTGCTATATGTTCCCACATACAAGTAAAGCGTGAAGTACAACAAATACCCCACCTTATACTCCTGGCACTTAAAGCATAAATCAATAAGAGCCAGAAGACAGTGTAATCTTGCTGGAGGTAACTCTGCGATGGCGGCAGCTAGGGCTCCTCTTTCGGCCCATCGGAGCACCCACACTAGACACATGAGGAGGTTGCGGCTGGTTTCACTATTGAACGGTGGTCGACCGTTCTAAGAAAAGAGAAATACAATAAAATTAGTATTTTAAGCACAAGTAGTTAAAATTAAAACTAGTAATAAAAAAATACAAAAGAAATGTTTTTTTATTAGGCAATGTTAGCACAAACCTGCTTGAAGTCTTCAGGTGACGACGGCGCGTACATATTGCCGAAGTGATTCATCTCACCGTCTAGTTGCAATATCTCTAAGAAACAAATAAAAAAAATTATTTATTTTGGTTTAATATATAAATATAACATATATTGAATTTTATTGATATAGACTTGACACATTATATAGAAAGGAATTTCAATCAGGCAATTCTCTAGTAAGTCGTTATCTACTTGGCCTGCAAGCTTACAAGTTGTTACTTAAAATACCACTTTAATATCAATGTTTTTGACAATTTTCTGAGATTTTTAATTTTAATGTGTCTCAATAGTTCAAATGGATTGGACATCGATCGCCATGACGGGCCATAATATTTATTATAAAGTTTATTTTGAATGGTTAAAATTTTATGTTTGAATTATTTTAATATCTAATTTTATATAAGTTATATTATTATGTATATATTTGTGGTTATTTTGTTAATTAGAAATGTAAAATACAAACAAATTTAAGTAAACATGAAAGCCTAGTGAGTATTTGTCTGTGGGCTAGTGTCGGCAACTAGCCGCACAGTGGGGGCCGCGCTGCAGCACTGTAAACAACGTAGCGCCTAAACGGCTTGAAGACCTACGATAGAACTTTGTGAGGACTGTCTACATAATATAAGTTACATTCAGATAAAAAATTAAAAAAATCAATTATGGCTAAGTTGGTCAAATTTCGATTTATAAAATGAAAACGAGTTTTTTGTATGAAAAATAAGAAACATTTATTTTAATAAAATTCAATTAAAAATCTCCTTTTATGAGGAATATATTCGGCTACTTTGTTTATATATTTATATCTTCTATAATACGTATAATAGGACTTGAACATGTACATGTCCGACTGCCCTTCACGACTTCACGACTTGAACGCGTGTACAAAATAAAATAAATAAAATAGCCTTTATTCAGATCTTGAATAGGGTAAAGTTACATTTCACAACATTAATAACTAAGATTTACAAACGACTTTAAGCTATTCTAGAATGTCCTGCTTTTAATTTTTACAGATCTGTTTGTCAGTCGGCAAAGGCCTCCTCCACCTAAAATTACATACGTAACGTAAACGTAAGTACGTAAGCGACGGTCCTTTCTCCTATTCTTCTCATTTCACTCAGGCCTATTATATCCCACTAATTTGAGATTGTTGATGTTTTAGAATAAGAACATTTATGGCAGCGATTAAAAGTTTAGTTTCTTGACGTACTGCTTGATTTTTATTCTTTATAGTTGGAGGGCTGTGGTCTCTTACCCCCACGAGGACCAGTCGGCTTAGGGGAGTTTGATATTTTTTGGTTACTTTATTTTCTGTTTCTTGGTTTGGTTGTGGATTCCATTTGCCGCTTTTTAGGAGGCTTTTTTTAGTAGTTGGATCTGGCGCACATAATATCAAGAGCATTGGAACTGCTTGACTTGATTGACGATAAGGTTTGTTGTTTTTTCGGCTTATTATTAGATATAGATGATTATGCAGACGTTTCTCTTGACTTATATTATTTTCTTTTATAATTAGTTTATCATATTTCAGATATGCTGTATTGCTCTTTTCTCTCTCTTCTTTAAGTTGTGCCTGCAAGGCCTTTCTTTTTTCTAGCACCTCTTTCGAGTAGTCCTCAGTTATGTAGATGTTCGTAAGGTACTTTTTCTTTTTGATTATTTCGATCTTTTTCCAAATATTAACAAACGAGAGTAGTACCGGTCTTGGTTTATTATCTTCTCTTTTTGTGTGTCCTATCCGACGAATTTTGTTCACTTCATGATCTTCAATTTTGATATCAAGGTCAGTTTTGAGTTTATCTTTAAATTCTTTGATAAGGTCCATAATGGATAATTCATTTTCTTTCAAGCCAAACTAAAATATTGTTATTTCTCTCTCCTCTCTTTATGTATTCTATTTTATTTTCCAATATTTCCACTTTTTTTTTAAATTTCCTGTTTCTTCTAATAAAGGCTCTAATTTTTCTTCCATCTTTTCCATAATGCACGTTGTAATAGAAATCTTTAATTCAGCATTTTGATTCTGCATCTCTTTTTTCATTTTGTCAAACAATATTTGAAATTCAGCTTCCATGATTCTCTTCGTGAAATGGAACGTGTAGTAGAAATTCTAATAGTTTTACAATACTGACTCAACTTTACGGTTGAACTGTGAGACAAATGTCAATAAAATTTTATATTGGAATGGAACAATTTTAAAATAAAAAAAAATTAAAATAAAGCAACAAATAAATGAAAAAAATTCTCAAGCAATTTGGTAGAATCGAACTCGGGTCAGCTGGAGAAGATCGTCTTTATATACACTAGTCCAAGTTAGAGACTGATTCGCAAATCGAATGATTGCTATATATTTTTAGAGAAATTTGTTGCACAAGACTGTACGAATATTATATTACTCGAGTCTAGAAGCTAAAAGTCTTCACTTTTTGTAACACAACACTTATAACACTGATGTCTATTCACATTACATTTCCTTAGAACAGTTTCTATGTCACACACATCGCTGTTACGGCAAAGTTCATACGAGATAGTTATATATAGTATCACTTGTACTCGAATTATATTATAGTATAGTTATAGATAGTTATAGATAGTATAGTTATAGATAGTATCACTTGTACTCGAATTATAGTTTATGCAAATAGTATTAACACAATAATCAAGGCTAAAACTATACTATTATTGTTTTTTTAAGATTATTAAATACGGAGCTGATATCTGTTACTTTTTACTTCTACCCACAACTCAACGCGTGTAAGTACAAAAAAATATTTGTGATTGTGTTGAGAACATATATAGGTCTAACATATTAAAATATTTTCAAAATCGGAGACCATGACCTTTTTTACCTGTCCGCTTGGCGTGGAATGCCCCATATACAAAGTTAATATTTACAAAAAACATTTTCATATTTTTTAAATATATCTTAATAAATCGTATCTAAACGTATCTTTATAAATGTACGTCTATCTCGTGTCTACCCCGCCAGCCAGGTACCTTTCCCGCCGTCGAACCCGCGGTAGAGCTGCGGCTGCGCGTCCATGAGCACGCCCAGCAGCGGCAGGTACAGCGCCGCCACGCGCGCCTTCAGGCCGGCCGGCGCCAGGCGCGGGTCCGCGTCGTGCGCGCTCAGCAGGCTCAGCACGGCGTTGACCGCCGCGCACTGCAGCACGGGGCTCCTGCGGGGTAATGCGCGTGTAGCGACCGAGACATGCCTGCCGAACGAGTTCGAGCCGAGTCTACCTACTGCAGCTCCAGCGCCGACGTCAGGTCGGCCAGCAGCAGCCCCGCCAGGTAGTGCCTGGAGCGGTACTCGCCCGACAGCGACACCGCCTTCCTCCTGCCGTCCTCCGAGCCCGCCGAGCGCGAGGAGGGTGCGGGGGAAGCTGCCCCCGACGCCGCCTCCCCCTCCCCCGCGGCCGGGGGGAGGCACAGCGACACGTAGTGCTCGTGCGAGCAGATGATGCGCAGGAACGACAGCTGGAGCAGGGGAGTTGACATTAGTTGGAGCTCTGTTTAGTTTGCCGAGCGTGTGGAGCGGTAGAAGGGAGTGTAGGTGTCGGATTCTAACAATTACCTTTATAAAAAGATTTATTGCTATCCTTTATCGTTTTACCTATCTTGAATGCTCTTCCTTCTACTTATATCAGAACAAGAAACCTTTATAAAAAATAAACGTATAAATAAAAAAAACAATAGTGAAACACGCCATCCTCTTTCTTTTGTTAAGTTAGAGCACGCACACACACGCACCTTGTAGTGCACGAGCGGCACCGCGTCGGGCAGCGAGGCTATCTTGGCGCACATCTGCTTGTGGTAGCCGCGCACCAGCCCCAGCACGGCGCCGCGGTCCCCCACGCTCAGCAGCTCCAGCAGGAAGAACGCCAGGCTGTTGTTCAGGCTCTGTGTCAGCCGACCGTTCTTGCCGTACCTGGAATCGAACCTCATCTCAGTACCTACTCGACTTCACTTTGTCTACATCTAAGTCTACATCGTAAAATAAAGGTTCTTTTTAGCTTCAAGCTTTCCATTCAATAGAGCGTTAAGTCTATCAGATCGGACAAATGAAAATAATTCATCATTCATCTCCAGCGGCTTATATGCAGACATCACTGCACTCCGGATGGTCTCATTTTTGACTACACCACTATACCACTACCAGCTACCACTACAATATATTATGAAAAGTGAGTACTAACGAAACATATTAAGGAAAAAAAATCAGACATAAGAAAATTACAAACTTATATTTGTACTTGATTTCATGTAAAATGAATGTATACGCCCAAACTTAAGTTTGTCTTGCCCTTTCCCCAATAATAAGCACCAACTTGGATATGATCTCGGCGGTGACGTTGTTGACGAGCGTGCTGAGGTCGTCCGTGAACTGGTCGGGGAAGCGCGCCTTGCGGGGCGCCTCGTGCGCGCCGCTCCAGTACAGGTACTCCACCATCGACTTGGTCATCAGCTCGAACAGCGCCCTGACAGGGAGAGCGAAAAAGGACCAGTCGTTAATTGTCATTTTGTTTAAATCATGAAGATTCTAAATTTTAAATTGAAAAAGCCTGTACTCGTAACTGTTATAATCTTTTTTACATCGAAGCTATACTGAGGCGTTTGACAGAAAAATATACCACAAGTATATGGTAAAAAATGAATCCCAAATTACTATATCAATAGGTTTGTTCCATTATAAGTATAAATGAAAATAAAATCATACTATGTGTAATATAGCACATAATAATAATTTAAGAGATTAATAAAATTATTTAATGTATAAAACAATCAAGAAATCAAAGTGCTCGAAAAATTTAATAACGACACTTTGTAGAGAAGTTACAAAATACAGTTTGTTATATAATATCGAAGTAATTTACCAAGAGTTCTGCATAGCGAGGTCCCTGGTGGCGCCGCTGGCCACCACCCACTGGAGCGCCAACTCCTCGTGTAAGATCTTACAAGAGCCGTCCGTGAGAACTGGGTTTAAGAATAATACAAAATTATAAGACCATAAGATTTTTAATTTTTTTATATTCATTTTTTCTTTCATGCGGCATCATCATAGAAGATAATGATTTATCGCTACATTCTCTCTCATAACGCCACATGTATTATGTTAGTATTAAGATATTCAGTTCTCTGCTTTCGGAGCTCAACGCTGCGCTTTGCCACGTCTGTATTGACGACAAACGTCCTCACCAGAGGGCGGCAGGGGCAGCCCGATGTCGCGGTCGGACAGCGCCGGGCGCGGGATGTGGCACTGGTACTGGATGTAGGTGGTGAGGAGGCTGCTGCGGCCGTGCGCGTCGCACGTGGCGCCCTCGCTCATGTTCTGCGCACATGCAAATGCAAATTATTACAATAGCATTTGTATATTCGCTGGGTGCGAAGTAGGAGGTGGGGCAACACGAATCAATCGCAGCGCACACCGTGGCTAAAACGAAAACTCTGCATTATTGATGTCATCACAGTTATAAAAGATTGTGATTTTAGTATAAAATGTAAAGACGTAAAGTCAGCCATAAAATAACGCGCCAACAGATCAACAGTATTAACGACACCTTAGGTTTACATAATCGAATAAAATCTCAGTAAATTACGTTATTTTATTAAAATTATTGTTTGTTTACTTAATATTCGTACTAAATGCCAACCTTTTGCCATTTCAATGTTCGATACAATTGTAACCGCTAGTTGGCGCTACCGTCGTGCACCTAGCGAATACGAGTAGATGTGCAAAGATATTGCCTTGTCTTATTTATGACATATATTAAAATAATATTTATTTTTCAAAAGCGTTTCTTCTGAATAAATTTTATTTATTGTTTTGTACTTACCGTGGTTTTAGCAAAATAACACATAAAAAAGATAATAGTGGAATAAACTGAATATCCAGTTATATGTGGATTTAGATGTATAAACTACATATAGATAAAAAATATTATTTAAAAATAAAATCTACAAATGCTTCACTCACGCTCTTATTAGGTCTATGATTACTATTATATTCAATATCTTCATTACGTATTTTTATGATAATTTTAATTTGCATGTTTCTCTATTACTTTAATTTAATTGAGTCCTGACCGTGATGTCGGTGAGGAGGTGTGCGAGGCAGGTGAACACGTCTTGCGCTATATTGAGTGGCGCGCTGGTCTGCGCGGAGAGAGTGGGGAGTGAGGGGGGCGCCACCAGCAGCTGCAGCAGCTTGTCTGCCACCACTGGCAGGTAGCGCGCCAGCGCCTCCACGTTGGCCGTCGGCAGCTCCGCTATGCTGGAACACGGAGACATTATTATTTTTTTTGTATTTCAAGAATACACTACAGACTTATCGTAGTGTAGGTGCTTTTTTGATCTAGAGTTGTTGATCGAAAAGAAAAATATTTTTATATACCTATATAGATTCTTACACTACAAAAGTTTCATTTGTGTTTCCGTGGTGATGGTGTTTGTTGACATCATAGAAAAAAGAATGACGGGCAGTGCTCAAGACTGGTGACTCAAAGGTAGACTGAGCAAATTAAACGGCCTTTACTGTCCGAGCTGCTCTTAAAGAGTGTCGTATTCCAAATATTACACATTTTAAGCTTTTTCAATAAAGTCCAGCTTGTATGATATAATACACAATGAGGGAAAGGAGACCTCATCACAATAGCGGCAGCCGAGCATAACGCCTCCAAGAGAGATTAGCCAAAGCAAAGAAGCACAAACCAATATCAATATTAAAGAAGAGAAAAAAGGATTCCAACAAACTCCTTACTCTTTTAAAATCAAGGGACTATCTTGTCAGGAACGAAAAACAAACCAGAGCTGATAAAAGGCAGGTCATAATACTCGCCCTGCCACCAGCTAGCGAAGCAAAACAGCACATGCAGAACGCACTCCTTGAATACATCACGATCGTCAGGCAAACCAAAAAAGTTAACCTAATAACCTGTGACAAAATTAGAAGGACCTTCGAGCTTAAGACTGGAGACTTGCTCAGACTCCTTCTAGAGGAGGAGAAAGGCACCGTATTCCAAACAGAAATACATTCGGGGAATCCAACCTGAATGCCCCCACATTGCTGCTAAGAGCAAAGTGCAAACTATTGCTTCAATCCTCGTAAATGGTGTGAAAGATAGACCAAACAGGATGATAGTAGATGAAGCCTTGATGAAGCATTTTGGAGCAATTGTATTGGCAGCAAAACTGACACGGGCCAAACCACTCACGGTGATCGGGGACAATAATCAGCTCCCCTTTCATTGACAGATCAAATCTTATCAAAATTAGTTATATCGGCCCAAACCTCGTGACACCTATCAGTCTAACTGTCAAGATCCTACAAATGTCCACTAGACGTGACATACGCTCTAAACGAGGTTTATGATGGAATGTTCTCTGCTCTGCCAAGGACTCTCTCATTTAACAGATTGAGATTCACGGGTGCGTCCATCTCAAATGACTCCCCAAACACACTATACCTAGTCCATACACAATGTGAAAAGGATGGACCTTATCCAAAAAGGATATGGATGGACCTTATCCAAAAAGGATATGGATGGACCTTATCCAAAAAGGATATGGATGGACCTTATCCAAAAAGGATATGGATGGACCTTATCCAAAAAGAATATATAGGAAGGGTACAGGGGAGAACTCACGCACCCTTAACATCATCAGTCATCATTCAAACAAGATCCACCAAATGTGCCTTGCACGACAGCATCTCACATTGTTACGTTCACCGATGACACAAACTAATGCATGGTGTACACTGACGCCGAGGAAGACGCAATCGGTCGATTTATCCGCAGGACCAAAGGAGCCTCCACGGCCGACATAAAGGACTACAACCTTAAGATGGCATATCACTCACCGAGACATGGAAGCAATTAACTCCCTCAAAAATGACAATGGAAACACCGGATAAGACTAATCACAGGTTGCGGCCACGCAAAACTGTGACCGAAAGGGACTCTTCCAGTCTAGTAATACCTCTTCAAGCCCCAATAGTAGTGTGTAAAATCTTTTGTTGTACACAGTGATGTACTTGATTATGCTCATTGACAATTAAAATTGCAAAATCACAACACAGATGGAAAAGAAAAGAGTACCCAAAGCACGGAAGACTCAAGTCCGTGGTGTGTTTTACTAATTAATAAAAAAAAAGACCTGGCTCTGAGCTCAGCCTCCATGTTGGCGAGGCCGATGCGCGGCGGGATGTTGCCCTCCTGCACCGCCTCGCACGCCATCGCGAACCTCTCGATGTAGCCATCCTGGTGACGATATTAATCAAATATATATTAAATTCTTTTCCCGGTAATAGGGGATTAGCAGAGGGAGCGTTGAATTATGTCCAATTTTCGGGATCTTGTGTGTTCAATGTGGGCCCTTCATTTTTTTATTTTGCGAGACATTATGTCTCGAGTGGCGTAACTCAACGCCGCGGTTAGTTTTACAGAGTGGAGAAATAAACAATATAATCATCCCTCCCAGTGGGGATCAAACCAACTGTTTAATATCAGAGGCCATCCTCATATCCATTTTAATATATTTATTAACACACTAAAGAAAAAAAATAGAAAAAGTAAAAATAAAATATATTTAAAAAGAAACTCGATAAGAAGAAAAAAGACGTATGACTAATTGTTTAGTGTTTGGACTGCTTCCAACAGGTGCCGGTTCGAGTTCAAAGTTATGATTATATATTTCAGAGGCATGACCTCTGTCTGTAAAAGCGACAATATGTGGGTTCGATTCCCACTCGGGCAGAATGAAAGATTTTCAATTTCTTCGCTCTGATAACAAGGCAAGAAGAATAGCTAATATAACCTGCGGGTGCACCGTGGTGTGCGCGTCCAGCGCGAGGCTCAGCACCGGCCGGTGGTTGTCTATCCAGCGCGTGCCGGGCAGCAGCACGTCCGGGAAGATAAAGGAGTAGTTGGGGGGCGGCTCCTCCTGCATGGCCGGCAGGCTGAACTCGCCGCACGTCAGCTTGCCGTTGCGGCACAGCGGCAGCCACTGGCGACATGAACTGAATATCTCATCAACACTCTCAAGACACGTGAAGACAAATCTTTCGTTTGATAATTAAATACTTCAAATACAATAGAAATATAAATTACTATATAACTGAAAAATAACACGCATTGGATATTTTTTATTGTTAACTATGTATTAATTTGTGAAAAAACAACTTCGGATCCCTTTTAACAAACACTGTATGAACTAAGTGGTATGACACATGTCATACCTGAACTTGATATTGTAAAGAGGCATAGAAAGTCAAAATATGCTTAAATTTTGTAAAATACTTTAAGTTAATAATATCATATTATTATGTTTGACAATACATGTTTCTGTATGACGTGCCAAACACGGTGCTATGGCAACGCGTAGATCGTGCGTCAACGGCTCCTCTAGTGTTTCGCAATATTAATGTTTATTCAATCTGATAGACAGAATTTCATCCTAGCACTACATAACTTAGGTACTCTCAACTTGTCCTAGAATATGTAAAAAAAGGACCTCAACGTAAACAAAGGCACATAATAATGAAAAATCCAATTCACCGAGTATCCAAGAACTGTCTCAACGCTCTTCTCCATTTCCGGCGCGACTGGTTTCCTCTGGCAGGCCACGTGGAGGATGGTGAACAGCAAGTGATGCTGGTCCCCGAGGTCCGCTGGTAGCTTCATCTTGATCTCGTCGTAGAGGGATGGCGTCCTATGATAGTAAACATATTTTCTATAGAGGATTGCTTCACGGAGTATCTCGCATAAAGCAGGGTCAGCAGAGGTGTTGAAACACTCCGCGTGTCAAGTTGTAAATAGACATGAGACATGAGATAAAATATTGAACGTTACATAATAAATAGTAAATAAATTATTTTAATTTACACAATAGTGGACAGTACAACTGAAACCAGCGTAGCAGTGTGACGTGGCGTCTATGAATTTGATCCCTGATTGATTTTGACAACTCATACGAATGTAAGCACAAAACAGACAAAATAGCTACCACTAGGATAGGTGCTAGGATAAAGGTGAAATAAGAAATAAAAATAATAAAAAAATCTAATAAAAATTAAAAGTCACTGTGGTACAATCATGTATGTGTATTATACATATATTAATAATGTTATAAGAATAACGTCTGGCTACACCAAGTTTGTTGGTCAATGTTCGGTTTTGTACATTTTTCTTATTATAAATAACATAACATAGTATATATTATTGCAACGAAAAAACTTGCTTACTTGTTATGATATAACACAGTAGTGTAAGCTTCAGTGCTGAACTCTGGACAAGAGCTTCGTCCAAAAATGGCGGGCAATGCTGCCGATTGCTCCTCACCCGCCATTAATTGTATACGCACCTGTAAAAATCATTTATACATTATATATACATTTTATAATTATTTTAGTTGATCAAAAAATCAAATATATATAAAAATACAGTGGATTGTAAAATTATTATCGCGCTAACGTACAGTAAGAGACGTGTGTGTGTGTGTGTGTGTGTGTGTGTGTGTGTGTATGTGTGTGCACTCACGGCGATGTTCCTGGCGGAGACGGCGCGCGAGGCGTAGGCGGCGAGGTTGACGTCGCGCACGCACACGTACAGCAGGTTGCGGTAGTGCGCGTGCGGCAGCGCCGGCCCCGCGCCGCCCGCGCCCCCCGCGCACTGCGGGAACGGCAGCACCTCCTTGCACGGGCGCACCTTCTCCTCCGCTGCAACGCAACGTGCCGTTAGACGCGCCACGCGGCCAGTGCACTGGTGTTGGTTCATCCGGATATCGATTCGGTTATATAATATAAAACAACTATGTTACCACAGTAAGGCGCCAGTTTCGCCAGTTCTGGAGTCAATCCGTTCTTCATTTCGTCAGGGCACGGCGACACTTCTATCTTGAAGGTGCCAGGTATACATTTAAGCTTCTTGGGCGCGGAGCTCGGCCTCTTTATCTCAGTCAAGAACTTGTAGAGATCTTCATCACGTAGCTTATCGGTTTCCTAGTAAAAAGAGATTTTTTTAAATGAATACAAGATTTCTTAAAATTATAATTTATACAAAAATATCATACCCTATACGAAATCAATATAACAAATTCCGATATAATATTACTATTTGTAACTCAACTCAACCACATATTAATAAAAAAATACCTGTTTAAAAAAATTTGTGACAGTGATAACAATAGGTTTGAAGCAGTCCAGGTGCGCTTGCAGCTCATCAGGCGGGGGGGCGCGTCTCTCTATGGAGCCCTTCCTCGTGAGGGAGCCGCCCACCTCCCCAGCGCGGCGACGCAGCTGTTCCAGGCTGCTGGACGATGCTTTACGATCTAGGGGAGACAGAAATTAGTTATAAATCAGTGATGGGTGACGGTGTTTTGTTAAAAGTATGTTTACTTTAGTGTTCACTGTCTCGAAACTTGTAATGTCTCACCCAAGCTGTTAGTATTGGAAGTGTTGGCGGCGCCGGCGGCGGGCGCGGCGTCGGGGTCGCGCTCCAGGCTGTTGGAGCCGCTGAGGATGTGGAGCAGGGAGACGGCCGTCCACGCCAGCGGCATGCGGTACTTGCCGAGGCGGGCGCACGCCGCTTGGGCGCTAGGCTCGCACCTTCTCACGGTTCTGGGCACGATGTGATCAAACACATTTATGTATAATGCAATAGATAATTATTATTACAATTTGAATAACCAAAAAATCAATTAGATCAAAAATAATTTATTTATTATGTACAATTCTTTACAAGGTTGAAACATTATTGGAGTCTAATTTTAAGTATAACAGTGCCTGTACCAATAGAGCGGTGCTCTTCCATATCGCTAGAACATAGAATGTACGTCTTTGACAATTTAAAACTTAATAACTGCCAATTAGATTAAAATCTATACTTATATCATAAAGCTGAAGAGTTTGTTTGAACGCGCTAATCTCAGAAACTAATAGATCGATTTTTTTTTATTTGCATAGACACTGGACTATAACTAAATTGAAGGCTATCAATAGTATGAAAATGCCAATAGCGGCCAGAGTCACTTGCAACATGCATATATCATAAACATATCTTAGTTACTTCCATATAATAGAAATAGAGGAACCGAAGCACCAGGAATAATGTAGGCAAGTTAATAAAATATGTCTGACTTTATTCAATTCTAATATAGATTGAGTGTAAAAAAACTTGAGCCACGTTATATTTTAGATCGTTATATTTTAGATAGTTATATATTAGATGAGTTAAAAATATTTTATATTATATAGTACATTTATTCAGACTTCTTCTAAATGAAAATGTCATTTTGAACTAAACATTAAAGTCAGATTAATTACACACCCAATGGATTAAAATATAAAAATAAAATGTAAATTATTAAAATTAATAAAATAGTTTATTAAAGAATCAAACAGTTATTTCACTGCCAGTAAGTGACCAAAAAGAATGTTACAACTAAAAAAGAACACAACTTTGTCATCCTTAATGTAATAACGGCTGAAACACATTAACTTTTACATTAATTAATAAATTACCTAAAAAAATAAAACTTTAGAAAACTCACCTTATCATCCTTTATATACGGCTCGACACACTCGTTGACGTCGCCCTGCAGCACCTTCTCCACCCTCACCACGAGGAACACGTCGGGCGACGGGTTCAGTATGTCGAAGACGGCGCTCCGGCTGAGGGTCGAGAGGTCCGCGTGAGGGACGTGCGCGGAGAGCATTTGCCTCGTGGCTTCAGAATTTAAGTTGAAGTAGAAGTTTTCTGACAGTTTCTTCTTCTCTTTGGCGTCGTACAACGCCATTGACGCGAACAGCGGTTCCACGTCGAGTTCTAGTCTGGAATTATATATGAAGCAAGGTTACATTAGTAAGTGTGCAACGCGTAACTCAACGCCACACGTTGTCATATATTTCACGATTGTTTTCTGTGTATAACTTGTCGTGTGCTATCGTCTTATTTTTACACTTGTTGCGATGTCGGAAGGTACTTAGGTGTACATAGTGAAATTTTACTCAGCCGTTCTAATTCAAGAACCTCCAATCAATTTGAGCACTAGCACTAAACTACATAACATTACACAATAATCAATTAAATTTTTTAAAGTAAAAATTTATTATAAATTATACATTTCTTTCTATCTTTGAAAATCACAATATCTCATTCAAACTTTCAACTCTATTATAATAACTTTGGGTAGGATTTTCCATAATTTGTTTCTTAGTGGTGACTTATATTCTACAAAGAACTTATTCAGCGGCTTGGGTTGTACGCTGATCTCTGGGTATGTCAGTCACCTTACAGTTCTATATATATAATTCGCATACTATCACAAACTTCACCAACAGTTTACTCCACAAAAACCAAAAAAAAGCTTACTTTAACTGATGGCAAACAACTAAAATTCGATGTCCCATTAATTCACATGGTATTTCTGCTGCGAGCCTCCTCTCCACCGCCTCCTCCTCGTCTAAGTACGGTGCGTACAGCCCTAGGAGGTCTGCTTGACGGTTTTCTAATCTAAATTAAGATAACATTATACTTATTTAGGAAAAGTTATAAAAATCTGAAACGTACATATCTATCTATCTATCCTTCATATTATATTATGGCTTACAACAAAATAATAATAATACGGGTCCTAAAAATGTTATAAACATCTACACTACGCATCTATTCAAATCTACACTAGTAATACAAAATTGAAATGTCCGTTTAGTTGAGCGCGTTAATCTTAGGAACTATTGAAATTGAAAGTTCGAATTGAAAATGCTTTTATGTGGTATTGTCCAGTTACCGATGAAAGCTGCTGTAAAGCATAATACATCACTATAATAGCGGTCGTATTCTCCATACAACGTGACATTGGCGAAGTGAATTGTGCTCGACTGGCACGCTCGAAACCCCATTACTGCAGTACAGAACAGATAATAGCGGTCAAAGTTACCGCGGCCACTTGGAATATGCCACGTATCGTATACAGCTTTTAATCATTTACATTTAATCAAGGCTGCAAGCAAAAGCTAGGCAATTTAATAAAAATTATGTCCGACTGTATTCAACTCCAGCGTTACATATTTGCATCTTATCGTGTATAATGTCGTCAAAGGATCTCAATGTTTGGACAAACAATATAATAATCAAATAAGAGCTTCTCACATCTATCTATCCATATAATAAAAATGTAACTGATCGCTGTCTGTAGACAGTTATAATAAAAACAAATATTATTGTAATAGAATCCAAAATAAATATTTTTTAAAATTTTTGTGCATTTGTACATGCTATTCTCAGGAACGGCTTAAGCGATTCAAATGCAATTGGTAAGCTAGGTAAAGGTAAGCTTAATATTTAGAATTCATTTTATTTCAATTGATTCATAAATAACTAAGTTATATCAATTTAAATAAGTATATACGACGAAACTGCTGTTAAATAACAGTTTCATTGAAGTGGCCGTAACTTCAAATTAACTTCAAATCAAAGTAACGGGCGCAGCTACTCTGTAATAAAATATAAATACACAAACATAACTTACCTCTTAGCTTCATTAATAGCATCTACTTGTTCGGGAGGTTTCTTTTCAAAGACATCAGGTAATAAAGGATCAGAAGACGAGCTTCTAAGGTCCAGGCTCGCCCACGATCCTCGAGGTGTGAGGGTCTCGTTGCAGGATGACGAGGAGGATATCGATGCTACTGACTGACGACCACTTGAAGGTTGGGACTCGAACTAGAACACGATTTTGTTAAGGGTATGCTTTAGATTTTTAACTTGAATTTT
Source organism: Dione juno (assembly GCA_037127375.1). Classification (NCBI taxonomy): domain Eukaryota; kingdom Metazoa; phylum Arthropoda; class Insecta; order Lepidoptera; family Nymphalidae; genus Dione; species Dione juno. The sequence goes on along the minus strand of JAXRJS010000007.1, from coordinate 9,027,068 downwards.
AGCTGATGGTAAACAGCGTTATGCCTGTTATTGTTTATGGTATCTTACAATTTCTTATTACACATAGCCTTTTAGACGGCAACAAGATGAACTGTTACTCTCATATGACTAATAGATGACTTGTACTTGTTTCTAAATCTGAATCTTTGGTAGATTGTACTGCATTTTCGTAGTATAACTATAATATAACCTTTTTTAGCTTCAGTCGGGTTGGCAGAGGGAACGTAGTGTTAAGACACTCCGTTCCGCAATTTCAAGACATTGCATCTTGTTACCAGAACGTAGAAAATGGAAATAATTCATTTTAAAATTTTGAGTGGGAATCGAACCCACAAGCCGTCGCGTTTACAAATAGACGTCGCGTCTGCGCCACGACCGTCCTCTATAATACATCTCATATTATAATCAAATAAAACAATAATCTAATACCCCCATACCTGCTGAGACGCTAATTCCTCCATAGAATTAGAATTCAGCTCAGCATCAATCTCATAATGATGGGGAGGTGCAGTGAGTAGTTTATCGAGACGTTCAGCAAGCCTCTCACGTCCGCTCGACGAGGCCGAGTACATACGGTACTTGTACTCGACTACTGTATAATCTGATGTATAGCAGGTGATACAGTCGCGAACGAACATTGGCGCTTTGGATCTAGTTGGAAATGGATGAGTTTTTAGACGAGGACGTAGAAGATTCAAAATTATTGAAAATGTTATTATTATTAATTGCATTGCATTTTTAAAGTAGTATAATCAATGTGAAATGTATATAAAAATCCTATTGCAATCATACAATTGTATAGCTAAGAAGTTTTATGAGAGAATGTTTAAATTTATTTCGATTTAGTATTTGCTTAACAAGTGATTAATTTTAGTTATTTTTATGACCATTAACTTGAAACTTTCGTAAGTCTATTAAGTAGTTGTTAAAAAATCAGTAGAATATTTATGTCCAAGACATTTTCTGATTCAAAGTTTTATATAGTATTCAAATTAATTCAAGCAACAAGTGTTGTTGAGCTAAATTAAACAATATCAAGTTTTTAATTATTATAATTTAAAATTTTAATATAAATTTAAAGATACATTATAACACAATAAAAATAATTCATATATGAAAAAAATGCGCTTTCATAAATAAATGCCTCATAAATAATAAATAAAAACTTACAGATCCTCATCAGGCAGTATATGGGTCAGGGTCCGTATACGACGCGGCACAGTCAGCAGTTCGATGTCATTGGCGGGATAGGCGAGAGGGTCGCGCTCCCCCATCAGCCTATCGCACACCTCCTCGTAGTCCGGCGGCTCAATCATATCGCACAGAGATACCTGGAGGAGAATGGTTCAAAATGTGGAGAATATTACATATTTTTTATAAATACGTGAGAGAAACGGGAAACCGAGTGTCTTAACACTTGGTTCCCTCTGTCTTCCCCGCTAAATGCGAGAAATAGCGTGAAGCGAAAAAAAAGAAAGATGTAGAGTCAACACACTAGTCAGTCATAATATATTAAGCTAATCGTATGTAGGCAGAACATGTATCAGGGCGTGGTCGGTAGTTATATGTCATATCATGGCGAGGCAAGTGAGGGGATCGCGAATCTACATCAACCTGTTCTACTATACCAATGAGCAATATCTAGTGGACGAGCGTTTAAAATTTGGAGATTATTACTTATTTTATATGTATCAATATGAACACTATTATCGAAGTAAGGCAAAATTTATGTCAAAAATAGTAAAAATAGAAAACATTTGAACAAAACTTGGTGCGGAAGTTTGTTTTTAGTAATAAGGTGATTGACAGGCAAAAAATACTTATTAAATTCAAATATATCATAATAAAATATCCTCTCACATCCTTGTGCACTTGGCACTGCTGCGCTTTACAGTACCTTTGCACTGCAGTGACTGTACAATGATGTGGTAACAACACAGCTCTCCTTAGTAATATACAATATTTAGATGGGTAGAAGAAAATATCAAATGCAATAATCTGACCCCAGAATAAATGTAAAATTCCTTTAATCTTGTTTGTTTTACCCATTGAAATAGGAATTCAGTACAAAACTAAGGAAGAGAAGAGAGAAAATCTACTTGATATAATAAATAGAAGGTATATATGGTAAGGTAATATATAAAAATTTTGGTGGAGCAATAAATGTATAAACATGCAAAAGCGATTAATATGCAAATCTATATTTTAAGGTTACAAAGAGATGTAAATTAATTATATTTCATAACGTGATTTACTTATGAAAAATGTAACCTACTTTAACTCTGCTGTAAAATATATGCAGTACTTCCTGCGGTTATATAAATACATACTACAAAAAAAAATGGTGATGAGAGTCATGTGCCAAAAACAATTTCATTTAACAATAAAATTAAATTATCCTTTTTTATATATTTATTAAAAAATTACACATAAAAATAAGTTTATTTTTGATTGTGGTTACTTTTTTTTGACAAATTGTGTGTTGTATAAATTCTTTACCTCAAATAAAACATAAAAATGTGGATAGAGAATTAAACAACGATTTAAAATATGGAATAATACAATTTATTCACAGAAACTTCTAAACAAATGTATATAATATTGAATATGATATACCGAATTTTTATGTTTAAAGAAACTGGTATCATTTATTTTGGGAGATTTGAGGGAAGTGATGGCCAATGATGTGATATATTAAGTAATAATAATAGCTTGAAAATAATTATGTACATTATTTAACCTCAAGAAAAAGATAGTAGGGTATAAAATAATGTATGATAATTTGATAACATGCATAGGTTAATAGGCCTCGGCTATACTATTAAGGAAAACAGTGATTCACAGGCACAATTTCTAATGAGGCTCTTCACTTACAGAAGAAGAGCACCCTGAAAGAGTCCCGACCTTCGACTGGCTAGCATACACCTTACGAGCGTCCCCCGCATTCCTATAAATAGTTAAAAATCAATGTTTCACTTATTAATACTCTCACCAGAGGTTCATGCATGGTTAAACAGTTACTCCCATACAAGGACTACAGATTCATTTACCCGGAAGAATTTTGATATTTTCGTCCAAGAGTCATCTAAAGTTAGATCACTGGATGTGCTTATTGGACGTAAAAAGTTAAAAATGACAATTCTTTACACAATGTATTCAAAAAACTGATTTCTGTTTACGGAAAACACAAACTTGAACGCTTGACAACTATGTTTGACATTTGGCAGATAGTTCTTTAACCAGTATTTTATTTAACGTTTGGTTATTTTATATCGTAATACGAATAAAAATATTTTTGTAATAATATCTAATCAATTATTTTAAAGTATTATTTAACTCACGATTTATTCAAATTATTGATATAACTAAAATTATATGTATTTCATTAAATTTATTATTTTTATTTCATCTCTTTTTAAGTATCTATGACGTTTCATAATATATTCAATTTTTTTGCTGTATATTTATTAATAACTTGGTTAATTTTGAAATGTTAACTATATACTTTTATATAATTTTTAAATAATTATTATAAAAATACTAACAACTAGGTAGTCTCGGAGGAGCAACACAGTCTATGGTATACACTTTAATACAACGGTTGTGGGTTCGATTTTCATTAAGTACAGTGTAAACAAGAAATATATTGGATACTTACCAAAAATATTTCAAATATGGAGATAATATGGTCTTTAGGAAGATTCAAGAAAAGAGTTCAAGTCATATTAAAGATTTTTATATTTTATTTCCGTTTTATAACGCTCTTTGTTATGTTATGTTAAAAACAAAGAACTATTTATTATCTATACATCTTCTTCTTCCACTTTGCATTATCCCGGCCTATTGCCAGGGTCTGCTTTCCTACTTAGTCTACTCCACTTTGTACGGTCTTGAGCATCCTCAGTGGTTAGTCCATTGGCTCTCATGTCGTGCGTTACGACGTCCAGCCATCGCTTCCTTGGGCGTCCGGGGGGTCTTACTCCAGGGACAGACATATCAAGGCATTTTCTTCCGACGTAGTTCTTAGGCCGGCGCAAAACGTGGCCATACCATCTCAGACGACGCTCTTGGAGCTTATCCGCTACGTCACGGACCCCAAGACTACCTCGAATGAATGTGTTGCGTATGCGGTCAGCCCGAGTAACGCCACACATCCACCTCAGCATCTTCATCTCCGTTACGTGAAGCTCCTGAGTGTGCCGAGATAATGCTGGCCAACATTCGCTGCCGTATAGAAGAACTGGTCGGATCATGCTCTTGTATATCAGCCCCTTGAGTTTGGGCGGTATTCTGCGATCGTAGACCACACCAGTGACCTCCCGCCATTTGGCCCAAGCAGCGCTAACCCGGGCGTGGACATCGTAGTCGATGCCTCCGGACTCGTGCATAATGGATCCAAGGTACCTGAACTTCTCCGACTTAACGGCTGGCTCAGGCCCGATGTGGATGGTGCTCGAGTCTGGGTTCCCGCAAGCCATGTACTTTGACACCTCGGTCTTTGACACATTCAGTTTAAGACCACCGTTCTCAAGCGCACCCTTCCAGGCATTCACTTTACGCTCCAGCATCAGTCTGTTCTAGTCAATGAGTACTATGTCATCGGCATACATCATCAGCCATGGAGGCTGGTCCTGGATGTGAGCCGTGACAGTATCTAGCACTACATTAAACAAAAGTGGACTAAGAGCTGAGCCTTGGTGAACCCCTACTGTAATTGGGAAGGGTTTGGTATCGCCAACAGCGGTCCAGCGGTCCCAGCGGTGTAGAAACAGAGTCGTTGTACATGTCTCTGATAATAGCAACATAGGATTCAGGGATCCCTTTGGATCGCAGTGCCCACCAGATACACTGACGTGGCACACAGTCAAAGGCCTTCTGCAGGTCCACATGCAGAGCTCTCCTCTTTTCCCTGTGTGCCTCCATCAAAATTCTGAGGGCAAAAATGGCGTCCGTAGTGCCTGATCCTGGCTGAAATCCATATTGACACTCAGAGACAGTACACTCTCGGCGGAGCCTGAGGGCAATCACGCGCTCGAAGAGCTTCATGGTGTGACTCATAATCTTAATGCCCCTATAACTACCGCAATCTTGAACACTGCCCCTTCCTTTGTAAATAGGGGTAATAAAACTGTGCCGCCATTGATGTGGCATCGTCCCAGTGTTCAAAATGCGGTTAAAAGATCAGTAAGCATGAGCACACCACGAGAGCCTAACGATTTCCACGCTTCGATCGGAATATCGTCAGGTCCCACCGCCTTGCCGTTCTTCATGCGTCGAAGACAATTCCTAGTAATACTAATCCTAGTACATATACAATACAAATACTATACAAATCCTAGTAAGACGGAATACTACCCGGGTGCTGAGTATTCAGCAGCTCCAAGAAGTAACTTCTCCACCTCTCCTTCACAGAAGCATGACTACAAAGCAGCTTGCCCTGGGAATCTCTGACGCAAAGACATTTTGTGATATCTTGCGTCGCTTTATCCCGAGCACGTGCCAATTTGTAGATGAGCTTCTACCCCTCCACAGTTTCAAGTTTATCATATAGAGGTAATAAACTTTCACTGCGGGCTCTGGCTACAGCTCTTTTGCTGGCACGTTTCGCTGCTATGTACTCCAGTCTGTCTTCAGGAGAGTTGGAACGCTGCCACTCCTTAAATGCAGTCTTCTTATCATGAATCACCTCCTGTACCTTGTCATTCCACCACCATGTCTCCCTGTCCATAATACGTCCTACCTTAGAAACGCCAAGAACATGTTTACCAGCCGTAATAATTGCTGACTGAGCTCGATCCCAAGCATCCTGAGCAGTTTCGGTGTTAGTTGTTAAATTTTGACTGTTAACCTCTGCCAGAAAGTCGGTCTGCATCGGTCCATTCAGCAACCACCACTTGATCTTAGACTAGATCTATACATCATACAGCGCGATCTCCGTATCGAGAGCCTCGAGGACCACATTTCCCAGTTAGTTGCACGTGCTTTCCATCGTGCCGATGTCTCGGATCATCTGCACATCCGAGACATTGCGCCGTGGCATTCCCGTCCGCCGGACGCGCGTAGATTCCCTAGGGATCTCCTTTCCTCTCCCCCTCCCGACTCCTGAGCTGCTGCCACGGTCGCTAGTCGCCTAAGCCGAGCCTCCCCTGAGAAACCAGGAGACTCACTCGGCTGGGCTGACCGCCCAGGTAGCACATAGCTCTTCCTATTCCTGAATCTCCCCCACAAACCCCGGTCTCGGTCGGTCCCGGTCACATTGTCTGGGCACATAAGCCCACCTCAAGGACGCGCCCATATTAATGGGCGGAGGATGAACCCAACGGGCAGAGGGCCACGCCCTGGAACCGTTTACCTCTCCCCCCTCGGGAGATCGAGAGTGTGAAAACAAACAAAAAAAAACAATTTTTCTGTGTCATTTAATTTGTATGGGTTAGCAAAAATGCTTATCAGGATGAATAATCCAATGCAATTCCTAGTTTTCGCCTTCAAAAGGTCAGCAAATAATTTATGGCACAAGATATACATATGTATAATAATATTCCACAAGGGATTTCAGATATCCACTTCACTTGAATATTTTAAAATAGCCAACGTTAAAAGCATATTATAACGTAAAGCGTATTAATCTATCCAAGAATATTATAATGGTTATTGTGTGTGAAATTAAATGTTGTTGATGCTCACTTTGTTAAATTATGTTTAAAAAGTTTTGTTATTTTCTGTTAAGTTCCTCAGCGGCTCTTTTTACCGGAACCTGCCTTCCGAGCTGGCTGTAGCTTAGTGGCAGGACTGCCACTACTAGCACCTCAACAAGATATATAGAATTTAAAATATTTCAAATTACATTTAGTTTTGTATACGAGTATAATATGCATTTTACTGACAAAGAAATATTGAATAAAATTTATATTTAAATGATAACAATTCGAGCATATAGCGAGTAACGGAAATATAAAAAAGCGGCGCCGCAGAAATCTCACCCAGGACGTTGGTGCTAAAACTGGCACAGGTGATTAAAGTGAATTACAGATTGCGTGTCTAGCCATCGTAAATAAGATATTGCAGTGACATTTTTGTGTACTTCACCGCTTTTGAGGTGACAAATAAAGTAAAAATACAGGTCTCGTGCAGCCGAAGCCGATGCCACGCGATTCTGCCAAATCCAATTAGAACTTATATAGATGCTTATACTTTACGCGATTTTAGCTCTTTTGTTCATACACACAAGAGTTACGGAGTTAGATGTTCTTGTCAAACATTGAGAGGGATTATCGTTATACGCAGGCTTTTCCGTGGTTCGTTAGCGCACGGTAGCCTGTGTGCGGACACGTGACTGACTTCTTTGGACACTTCCATGAATATTTATTTATTTTTAATCCTTTGAATCTCGTATAAATTGGATTAAATATTACTTTTTTTTTAAATCAATTTTACATAGATACGTTTAATATTTTAATAAAAATCAAATCGTGATAACAGAACACTGAAATTATTAAATTAAAACGAATTCAAATATTTAAACATCACACCTCTTGGATAAGACTCCAGTGTTATTTAGGTATACAACTTGTTTTATGCCTTTGCAACATAGCTCTAGACGGAAGCGTAGTTTTTTACGCGCGTTTTGTATTAAATATAAAAAGCTTGCTTCATATTTTTTTCGCATGGCAGGATAGGAAGAGGGTAGGTAGTGCTTAAACACCCTTTATTTGGAACTCAAGCCGAATTTTCTCAATCAGAGCGGGAAGATGAAAATATTTCAATATATTAGTACCTCGGTATAGAAATCGGACCCTCAAATATCGCGTTTACAGCCAGACACTATCCCACTTGGCGACGACCTCAATTTTATATAAACGGCCTATATTGAACATAAATAAATGAAAGATGACATTGCGTTATGTTTCACAGGGCTACATTCATCATTCATTGAGAGTAAAAAGAGCAGAGTGTGATTCATCAGTAATCTGAATATCTATGGATTCAGTACTTATAAAATTTATAGACGTATATGTGTATTATTTTCAGGTCAGCAATATATATAAAAATAACTTCTGTCTGTTCGAATTAGTTAGAATCTGTTATTGAGGTAATCATTTTATAAGGTCAGGCTAAAACTAAAGCACACGATGAGTAAAGTAGGTTTGTGCGTAGTTGTAAATAAAAAAAAAATGAATATAGTAAATATATAAAAACTACATATATGTTTTTTTGAATAAGAAATTTAAACTAAAAAACTGTGACTTTCAACATATTAACAAATAACAGTATAAATTTCACATGGACCACTTTCACTGTATTAATTATGTATTTATAAGTAGTTATTAGGGGGCCTTTCTTCGTATTATAGGTATACTAGCAGTTAGAAAAAAAACAGGATACTCAAAACAATATTTTAGTAAATGAAATAAAAAATACAATACCATCCGATTTCTGTATAATTATTATATTACCGTCACAAAATTTTAAAACCTGATCCTCCATTTTACACTTATTTAGAAAATTCACTGTGGGTCGGATGGTCAAAACTCTCGCTCGATGAAAAAAAATAATACTAAAATTAATAAAAAATAAGTATAGTTATGACACAATTACTTATTATTTATATTATATATATTACAGATATTTACTGATATTTTTTTTTAAATTTAATTTTAACTACGTAATGACTATGTAGCTAAAAGATCCACTTATTAATGTTCTTCTTCAAATATTAAGTAACAAAGGTGTCCTTTCTGAGGATTAGGGTTTTTCACTAAGCCCTTTGTAAGATCTGTACAAGTTTAAATCCCCTTTAATTAACTCCGCATTTAAGAAAGTTTCTGAACGACTACTAGGTTTTAATTTTAACAAACTCTTTTATGAAGTTCTTTAATTATAGTCAATTTACGAACAGAATATTTAGTAGATATTTTCTAAAACAAGTAGATTTTATATTTTTAATTAGGATTCATGTAACATGCTACTGTAGCGCAAAGAAATAAGTTGTGGGGTCTCTTTTAAAACGGAGAAATTATGATATTTGCTAATTAACATAAATATGGCAGTGACCTCTTACAATGTAAAAAAAAATATTAAAGATTAATATTAATAGAGCCTTACATTTTTTTAAAATAAATGTTTAAAAAAATGTAAGGCTCTATTATGTCATACTAAAAAAAGTTCAAATTATTTCATAGACTTACCAAGTTACAAAGTTTGTATAGAAGAATCGTTTCTAGCCTAGGGCGAAACGAGGGCGGGCTTGTACGTAAATAAATCCACTTCAAATATTATTTCGTTCGAGCCTGTAGTAGCAGGTATTCACTGCTACGTTATACAGAGGTCGCGTTTAAGTAGGTGAAGTGGAGAGAAAATCGAAGCTGGCAAAGAGGTATACATTACGTATTTGTAGTATATAATAAAAAAATGAAACCTAGGCAACTCAGTGGAATATTTTTATTATAAGCAAATGTTATCAGGTCTATTTTGGCTCCATCATAGCTCAGTTGGAATATGATACAAATATTAGGTTCGATTGCAATCGAAAGGATATAGCACTGATTTGTCTCTGCCTACTATTGCGAGCTATTTTTTTTTTTTGGTTTACTTATATATTTTTGTAGGTATATCTTTTAAGAATATAGTACTGAGTTACTTCATTTAAACAACTGTGTTCAACAATATAAATGTATACTTCTTTTAAAATATTCAGTGACCATGATGTCTAATAATTTATATTTTATTTGACATCTCATAAAACCACTGTATCAAAAACATTAGTACAATTATAGACGAAGAAAATAGTTTAAGCTGATTGATGAAACGGTAACATAACTTACTATGCCATACAAATATATCAAATTTGCATTATTTCAGCTAGCTAACTGAATTACACTTGTCTGCCCCGCCCGAGCGCTGCCACCCTTAGTACCAATCCTACTTTCCATCGAAACGTTCGTTCGGCGCTCGGGAATAAAATAAACTTTATATATTCACATTTCAAATATATATGTAATTTTTTTAAACATGAAATAATAACGACAGATAATAAATAATTTAGAAATATTTTAAAAACTGTATGTGGCTGTGTGCTTTTCGTTCTAGAGTGACTTTATAAAAATAAGAATTATTTAAAAAAAATTAAAAACTGTCAACAATATCTTAAGAGATAAATTGTCATTTAAAAATAAAGCAGTACAAGTGCAACAAGTGAAAGAGACGCCACTCAATATGATCCTTTATGACGTAAGTATTTTGAACCTTAAGAGCTGATATATTTACTATATAAAAAAAAATACTTAAAATTTTGATTTTAAAGTATTTCTATAAATTCAGAGAGTGTTGAATTATGATGTCAAAAAATAGTTAAAATATATATCGAATGAAATTATTATAAACAGTTTCTTCCATTTAATATTTTTTTAATCGATTACATTTACATTGATATAATTTAATTGATTATCATGTTAAATTAGTAGAACAAAATTAAACATCAGGTTAAGGTGTATCAGAAAGTTCATTTACCAGATATTTTTTCGCATTTCATAGTTTACTGTTTTTCTATGTCATTTTTTTTCACGTTTTTCCTGCATATATTGGTCGTCAAGACTTGGTCGTCACTTTTCTTTCAAATTCAAGATATTGTGTCTTCACTGGTGGAAATCAACAAAACTTTGGGAACCATAACTATCACATTTCTCTAGCTGGTGTCCAACTCTTCAGATATTGCCTTACTGTGCCACGATCGCCTCAACGTTTTTCTTTATTGCTTTGTAAATTAATACTTTTTATTTGTATATTAGAAAAATGAATGTTATTTATTAAATAATTTGATTATTTTTAAAATTAAGAATAAAAAATTTTTAGACACTTCCTAAAAATATTACTTTCCATTCCATAAAAATAAAACATATTTATATATATAAGCATAGATACAAATAAATATATATTATATTGATTAAATTGATTAGGGATGTGACATTTCAAATAGAACAGTGTAATAATACTGTCGTCACAAATAGACCGACTCACGTGTCCACAAGCTATAATTAGCCAGAGGATATAGGATATTAACTACTATATAATAGCTTAGTGCCGCTCAATGACTTCATATATTTCACGCCTCATTTGAGAAAAACAAAAAGAAACTGAAGATAGACTGTCAATTGTTTTTATATAATTACATATAAGGGACTCGAACATGTGCTTCATGGATATATCTTCTCACCTATTCTAATCGTTTTCTAATTAGTTAATTTGGTGATATAAATCCTTCCTTAGTGCGGAAAACACTTTAAAAATTATTAAAATTAATATATATATATATATATATATATATATATATATATATATATATATATATATATATATACTTATATATATATATATATATATATATATATATATATATATATATATATATATATATATATATATATATATATATATATATATATATATATATATATATATATATAATTAATTTAATAATAATATACATATTTCTGAAAAATATTTATAATTATATTGCAATGACTAAATAATAGTTTAATATTTAGTCATTGAAATATAACTATAATTAATTATAATGTTGTGATTTGAAAAGATTTTGAAAAGAAAATGAGAATTTGTTAACTAATAACGGTAACATTCGTAGCATCGTAGAGTGCTCAGAGCTACGTAGGTACGTAGCACAGTGAGACTATAGAATTAACGTATGGAATACACTTATACGTGTATATATAAAGTATGTTTTTATATGTGATGTTAAATACATATTAAGCCTTAGTTGTAAATTTTGTCATATCCTTTGATATAGAGCAAGATAGTGGTCCATTTTATTAAAAATCAAAGACAAATTTGTGTTCTTTAATCAATTATCATTTTTTTAAATTTTATATACTTGCTAGTCCTAAGGCAAACGCGATACTCGCTTTGTCTTTCTGAATAGTTTAATTAGAGGTAGTTTATTAAAAAAAGTTGCTCCAAATCGGATTCTAGCCTACACACATCGTGTTCATTAATTACACCAAAATGGCGTCGTCTTATCTAATATTATATATACATTATTGAGCTAAAATTTTTTTATTGATTTTTTACCATGACATTTTACTGATACCTAATTCATTTAAAATGTACCTTGGTATATGATCTACCTATTATAAGACTTGGAAATTGAGATATATAATGAAATATTAGAAACTTTCTCTGAAATAAACTTTACATGGTTTCTCTGCATACACTTGACAGGTTTCATGTAGTGACCTTGCAAAATATAAGTTCAAGTTCACTAGATTACTGCATAAACAAGTCGAGGACGAGATCAGTTGATAGTACTATTGCGTTGTTTCGCACTATTTTATCTATTTTAAGGTATTCCCCCGCGTTTTTAAGGGTCTTTATCCTCTTGTTGTTGATGAAAAAAGTACTATTGAAGATTAAAGCATATTTTATACTAGCCTTTAAAAGTACTGTAAATAATAGTGTTATTTTTGTAAAGGTAAGCCGGCGTCAAAAAAGAGAGAATAATAATCTATCAGGATCAGATCAGATATCAGAATAATATAAAAAAGTTGTTTAGCTCACTAAGTCTGTTTTTAAAAATTAAATTTGAATATTAAATTAAACTACCATCCTATAAACAAGTGCTTATAGAAAATAAACGCTATTACCTGCCATATAAATAACAGGTACTCATTGTCCCCTATACCTTAATGTTTACACTGTCTGTCTGTCTGGTGGAGATAATAGCGAGGCATACAGTATGTGCGAGAAGTGTCACTTCGTTTTTTTATTTAGTCTGTAAGGTTTTACTGTTCTATACACACTTTTATCTGTGTATTTTAAATGAATTAATTAAATAAATAAATTAAATATATGCATTTTTACTATTTTGAAAATGTTTTAATATTCCACGTTTAAGGAAAGAAAAATATTTTTTGGAAAACGTATAAAAAAATATACGTAGTGGGATTTGAACAAGTAAGTAAGAAAGGAAGAAAGAAAGTATGTTAGTTTGGACACTCTAAATTAATTATTTGTACTTATCTAAAAAAAAAAGATACAGAAATACCTTGTGTTAATTATAAAAATATCAATTGTTTCATCAAGATTTTGTAACAAAAGGCACTACAATATTATATATTTAGCACTTATAATTGGTTTAACAATAAATTTATTGAGCCACAGCCGATCGATGAGATGTCTGACGGAGCCGCGGTGACGTCATCCCGTTGACGTACGACGTATTATATAAATATAGTATACAAACATCTATTAGTGCCTATGTAAGAGAATGTTATCATCCCGCTGTACGCCGCCCGGGGGTCGTGAGACCTGAGTGATAAGCGATAGCGGTTTTAGGAGACTTGGTACCACCGACAGATAAACTTTGTGTATAATAAATAATGAATGTTAGAATGAAAAAAATAAATTTAAATTTAAAGATTTATTTATTTATTATTTAAATTTAAAATTTTAAACTTAAGTAAGAATAAATAAGAAAGAAAGTTTTAAATATGAATAGCAAGCACTAAGACGCTCATAAATATCTTATAAATAATAAGGTATAAATAATAAGTATATCATACTAAATTGGCGTGGAATTTGGATGAAGGTTAATTTATAATAAAGTCTATATCCAATATCCACGTGCCGACATAATAACTTACATATATACGACATAGTGTTACAGCGTCTTACTAAGTATAAGTGTAATGGTCGTGGGTTTGACTTTGTTGAATTCCACTACTCAATATATAATGTAGAAGTAGAGAGTAGAGTGGTTTGATCTCTCTGTCTACCTTGATTAAAACACGTGAACATATAGGCATTAAAAGATAAATCTAACTGTAGCACTGTATCGTATATCTGTTTGTCACAAAATTAAAAAAAAAAAGTAGTTAAAGTTAAAATAGTAAATTAAATTTAAATAATTGTTACTGGTTGTAAAATGACCAACTTAAAATATATATATATATATATATATATATATATATATATATATATATATATATATATATATATATATATATATATATATATAAATAAAAAAAACTGTTTATCCGACATTTTGAAGTTTTTGCACTAGTCGATTTAATTTAGTTCAGTCTGTGGTCACTGTGGTCTGTAGCGTTGAGGTGGCCTTGGTCTACCAGTTGATACAATTATTATAAAATCAAATTACCGCCAATTTCTTACTTGAATTCGCTGCCTCTAATACGAATTATGTGAAAAACATCTATACTTTGTTAATTAATTGTACTTAACTTAATTACTACTAGCGGCACAGCGTCTGACTGTAAACGAGATGGGTATGGGTTCGATATCAACTCGGGAAGAATGAATTATTTTTCTTTAGCTCACTTTGGTAACGAAATGAAGCGCTGGTTTGAGATCCGCCAGTTAATACACAATGTCTCGAAACCGGAGACTGAGAAACTAAATGTCTTAACACTGCTATACGCGGGACACAGCGTGACACTAAAAAAAAGAATAATTGGTGCATGAAAGCAAATAGGCTTATTGTATTTATATTTATATATTTTATAATCACAAAATAATAAAACGACAAAAAAATTATAACAAAATGTTCGTATCATCTTTTATTCTTAATTCTCCCACACATCTTTACAAAAGTATCTAAATCTTTGTGTAACAGACATTTCTGTATAAAACCGTCTAGTTGGAAATAAATGTGAATGACTTGAACTTACAAAGAAAACCTTCCAATTATCATACTATAGAAAACGTTTGAAAAGTCGAAAGAATCATATTTTTCGTTTGAAAAGTGACCTTTCGCCTGACATTTAAGCTCCCATAGCGACTCAGTGATGCGTTCGCAACTTGGGCCATGTCGCGAAATTGAAGGGCAGGTGGGTTTCAAGCAAATAATAGTTCTATTAGAATTGTTTAAGGCTTAAACTCTATTGGAGATATGAGATGAAGGTGTGAGGCTGTGCGGTGCGACGCGGCGCGCGCAGCGTTAAGAGTTATAGAGATGACCGTGTATATGTTATCGATAAATTATTAAATTATATATATATATATATATATATATATATATATATATATATATATATATATATATATATATATATATATATATATATATATATATATATATATATATATATATATATATATATATATATATATATATATATATATATATATATATATATATTAAATTAAGTAATTTATTTTAATATGGATAAATCATCGTATTATTACTGATTGTGTATTATAAACACTATACCTAAATGTGTAATCGTCATTTTTATTTTTTTATATTTATAAATTGTTTTAAATTTTCTGAAGTAAAGAAAAATCTTTCCTTTTCATTGAATAAAAATCTTAATGTTAAATTATAAAATAAACAACGAATATCTATACCTATAAACAATCTATATATATTTAGTTTTATAATATTTCTTTATAATTGTATATATTTTGATATAAGAAATTCTAATTTTATTCTATTGTTTATTAAATTGTAACTTGCTCCATGCCGCAACCGCCACATACATCACTACTTGCCATTTCAGCATTCAGTAACCCAAGGATGGGTGTAAACGGGCGGCCGCAGTTACGCGGCATCTATTAAATATAATATAAATTAATAATAAAAACTCACAGAAAATAATAGAAAATGTGTTTTGGTGTCTAAGTGATCCAAACATGGGCGTAGACAGTGCTCCTCCTCGACCCGTAAGTCGTTTACCATATGTCTGTCTCATAAGCCTTTATTTTTATGTCCTCGCTTTGTTTTAACCGGATGTTTCGAGCTTTCGTCGTTTTTAGAGGACGATTTAAAAAATCATTAAGCGAGCTTTAAAGTTTCTATATAATACATCTCGTATGCACACATAATGATATGTTTTTGTCAAAGAGAAAAGAAATTACTACAGTAGACTTTATAATGACAAACAATTTAGTTTTTGCTTTATAGTAAACGTAAAGTAAATATATTACGTTTAAAATCTTACCTTTCATACAAATCAGATTTTGAAGGAAAATTGTAATATATATATATATATATATATATATATATATATATATATATATATATATATATATATATATATATATATATATATATATATATATATATATATATCAAGCAAATGAAAGTATAACATATATACATAAATATACTATTAACCATATATGATTAAATGAATATTTTGCTAAACAAATTTATAAATAATAAAGCTATAGCGTATTTAGTTTGAACGAGTTATTATCGATCTTTCAGAGTGTTGCAATACCGGTGTATGTACTAAGTATATAATAAGTTAATTGTCTGTTATCTATAGATACCTATACAATATATGTACCGCATAACTATAACACGGGCATAAAGAGCAAAATTAAGGACATGTCCCTTAACATATAGCTTTATATGTGAAATTATAAGACTTTCCATAATAAATGAATCAGGCCGTTTTAATTTTAATTTATTTGTTAAAATCCCATTAACTGTTAGTTAAGAAAATACAACGCAGTAAGAGAATGCTCGTATCGTTTAAAATTTTTATATATGTAATATTATTATTAGAATAAATTAAAGGTTTACCGCCGTATCCGTAGCTGTATAGCATAGGGTATACATTTTTTTGATTCGGCATTAATACCGAAGTATACACTGAATTAAGCTTATAGGAACTTTAATAACTTTAATATTTTATAAGATATATTATTTCATTTATTAGTTGATATTAATATAAACAAGCAGTAAAATGTAAAGGTGTAAAGTGAATTTTTTTTGTGAATATTTTAATAAACTTCAATTAATTAAAATTTATGATGCCTTCACTAATAAGCGCTTTATTGCGAGTAGATTTTACTACCTAGTCCCTTGTATGGAAATATTAAATTATTTCTAGTAATAATAATATGGTATTATAATAATATTAAATTAGCTACATAGAATAATCTGGCACAGCAAATCGCAGCGTCCACTACTCAATATGAAATGCTTCGAATTCGGTCGGAAAGCGGAGAGCATAGTCTTGACATAATTTTTTTCCTCTCCACCGTTATATGCAGGTAAAAGTGTGAAGGTAAAAAGAATAGAAAAAGTCAACCAAAAGTATTTTCAATAGATGATTAGGTTAGGTGAGAGTTGGATAATACCAGTGCGCCTGATAATCAATTTCATCAATTTATTACTTATAGCTCAGTCCAGCGATTAAAAATTATAGCCCGAATGCTTACCTGCTTTACAGCTTGCTCTGCAGCAGCAGCAGCTATGAAATAGCACCGCCTCTAGCAAGGTTTTACTAGCGTTTCTTATGGATTTTCGAGAATTATTGATAACAGAATAGTTATTCTATATTTCCATACATTGTGCCCTTCTAATCAAATGTATTGGAACACATTACTAGTTTCACTGTAGTTTGATAATTCCACGCACAGGGTGGTGATTAGAACTTTATTTTAATTATTATGAACGTTACCACGCTATAAATAGGCATCATTATTGAAATGTAAAGTGACACGGCACAAACACAGTTGTATTTATTTGAAAAAAGAAAGAAATGGACTCTACAAAGGCTGCTTTAGATAGAGGCTTTACGAAACGGAAGCACCATTAAATCAGCTGGTGATATTATTTGTCTCGGGATCTCCAATAAGAGATTGGTTAAAACGGGAATAAGATCATGACCCACTAATCCAGTGTGCAGAACATCAACATTTACAAGAGAAAGAGATGTTGAGATCATCTCTTATATCAATCTCATATCTAAAAAGTATTGCGGAATCTTTTAGTAAATATTATGAACATTTTTAGCACATGACTTTGCTACTGTAAAAAAATATTTTACATCTAAAAAATAAGTGTCTGTAAAGTGTTGGGTGTATTCTCTCTTGACGAGAAATCTCGGATTTTATTATGCTATATAGAGCTTTGGCATTTACTAAATCTATAATATACTTTTTATAACCTCTAGACTCTTATAGCAATTTCCAGCCAATCACATTTTTAACATCGATATAACAGGGATCGTTAACACTCAGATACCTGGAAAAATGTATACTCCAAGCAAGTTTCAAGCAATATTACTCTAAGAATACTTATAGATATTCGCCATTTTATTACCAGCACGGTATTTTATTATCAAACCTTCGTACTATATTATCAAGGCAGTACGAGTAATTTTTTGAGCATTTTGCAGTAAATCCATATATGAAATTCAATCTCAATTTACTTTGATTACAGATAACTACTTAATATAAACCAGACAGTTTTGGCATGGCGGGATAGTTTTCGTCCTGGTTTTTGATACCGTTTCCGTAGAAACAATAGAAAAATTAACACATTGTAATTATTAATATTTCCCAGTGCCCAGAATGTTCACTAATAAAAACAAAAGGGGATCAAATTTATTTGAAAACCAAAATACGTAATTAATATGATAATTAGGATACGATTTTTCTTTTTTATCTTTTAGAAACAACGTTTTTATAATACGTTATACATAATAGGTATATTAAAAACGCGAGACTCTATAGAGAACTGGAGGCTCCCCCTCCCCCCCTCCCCTGAAATATGCCTATAGCTACTAATGACGTTACCATTAATAGTATAGAGAATAATTTTAAGATATATAAAAAACATGAAAGTAGAGAACGGAGAGTCTATTAAGTAGCTCTTTTAAAAAAGTTTAATTTACATATTTCGTAGCATTGGTGAAACGAGCTTATAGTAGCACTGGTTTGAATTTAAAAATTGTTCTCGTGTTCATTTATCGAGAGACGATTTAGGGTATATTATATCAATCAGTGTAATATCACACAAAGCCCACCACCCACCTCGGCCACGCAGAATGTGTCACGTGTCGGGAAAGAGGCCGTAAGTAAAAGCTAGTATTTTATGAGATTATTGAGTTATCCATGTGTTATCTGACGTACATTATTCGTTTTAAATCTAGTGGAGTATCCTCTCCGCCTACTCGCAGTAATTGGCGGTATTAAATAGAATCTGACTTCGTGCTGTGTAGGATGAATGTAAGTGCACGTGACTTTTGAGGGCTTTTCAATGCTTCACTAGTTCTATAGGCCTAAGCTTCACTGACGTTAAAAATATGGCTTGTAGGTTGTTTTTATTCATTTACAAGCGTAAATATGACTTTTATAATATGAAGTATATATAAAAATCACATATTGTGTTTTTGTATATATATATATATGTATATATATATATATATATATATATATATATATATATATATATATATAAATATATATATATATATATATATATATATATATATATATATATATATATATATATATATATATATATATATATATATATATATATATATATATATACCAGCACCAGTACCTCTGGGAAACCGTCCAAACGTCACTACACTAAATCACTAAACTATATCCATATATAGCTGCACAGATTCTCTTATACGCTTGTTAAAAGCTTCTTCAAGTAGCGTGGCGTTAAGTTCCGACACTCAACACGCAATGCCTCGAACGGCGGAAAGCGGGGAACGGAGTGTCATAACACTAGGTTCACTTTTCCAACTTATAAAAAAAGTTAAAAAATGTAGTGTGTTAAGTTGCGTTGGTTAAATAACATATTTATATACGGGAGTGAATGAATACAGTCAAGAAATGTATTTATATATAAAAAAAATACTCGGAGTAGCAATAGAACCCACAACCACACTTGTAAAGCTTAGTCAATATATTACTAGAACATTGTGACGTTTCTATTATTTTCATTATTCACAATCAAATTTATTTCTTAGTATTCATCGATCAGTTGAAATAAAAGGTTATTTTTTTTAATTAATACACTATTTAATAGAGTGCAATGACTTGAAATGTTTAAAAAGATTTATGCTTTCTTAAGATACTATTAATCAATGTTTCATATAAATACGGTTATAGCTTTTCTAAAGTTAATCAAAAGTTTAATAACGGCTAGACGGCTTAAAAATATCTCAAAGTTAGTGGAAAATAATACAATATATTAACTACTACTACTACTACTTCAATATTTATAATAAAAATATATAAATAGAAACTGATATGTGTAGACACAATCTGAAGACTTTTTTATTATTTACATAGAATGAAACAAACTCATTCCCCGTGGACTAAGGTTCAATATTTCAAACTAAGCCATTAATGCAGTTATCACTAATAAACAGAGTGATTCAAGAGAAGATTCAAGAGAGAAAGATTATTAACCGACTTCAAAAAAAGAGGAAGTTCTGTGTTCTAAGACTAATTGCAATTTTTTTTATGTTTTTTTCGATTTCTGAACCATTTTTGAACCGATTTGAATAATTTAACTCACAATTGTTATTTATATCTATTATGAACAATTCCAACATCATTTACTTACTTGTTTACCTTCTAAACCCACCACTATGTCAATAATATTTATATGAAATAAATTTTTATTGTTTAAAATATATGTTTAAAAATGGTCAAATTAAATAGAAAATTAAGTAATTAATTTAACAAAATCTACAATGTTTGTTAAAATAAATGAATAATGATTTAGTTTCATGCGATAATCGTAGTAATTTTACTGTGTTTATTATGTACATATTTTCCATACAAATGCTGTCTAAACTAAAACATGACCATACCAAATATTATAAATTCCTATCCTTATAACATTACATTCTAATTTTTTACTTTTAATTTTATTTATCTAATGTAGGTGTTTTATTTTATATATTACGCAACAGTCGATAACAGGCGCAGAGTCACAGGTTCTGCCTTTACACGCGACGGTTTGTAGGTTCGATTCCCACTCGGGGAGAATGAATGGTTTCATGGGAGAATAACTTATTTTTATTTTCTTCGCTTTCGCAACAGGTCAAAGCGCGGCGTTGAGTTCCGCCACTCAACACGCAATGCCTCGAAAGGTGGAAAACGAGGAACGGAGTGTTTTAACATTAGGTTCCTACAGTATCCTCTGCCTACCCTACGATGCGCGCGTCGCTGACTTTTATTTCGAACTTTTAAAGAGGAAGAATTCCTGTCATATATCATTTTAATGTAGCTTTGGACGTTTACGCACACACACATGCTTTCACGCTGGGTCGCTTTTTTTATAATTATTAAAGTATTCATACGGCTTCATAAAGTTTTTGTTAATATTATATCGCCTATCCGTTACAGAATTGTTCAATTCTGTAACGGATAGGCGATAAGCGATAGGCTACAGACGTCCTGTAGCCTATCGCTGTCAAGCAAACAAATAAATCTTTCCTCTTTATAATATTATATTAGCACAGATAAATAAAGCACCTAGATGTAGTTGATGACGTTTATTTCAAAATTAATACAACAAAAGTAGAATTTAAGCATTGTAGTTGTTGTTTTCGATCATTAACGCTCATTTGTGACAAAAATCTATTAGATCTTAGTGAAGCTAACTTCGCTAAATACCGTATACAAGGAAAGACCAATTTAAACATGATGTTATAAAATTGTCATAAATCCAAGCAATTTTTTATATAATTTATGAGCTGGGCTGATGGTCTACCTTTTCAAGATCCTTTAAAAAGTTGGAGTGCGGCCTTCAATTCGTAATCTTAGTGAGAAATTTAAAAGATGCCACTTCGGAAATCGTAGAATCGCTTTTACCGCCAATTACATCATACCTGATCCGGGCAGTTCCCGGTATCATCAGGTTCCCATTCCTTCTGTCCACGTACAGAAATTCTCAACTCTATTTTAATAGTACCAGATATAGTTGTGGTTTTGGTGTCAGATCGTTCGATCGGAAGATCGTCCGTACATGTTAGTATGGATGTACTTATTATTAAAGTATTCCCATTTCTTTTGGTGACTTATTAGTCTATCTATCGGATTAATAATGATTATATTAAATATTATTATATTTAATAAAGTTCTTAATATAAAATGTTAACAATAACGTACACACACATTTTAGCTAGAAGGTTTTCAATTATCGTATTTTCAGAATCTGTATCCAAAAAATTTGCCTTTCCCATATTCTGGCGTCTTTTGAGCCTTTGGAAAATAAAGTAACCATTTGTTCAGAAATTCCCGGAAAAAATCCTTTTTGATAATTCAATAAAATGGGTCATTTTCGTTTGTAGTATTGAGGAAAATTTTGAAAACTTTGAATTTGTTACTCTATATTTTTTTAAGAATTGAGGAAAAATAGCTTTTCCGAATGGCGTAGATATTCGCTTTATTGACCAGATATTGTCGTGTATATTGTGGAGGTGTTTAGGAAGCGATGGTATACTATCAGGACTAGCACAGTTCCAAGTTTAAATGATTTCTGTTTGTTTATTTGCTCCTTTTGGTGTATTGCATTAAATGTCATTATGATAACAGGTCAGTTTATTTAAATCCTTATAAAGTTTTTTCTTAGGCGCGTCACATATATTTGAAAAAATAATTTCTAAATAAAATCTACATGTACATTAGGTTGATGCATAAAAAAATAAGATATCAATACAGAAACAATTATATTTATTATTTAATATAATGTAAATAATGGTTTTTATTTTATTTAAACAATTAATTAATCAGCTTGTATTTGGTGTTACATAAGTACCTGGAGCCTATTGACAGTCTATATAGTCAAATTCAAATTGTTAATACATACATACTGAACCAGAGATCAAGCATAGCCCAAACCTGAATGACTATGAAAAACTCTTACAGTGGGATAATGTTTCATGGGTAATAGAAAATGACGCGCACAAAGTTGTGAACGGTAAGCTGGCAATTTAAACAAAATTTGCGTATTAAGAGTCTAATAAAAATACGCGTATTAGGATCTCCTTATAATTCCCAAACTTTGAAGGACGAGGCAGAATCGACTGGAGAACTCTTGCCAACTCAAATGTTTGTTAATAAAATTAAATATTCCATTACGAAAGCTGTCTCAGAGATATTGAAAGGAATGTTCATAATTGCTTGTTAGGTTAAATTGCTCATAAAACTTTCACAACCATTTTCGGACAATTTTGATCAATTGTATTAAATTTTGTACATTTATACTTCCCATGGACCTGGTCTTAAAATATTCCTTTCTACGCTACGACTACTACTACTAAATACTTTTCCCTGGAAATTATTCTGGAAAATTACAGTTATTGCTTATTGAAAATGACATCTAAATTTGTTGTGTAGAAGTTACACGAAGTTAAGATATGTGAGGATCTGTCGTGGCGCAGTGGCACACCATCTGCCTATTAACGCAACGGCTTGTGGGTTCGATTTCCACTCGGAGAGATTTAATTATTTAAATTTTTTTCACTCTGGTACCAAGGAAAAAAATAAATAAAATAATTTTAGTATCTGAAATTCAAAAATATAACACAATTTCTTATAGATTAAATTTTAGTGTGTTCAATTTCAATTTCATTTGCTTTATATAATATGTTCTCAGACAATTTGGAGCATTATCCACATGATCGATGCTATTCCAGATTTTATATCGACATAAAACAGTGAGTATTTTGGGTTTATGAAGTCGCGTTCCAACCATAATTAGTTCTTTACGAGGGTAATATTGCGATTCAAAGTATTAAGTAGTACAGGTTATTTACAAGAATCATTAAGGGAATGTCGCTATTTGAGATGTGGATATATAAACACACACATAGATCAACAGAAAGTACATACAACTTATAAAAGTTGACAAACTTAAATTTGCCGACGTGCACACTCATTTTCTATCAAATGTAGTTCACACACAATTTTGTAATGGGTTTTTTTAGGGTAATATTTTTATAATTTTTAGGTAAAATGCCTACAATTTTTCCATTTTCAGATATATCTTATTATTATTCAATAGTAAGTTGCGAAATTTCATAATACTAGGTCAAAATAAAGCATATTAACGCTGGTATCTTTTGATTGCGGTGACTTAGGCTTAGTGCTATGTTTCAGGGTAATATAGACTAGATATCTCCACGTGATCTTTAGAAAAATGTAGATAGATGGACACACAAACGGACAACAAAGTAATTCTATAAGGTATCCATTTTTTTCCCTTTTGTGGTACAAAACCATAGAGAATGTGCAAATAAAAATAAGTATAATAAATTTTAATAATACCAATATAATACTATAAAATAAAATATTTAATAACATTACAAAACTAATAAAAAAAATCACACATATTCGTTCAAGCGATTCCGTAAGTTTAACTTTAACTGCATAGTCTCACGGTTACATAACGCGACGCTCGCAGACGCCACTTCATCGTGACCTCAGACTTGGAGCGCGTACTGCGGATGTGTCAAAGCTAATCTAGTTTTTAAAACGAGGTGCAGTTTTTTGAAGATGCACCTATTATACGCAATATGACAGCGTCTACGTGTCATAGAACACTACGAGGATAGAGATAAAAGTGTTCGAGGCAGTCTCGTAATGCCATTACTTAAGAACCTATGGTACAAGTCAACCTATGGTAGTGGATGAGTTATAAGCATATATAATATATATAGAAACAGAATATTTAGCAGTATATAAACGGTCTTACCGTAAACACGGTAGTTCTGGGTTCACTACTAGGTACTTACTCACAACACAGCTGACTACTTTTGTTGTCCATCAATCACGAAAGGGTGCTGTAGCTGGTCAGGGTATTTGTAACATTTAGCACAAGGCCGCCAGTCTGTAACTGACGTTTCCATACACAGAGAACCGATCCCAGCTCTTCTAGGGATGTTGTTCAGATGGCTACATCGTCCGAGTAAATTAATGCTTTATATTGGGCCTGTTCAGTGAGAGCATCTATTAACAGGCAGAAAAGTTATGGACTCAGTACAGATAGAGATAGTCTTGATGTACCACTTCCGTGACCGCCTTTGATTTTGTTCACCTTTGATAATTGATTTTATATTCCTGTACATATCACCTATGATATCAACGTACTTCTCTGAGATATTTTTTTACCAAGTCTCCACCAGATTGTTTCACGTGGTACCCTTTGTAATATTTGAGTAACGACATTTATGACAAACATGGGGTCGATAGTCGATTGACCCGGAACGAAGCAGTATTGGTTGCTGGTTAAGGAGCTTTCTGTTCTTAACTGGCTCGTTCATACAGCTTCATCGTATAGCGAACTAACTTTGAACATTTTTCCTGCCATTGTGTAAATTTCTTCATTGCTAAAATTCGTGATCTGACTCCATGTATCCAACGAAGACATTGCGCCTCTACAGCATTCACCTTTATTGCCGCATAAAAATTATCCAAAATTAACGATGAATGTTCCACCTAAATCGCATGCCGCACGCTATTCGCCTGATAAACATTATTTACAAAAACATAAGTTGCCTCCAACTACCTCCTAGTTTCCTGTTGATGCCAAGAAACTGTCACAATTTTTTTCGGTGCAAAAAAAAAATTATACTCATTTTCCAGTTTAGTTGTTTGTGCAATGAATCTTGTAATAGATAGTTGCATAATTTGTGTATGTATTACATACAACTATCTATAAGGTTATTGAGTTTGTTGCGGAACCCAGTCACGTCAAAATATTTTTTTATACGTCAAAAATGTTACCACTGGTTCACTAAAGTTAACTGTTAGTTAGTTACTAATACTTGAGACCTAAGAAGAACCGGTGCATGAAACTCAGCTAGATATATATATATATATATATATATATATATATATATATATATATATATATATATATATATATATATATATATATATATATATATATATATATATATATATATATATATATATATATATATATATATAAACCCATTAAATCTATGGCTATTGTTGTTTAGTTGTTTTATAGAAAAATATATATCTTTATATTAATACCTTATACTAAGACAGGTTTCAGTTATAGAATATTAGAAGCCCGTTGGTTGCGTTAAATCCGAAATTCAAATACGCTAAATATCATTGTATTGATCCTGCAAATATGACGTCGTGTTTGTGAAAACGCTTTAGCATTTATATGGGTGTAATATCTCTAAAGATAGATCTCAGTATTGTCGCATATCAAATACAAGAATTTAGTTTTGAAATTGTATAAATTGTGTGTGGTCATAGATGTAATCTTCTTCTTTTCTACTAATGTTCTTATTTTCAGCTTAAAATAAGCTTCTAAAACAAAAAGACCCGTATAGCAGAATAGACAGAGAAAATCTAGTGTCAAGATATTCTGTTTTCCATCTTCCCACGAATGGAAACTGATCCCACAACCATAGCTTTTACAGTGTTACTGCCCTACAATGGTCACGAAATTCATTATGACTTCTTAATAACAGAATGTAAGAAGTATAGCATATATGACGGCGATTTACCTTACTACTTAGTGCTTGGCTAGTTATTCCCCTCATATCTTGCTTTCAATGGAGTATGCCAATAGAATCTAAGATACACTGCGTTCTCAACTCTGGGAGCATTTTCAGAGTCATACAAATGTTGTAGTTGCCAAAATAAAAAAAAAATTACATACAATAAATATCTATATGTATATTTTTTATATTCGAAAATGTGATCTAAACGTTAAATTTCGTCCTAGCAGTAAATTCTGACTAAGCCACCACTAACTAACGCTGTACTATTAGAAACACTGGTCCGATTTCGATTTTCGCGATTTATACACATATTTTAAATGAAACAATTTGGACGGATTAATCGTGTATATCGATTTTGAAATTACTTTTGATTAATAATAAATCTAGGGCAGTACACGAGGCAACTCGGAAACCGTTGGCGGTAGTTTCATATAATAATTATATCAACTGACAGATGAATGTCTTATTATTGAAGGATTAAAAACTGGATCTCTTTTAAACATGCATTCTTCTATAGTGTAATATTATCTCTTTTTTCCCTGTACACTCTTCTTTGCGTGTTCTCCATTCAACGTGACATTGGCGAAGTGAATTGTACTCAACTGGCATTCTCGAAACGCCATATATAAAGAAGAAGAAGAAGAAGATGTCAAAAATCGATTTATAAAGTTATATCCATTCAAATTGTTTAATTGAGAACTATATTTATTATCATGAGTATAAGCATTGAATGTAGTAATTATTCTAGTGGTACGTACTGCTGAGGCTCATTAGACCCTATTCAATAGTAAGATGCAGACGGCTCCAGGAAAATACAGGTGCTTTCTCCTCTAGAGACTTATAGCAATAACTATAGAACAGCTGTGCGTTCTTGATTATGGTTCATACAGTAATAAATGAGCGCGGCTCATACTCGAGGGAAATTGGATGAAACGTTTCTCTTTTGTTGATTTGTCGCAATCAAGGAATGTGATCGGAATTTGATAGCATCTGTATCGATGGGCTTTTGTATAGTTTTCAGTCCCAAGAACCTAAAGAACGTTTGCACGACATCGTTGCTTACATTTTCTTGCTATTAGTTTTGTACTATTTTTAACAATTTTGTTATTGGTGGGATGTGTTATATTTTTTTATAATGTGCTAGACGTATACAGATAGACAAATTATTAAATTTTTAAAATATATTGAATAAAACCTTTTTTGTAACTGTGACGTTGCTTTTAATGTTTTTATAACAAGAAGAAAGAAAATTCATTAATTTAAAGTTCTTATTATTTCTTCAACCTTTAAAGTTAGTTATAAGTTGTTAGTTATCGATGCTGGATAGTCGTTATTGCAATATCTTGGCTTTTATAGTAGTCTTTAAGAAGTTCTGGACAAGTCATTTTCGTATCACACGTTAGATAAACGATATACTCATTTGCTGTAATTCTAAATAAAATATATATATATATACATAACCTATACCACTTTATTAAATATGTATATCAAAGATTTAAAAAACTAATAGCATAAATAATTTATAACAGGCGGTAAAACTAATAACATAAATAACTTCGACATTGCTTGATAAGAAGGTATGGCTTAGTAGTCAGACTGTGTAGATGATATCGAAGGTTCGAGACTAGCCACGTTGAAATTTTTAAAACGTTTTCTGAAAAATATTGTTCTTTCCATAGTGTGTAATTGTACTATAAGAATAATATAATATTTTTTATATTAATTTTTATCTTTGATACGATATCTGCTTTTCTTTCAGCTGCAACTGGAAGCTGGTTCCGGAGAGGGCCCCGGCCCTCCAGTGAACAATAACACAGAGGGCGCGGTCGCGAGTCCCCCGAGGGATGACAACCACAACGCGCAGCTCACTACGACCCGGGCCACGCCTCTCACTCCTTCAGGTCAGTTTTGATAAAGTCAATCTAATCTTAGTTTGCTAAAATTTCATATTTTATTAGTGTAAGCACATACGTACATACATTTTAACTTTGTTAAAAGGAAAAAATATTAAGCGTCCAAGAGATTCTAAAGGCTCGAGTTCGAGTCCTGCCGTTTTCAAATTTTATACGTTTTCCAAATAAAAAAATGATTTTCTTACACTTTAAAAATAAAAATCTTGATATATTTTAACAGACATTAAATATAAGTAATTATGTAAATTATATATTTAAGGATCCAAATGTTCTGCACAAAGTTACTCGTATGTAATGACGATGTAACAAAATGTTGGTTTATCTCGTAAGCTCGTAAGCTCGCCTTACTGGCAGCCGTTGCCAAATTTAACCAAGTTTAACTCTTAGACGTTATATGAAATTCAATAATTGCCAAATTTAATTTGTTAGACAATACCTTTTGTCAGATTATTAAAAAAATGGTAGTCTTGTGTTAGCTTTTAATATTTAAATTTGCCTTTGGAAATTTTATCAGATGCGCATTTTTGCTTTCATTTATTTTTAACATATTAAAATTAGTTTAGAGTAGCTATGTCTTGTACTTTATAGAGTAGCTATGTCTTGTCCTCAGTTAGTGTCTACGAAAGACGAAAGTGATCAAAAATAAACACCTAAATGTTGCTTTTTAAATAAAAAACAGGCAAAAATAAAAAAAAAAAAAAAATATATATATATATATATATTATATATATATATATATATATATATATATATATATATATATATATATATATATATATTTATATATATATATATATATATATATATATATATATTATATATAATATATATAGATATATATATATATATATATATATATATATATTATATATATATATATATATATATATATATATATATATATATATATATAATATATATATATATATATATATATATATATTATATATATAAAGAAGAAACAAAAGACGCCTATACATTTATTAAACTAGCCACAATAGGACGACGAAAGTAATGTCCTCACATTACTTATACTAATAAATATAATTGGAGTGTCTGTTTGTGATATTAAAATAACCGCCCTTTAGTAGTCTGTTTATTCCGGCTAATCTGGAAACGGTTTGACCGATACTCTCAGGTAACTAATATAGATGTAAAAAGGTGTAACTAAAGTTACTTTTATTTTATAATCATATAATATAGTTATATAATTATTATATACATACATATAATTTTTATGCACGAAATATATACATTTTATATATGATTTTCAATAATAATTTGCGTAATTTGTACAAATAATGTTTCTATAATATGATATATTAGAATAAATACGAGTATACTGAACGTATGATTTCGTATGACATATCGAAAGCGAACAAAATTCAGTGTATTTAGGCGGTGAAGCCACGGGCGGGCCGCTAGTTCAATTCAATAATCTTCTCGTGAGTTTCATGTTTCTTGAGCTTAAATGTTTTACATCCCCGTCCACGTACAATACACCATATGATGGAAGCTCTATATTCTAATTATAAAGCATTAATATTATTAAATATTATATAGCTGAATACTATGTTTGGTGAACGTAATCGGGAACTACTGGTTCAAATTTATAATTATTTTTAAGTTAGGAAATTAATTTATCGATAATAGACATTGATTATGGTAGAGGTACCTGCATCATGTTAATCGTTTCGACGTGAGCCACTACCCCTGCGGTCAGAATTGACTTAGAAAGTGTCACGTATCATTCACTTTCGATTATTACCACTTGACTACAAGTGAAGCCAGTAGCTAAAACTAAGTGTGTATATAGAATTACTATTAAATGTACCATTCATAAGAGACTTAAATGAATACGCAGACAAATATAATGAAATACAAAATATAACATTAATACCTTATAACGATCACAGGCCAATGTTTGAGCAGCTTAATTAACAATGGAACTGTGTGAAAGCAATTGATGGATTCTGTCATTTTGTTGAATGCGGCCAATATTTTTAATATAAAAATTAAATAAGTAGAAATTAATTCACCTTTATAATATTAGCCGAGGCCATCTTGGCGCAGTTGTAGAACTTCTGACTCTAAGCGCCGTGGGTTCGATTCCCGCTCGGGGGTGAATGGATTATTTTCATTTTCCCGCTCTGGAAGACAAAGTAAGGCGTTGAATTCCGCCATCAAACATACAATGTCGCGAAAACAAGTGGAAAGCAGAGAACGGAGTTTCTAGACACTAGGCTCTCTCTGCCTATCCTTCTACATGTAGGATAAAACGTGAAGCTATGAAAAAATTAGCTATCACTTCAATATGCTTTATATTTAAATATAAAGTATAAAATTACTATCTTAAAATGTAGTGTATATTTTATATGTAATAACTATTAGTATATTTTATATGTACTATATATAATCATATTATGTAACTGTATATATTTTTCTATTAGTTATGTAAATTTTGTGGTATATAT
Organism: Dione juno; assembly: GCA_037127375.1. NCBI lineage: Eukaryota > Metazoa > Arthropoda > Insecta > Lepidoptera > Nymphalidae > Dione > Dione juno. The sequence goes on along the minus strand of JAXRJS010000007.1, from coordinate 8,996,393 downwards.
TACAATGATTTATATTAATATTTACAGCATTGACTGTATACAAATATTTTTTATTTTGTTTTTAAAATGCGCCGTGTCCGCTCTTCTCAATGGATCCTTTTGGTCAAGTTGACAAGGCCAAGCTTTGTTATAAAAATACAAAATTTGGTGTTAAATAAAGAGTTTTTATGTTATTTTATCCTTTAAAGCTTGTACAATATTTTTTTTTGTTTTTCAATTTATTCCTAGTGACTTCTTAATACGATAAACTAAATAAATATAAATAAATATAAGATTGTCATCATCCATACCATATTTTCACGTTTTATCCCTAGCGGGGTAGTCAGAGAGACCGGAGCGCCAAACGCTGCTGTCCTTGCAGACCTCTTTCGCCTCGTCCACTGTCATTAACCTCTTCATACATGATGTCCGGGGCGTACCCATGATAGAAAATACGCGAAGTATGATGATAGTCATCTATTGATCTATTGACCATGCAGATAAATGTCACATGTTACAAGTGTTAAGTCATATGAAGGCTAAAAGTTAAGAATTAATGGACTTAGGTAGCTGTGCTTGCTCTTACTAAATATATACTAATTATATATATAAGAGAGAGATTACCAAATACATACATTAATTGGTTAATAGCGCAAGTTTGTTTAACGTAGGGGGATTTGAACCTGTGGAACTCATGAAAACCGTCCAAGCACTCTGACCACTAAGCCATGCATAATCACTCTACGTTGAAATTCTTACATGCTTTTTACTACTTACTACGTTGTTAGCGTCTCTGTAGGAAGATTTTTACAAATTTCCACTACCCAAAGATTATTTACATCATTTGGCAAAAAAAATGCTTAAATTTTTTTATTATTTATATGTTTTCTTTAAGTATCATTAATGTGGATTAACACTTTAAAAATCAAAAAAATATTTAGCCTAAAACTAATTTATATCATGTTGCGTGTTCCATTTATAATAGACGAATGTTATTTTTCCATATTATATGATGTAGACCGTTGCGACGTTACTGAAATTTGACCCACAAATATTGTTTTCAGTCAAACATATTCAAACTGAACCATTGGGGCGTTTGCTTTTGAACTTAATTACAATTTTAGTGGTCTCCTTTGCGATACAACTAGGCTGGTTAATTTTAAATTATTTAGTTAGTTTATGCTTGCTAGTTTCATTTTAGAAGTATCATAACTTTGAAGGCTTCTTGTTTTAATTGAATTGTTCATGCATTGGAACTATTATAATGAATTATCTGACTTTTTAATGCATTTGTCTATGACAACATCTATAGTCTATATACTATATTTTACTTCTATTCTAATATACTATATAATGTCGGGTGTAGAGCTAGCTGTCACGCCTTTCTTCTATTTAAATGACAGCATTTAAATAGAAGAAAGGTCATGGGCGTATGAATAGTGGGGACTAGATGATACTTGGCCACTCTAGAATAGTGTAGTGTAGACTTCAAAATATTCACTTACACAAAATTAAGTCTGACAATTATAAAAGTAACACAAATGTTGGATGACTTCAAAGGTAAAGTCAAATCTGGCATTGGCAAAAAATTAAAATATAAAAAAAACCTTTTAATAGGCCACGTACCCTCTGGAGTATATCGTCTAGGTACGTACCTCATATGTAGTTCTCTCTTCCTTATCTCTAAATGCACGGAATATATAATGCCTATGTAATTTGTACACATTATATTTGCTTATTTCAAATACAAAATTCTCAACATTTATCTTTTATATATTATATTAATTAAAATATTATGACATAAATTTGCTATTTTTTGTTAAGATTATTAAATTGACATTTTTATTAAATTGACATCTTATATTCCAAAGTTTGACAACTTAAGAAATAATAGCACTTGTAACTAAATTATAATAAATTTTGGTAAGTATGTGAGGGTAAAAATAATGAGTATCGCAATTACCTCTCTGGCACTATGCAAAGAATTTAAGTTAAGTACACGTCATTACATGCTCCTTAGACCTATACCTGAGCCAAAAGTCCTCACAGCTCTGACCTTCTAACCCTACCCTACAACGAGATGGGTTCCCTACTCTTTATCGCGTTTATCCAGTTGAAAGCGAAACCAGAAAGTTTTAGCTTTTAAATAGTAAATTACACACGATCCCAAAATAAAAAAAACGTTCCAAGTGCTATTTACGAAGGGCAAAGTAAAGTGTTCTATAAAAGACGTATTTCGCCCTAAAAGGATTCCAATATAAACTTTTATTGAACATGGATCAATCCTAACGTTTGCCCAGGTAATAAATTGACCGGCCCGCTGACCTATCCCTGACCTATCGAATTCTTATAAGAAACTGCTATACTGACTTGGAGCTGTGTACTAATAAATATTTTATATAGGCGTAAGGAGATATTCTAAACAAAAGTATAAAAGTTAGGTTTCAAAGAAGTGGACATTTGTTAAATATATACATCTGTACTCTATACATATAAATAAAATTGGAGTGTCTGTTGGTGATTTTAAAATAACTGAGATTTTTGGAGTGCATATAGTTATTTACACATTACTGAAACATAAAACAACATTATTAAAATGTTTGTTGCTCTGTCTGTCTTTTCTTTTGTCCGGGTTTATCTCTGGAACAGCTGAACCGATTTTTATGTATCTTTCACAAGAGGATAAAATCTGGAATTTCCGCGGGATCCAGATCAATGCGGGGAAACCGGTACCTTACCGCCTAGATAAAATTTTGCATATAAAATGTCGTATATTAGACAAAATATTTCCATCCGAATTCGGGTTTCAGAATTCGAGCGACGTAACTCTACGCCGCGCAATTAAAAAAAATGTCAAAGTAAGTTTGATCTAATGTAATTAAAAGTCTCGTAAATTTTCTAATGCCGGTTACTTAAATTTATTTGATCAGCTCCACGTTAATTAATTGGCTTCTATCTGGAGAGGTATAATAATACCTAGGAGATAAAGGTTTTAAAAGCTATTCCCATTTTATATTTGTACAACAGTGTTTAATATTAAAGCTCGAGCTATTCTAGCTTTAAGTCAAACTAGCTCGATCTATCGTTTATTTTAATTAATCTTACTTTCAAGAAAATATATTGTATAGAAATTAGTTTTGTAAGATTTTCGTAATTATCTAAGTTAATATTATTTAAATTAGGTAACGGTTATAGATTTAAATCTGACATATAGTATTTTACTAATGTTAGTATGATGGATAACGCTGTCCCGCTTTGACACGTCACACTCGCATATGATTTTTTACGTTTCTATGTCCTAAAAAAAAAGAAATGCTTCACACTGCATCCTATATAGCACATGGCAGGGTTGTTTCCTATAGTTTAATATATATAGCCCCACCTAGCGGATCTAAATAAATTTAAATATAAAGATATATTTTTGTAAAGTACGACAGCTGACACACAAGCTGTATATACTCGTATAGACTTAAAATAGAGAGGGTGTGACTTGGCAGGACGTAGGTGTTTCCCGCTTTCTACCTCTACCTCGTAGCGCAACACGAGTTGAGTGACATAATGGTAAAACTGTCGAGTTGCCAGTATGAGGAAACAAAACTCTTCCCCTGAGTTGGAATCGAACCCACACCCGTCGCGTTTACAGTTACAAGCTGTGTCGCCCACTTGCATATTTTATATACCGTAGGAAAGAAATTAAATGAAGCGTTCGGAAGTATTCAATTCAATTTATATGCCCACAAATAATCTGTATCAGGCAACTTTTGGTCAAAAGTATATACACCAGATACGTTTAGTCCCGAACAATTGTTATATATACGAGTTTCTGTATTCAGTTATTTAAATTTCTCGGTTAAACTTTTAATCTTAATTTTTAATTTTGTCTTTTTTTTCCAATTTATTAACAAATTCCTGTCCTATTTGTATATGAAGGTTAGTTCAGTCTCCACTTATTAGACAAAAAAAAATCTTATTTGTGCATTATACTCGGCATATGTAACGTGCGGAAGTCAACTCAAGTCAAGCGTCTACTCCAGGGTGCGGCGTTGAGTTCCGCCACATAACACGCAATGTCAAAGGTAAAAGTGAAGTGTCTTAACCCTCCTATATGGTAAGACAGTAGAATAAAGTGCTGCGTTCAGTTCAGACACGCAACACGCAATATTTCGAATTCGTACGAAAAGCTGACAAAGGAGTTCGATATACATCCGGGAAAAAACATGAAGGAAATCTCTCAATCTTAGATAACATATGATGCTGAGTTTGATCTCTCTAATCTGTTCTGTTCTGTTCCGTTCTACGGTACGGTCGGTTTGATCTCTCTATATAAAGAATATTTACATACATTTTGGGATAGTGACATGTTTACTTTATCACTTGTCACCATGACAGGTGTCATGTCACCATAAAAGATAATGCATTCGGATACAGAAATAGATAATTAAGGTTTAAACATGCATTCTTCTATAGTGTAATCTCTTTTTTACCGTACACTCTCCTTCGTGTGTTCTCCATTCAACGTGACATTGGCGAAGTGAATTGTGCTCCATTGGCACGCTCGAAACGCCATATATATAAAGATAAGAAGAATTAGATAATTAAGGAAACTATGTTAAATAATTTTAATGTTATATGACCACTGGTGAATCTGATAATAAAGAAAGAAAAAAATAGTTTATATATAGAAACGCGTTAATATAAATAAACACAAATATATTTATTATAATTACTTCTGTTCCGTTGAACAACGTGAACCAGTGAGCTCTACATTCCGCACATTAGTGCGTTCTGTTTAACGCGAATAAAGCTCTTACTTTCATTACGTAGAAATTTAATACTCCATTTGGAACTATATATGTCAAAAGGTCAAAGCGAATGTCAGTTATTTGTTACAGCAAATGCATTAACATATTACTGAATGATAATTATAACTGGATCGATAATAATATGAAGGCTAAGTTATTTTTAATTTGAAATAATGTTGCTAGATGAAATAAATAAAAACAAATTTGCTCATGCATACATATTTGTGTTCAATTTTGTAATGTGGATGTGGATTTAGCTTATTTCTGATTATACATTTGACCCAAAATCATTTTCTTATCAAGGCCAAGAAAAAATAAAAATAACGTACAAAAATATTTATAAAGTAAATAATAAAAAAGGATTCATATAAAACTCGAATGTATTCCGTATAGTCAGTTATAAAGAATAAACTGGGTCATAATGACGCTAATAATACGTGAAATAACTAGCCCGTATACTTATTTAGTATAATAACATAATATAAAGTTTAATCAAACCTCATTGAGTCTTTGCATAATTTATGAAGCGCAAAATATCGGCCAGTGTTATCATAGGCATGTACTCAAACGATTGAATAGTACTATTATAATTATATATACCTAATAAGCTTTTTACTAAATTTGTTTTTTTTCTTGTTTGCGTACAGCGCACCAGCATATAGCTGGGTAAGTAGAGTGAACTTAGTGTTAAGACACTCCGTTTCCCGCTTTCCGTCTTTCGAGACATTGCGTGTTAAGTGGCGAAACTCAACACTGCGGTTTATATTGAGACCATAGCGAGGAAAATGAAAATAATCCATTCTCCGAGTGGAATTGAACTAACATTTGTCGCGATTACAGTCAAACGCTGTGCCGCCGCGCCACGACGGCTCCGATTTCATCAAATAATGTAATATCATTAAATTATATATTTTACAGCGTACGTATTCCAGTGAGGTAATGCCTATGAACATAATAGGTATGGGTTCGTTTCTGGTATGGTAAAACATAACGAATAGTGGAGTTCGTAGGGCTGCTAAGGGCTGGATTGTGAGTATCCCTGGGAGATTCTATCGTGGCATAAAATCTTTATTTGTAATTTATTTCAAAATAAACTATTTAGGTTTGCAGATAACACCTAAACTAATTAATCTGGCGTGTCCCAATGACGGTTTTGTGACGATTTATATTTTGATCTGTCTGTTTGATTTTGGCATAATTGATCTGTCGTCCTTTACGGGATACTGTTCAAGTACAAAATTTTTTAATAATACTGTTAGATCTTTTCAGGTTGTATATATATTTATTTATTAATGTTAATTAATTACTTAATAAAATTAATAAATTACTAATAAACTAATAGGAATCAATTTTGTTATAAATTGTCGTTTGTCTCGTTCTCATTAGTCTGAATATGTCTGGCGTTTAAGAGAAAAGTACACTTTAATGAGATTTATAATCTTGAAAGTAGTGTTTCTTTATAGACCAGATGAATTCAAATAAATCAGATAAATTCCCACAGGGTCCTAGTATCTTCTCAGACATTGATTTTGAATCGCGACAAGACAACAATATCCAGAATCTGCCACCAATAGAAAGAAGAGAACTGAAGTCACCTATACCAGGACCATCTATGATGTCTCGCAGCAGGTCTCAGCAGTATAATGACTTAGCTAATAGTCCATCAAATGTTTCATCTCCTTCGTGTTCTCCAGCAACATCATCTTCTGTTGTAAGACCAATGCGTTACTTAAAAGATAAAGAAATTCACAATTTCAAGCATGTGATTCATAATTTAAAGCGGCAAGCAGACTGTTTCAGGAAACAACTACAAAGTTCCACGAAAATGCACCAGCTCGTCTGGAATTACAGTTCGTCTGTGATGGCTGCTAGAAAACTGAGTTGTACTATAAAGGACTGCCTATACCAAGCTATCAATTGTAACCACATAAAACATCTTAGTTTTTATCAATTGGAAGATATAAATAAAACAAATTTATCCGTCAAACCCCTAGTTGATTCAACAAGAATATTGAGAGAAATTGATGCAACCTTGTCAATATGAGATATGAGAAGATGTCAATAATGAGATAGAAGATACAAATTCAAACACGTATATACCGAATTATAGGACGTCACATTTAGAAAAAATAGCAGTTTACCAACAAAAGAAGATTTTATACCAATTACTTCTTCTTATTTCTTCTTCGATCTTGTACGCACTGTACACCAGCGACATGCCTCGTACAAAATTAGTCCACCTGGCGATGTACGCCGATGACACCGCCCTATACACTACTTCTCGCTATTCTCGCCTGTTGACTGAAAGACTCCAGACTGCGGCCGACGCCCTCGGCGATAGGTACCGTTTATGGAGGATCGAAGTTAATCCGGATAAGAGTGAAGCGATCCTGTTTCCTCGTGTCAAACACGAAACGGCCTCCACCGTCTACATGTTAAACCGACCTATTCCCTGGAAACCACAGGCAAAATATCTAGAAGTAAATTAGATTCCAGACTCTCTTTTAGCTCACACGTCATGGCAGCCAGAAACAAAGCTCTCTTTATTCTCAGTAGGCTTTATCCTCTTATCTGCAAGCAGAGTAAATTGTTACTTAGACATAAGCTGACACTATACAAAACTTGTGTAAGACCTGTCCTTACTTATGCTAGTGTCGTGTTCGCACACACTAAGCTGAATGCCCTTCAAATTGTTCAGAATAAATTCTTGCGTAATAATCGCGTCAGGTTGCCCTGGTTCGTTCGCAATGTCGACCTTCATAGAGACTTCGAACTGGAATCGATTCAAGAGTACTGCAAAGGCCTGTCCAGGCCTGTTCGAGCGCGCAGCTACTCACGCGAACCCCCTTATCGTACAGGCGTGTGACTACACCCCGTACGCTAAAACTAAGCTCAGACGCCCGCGTAGCGTTCTATTAGACCCAGATGATCCCATTACAGTTGCTAATGCTCCATATGTAGGTAGGAAGCACAAAACACATACACGACACTCACACCGCCGTCGACGGAAACGACGACGAAGTCCAGCATATTTGACGGCACGACCGCGCGTTGGCGTGGCTGGGCCCAGCGGTTAGGGATTGCTAGGTCCCTGCAGATTAGTCTAAATTTCTCCAGCTGCGTCTTCAGGTCGCGGCTGATTTGCTAAGAATAGGGAACATCCCCCAGCCCTCTCGTCGGCCGCAAGCCGAGGCTCGAGTCCCACAGGGGACGCCCTTGCCGCCGACGTTTCCTCTCAAGCAGACACGATAATGCTTGCTACTTCTCAGGGACAGAGTACCCTCTTCCCACCCCAACCGGTGTCGCTGTCAAGGCCAATGCCCTCTTGGCAACAACAGCATTAAACTCACAAATTATAAAAAAAATACCAATTACAAAACAAAAAACTTAAGTTATACCGCCAAAAGGGAAGAAACATACGGGCAACATGACTCTTAACGAAGACGATTGCCTGAATACACGAAACGAAGAATATACATCTACACAAAGAGAAACGACAAGTAGTAAAAGTAACACTGGCAAAGACATTTGTTTGAGAGGAAAAAATATTGCAGTAAATATGGAATTTGCAGAAATGCCAGAATTTGACAGTGTGTCTGATATAACATTTATTAATTTAGAGGCAATTTATTTAACTGTAACTTCATGACTGTTAGCATCAATAAGAATGTTAAATTGAAGTTTGTTAAAATTACTTAATAATGTTATTTTTCCTTACAATGTATAAAACAGTTGATTTGAATAGCATGTATCTGCCATTGTGATCATTTATCTGATGGATCAATTCATCAGTGCACTATATTATTAGTTTTAATAGTGCATATATTATTAGTTTTAATAGTGCATATATTATTAGTTTTAATAGTGCATATATTATTAGTTTTAATAGTGCATATATTATTAGTTTTAATAGTGCATATATTATTAGTTTTAATATTTTGAACCCAATTACTTTTTCATTTTGATTTAAATATCAAAATTCAAAACGCCAGATAAATTATCATCTATTTTTAAGAATAACCCCCCTATATATTAATTACTACAACAAGATGTAATTGTCTTCGGCGGCGGCGCCACGAGTCAGCACCCGATATAAAGCTAATTATTGGTGATGCAAGCCCCATTATAATTTCTTAGCATTGTAAAATAACATTAAATTTTGAATTTGTCGCTCAATCGTGCTTCGAAAGGCAAAACAATAATATAAGATTTATATAAATTTATATCATAAAAACTCATATTGCAGATAAGTTTACAATTCGTAATACGAATTTTCCAAAGAAGCGTTTCCTTAAAAGTTTTATAAATTTCCAACATTTTTTGTATGTTTTGGGATACTTGTTCAATTTCACAACAATTCATTTGTTTCAAGACAATGCCAACTGGATGGAAGCCTTAGAAGGAAATAATGTCGAATTTATACAGGAGTATAATTTATGATTTTTTTTTATAATGTTTAAGACACATTAGATACAGCTAAAGATGTCAAAGCCTACTTGAGAGTGGCTGACTTATTATTATGACTGACTCATTGAATATACCAGATCCAGATCCAGTATCGAATATAAAAAAAAAAACTTTTTTAAATAATCCTCCATCTCGTAGTTACAAAACGTGTCGGCTATATAAACGTGACTGCGCGCGTGACACGGCTCGGCGTCCGGAACCGCGGATGTAGGTCAACACCGGCTTAATTGGGCCAAGAAAAACAACGTCGCCATGTCGAAACATTAATATTGAAACAATACTGCCTTTAACCTATTACTAATTTGAGAGCTTAACTGTGTAACGCTTGTTAATGCTGGGACACTTGTAGTGTTCTTGTTTTTGAGTAGTAAAAAAAGAATAAGTGGCTCAATTGCTTTTTCTCTTTCAATTTTGGTATTCTATACTGACACTGTGCAAATCAAGCCATGGATGCTGTACATCATCATCATCACGATCATGATAAGGACTTGCCACATGACATGACATGGCATGCATCAAATTTTGACATTTATCATTGATTGTTGATCTGCTTACTTTAAGCGAACCGGTGGTAAACATATGATTTATGATATATATATATATGTTATGTAGGTAATTATTGGACTTTACATGTTTATTGGAGGCTGCCACAATAGCTATATGTCCCTGATGAAGGATGACAGGACCACATCATCATCATAAGTTTAGTCTTTGATTAAACTAGAGGACCCGTTGACGCGTAAACTACCCGTTGCAATAGTTACGGGTTACATGTCACTTTATACAAAAGTGATATTGTTAAACATATGGTAGTGTGTGTAATGTTTTATTTAATGATTTAATGTACTTTATAAGCATTTTTATTGAAAAATATTAGCGTTCTGCACTTCTCCTACACATAAGCTATAAGTGTGCCTAATTTCATAATCCTCCGTCTGCGCAATTTTCGTATAAAGCGATCCAAAGTTTTTGTTCCACGTATTAATATATAGATATGTAAGCATTTCAAAATTTTTAATATAAGTACTATTTTTTATTCACACCTGTATTGTTGTATATATATAAAGATAAGTTGGCTTGTGTGTTGGATAGTCTTGAAAAATACAAGGAAAGCTATAGGCTATCGATATCACCCACTGTAACTGAGGCCAGTGTTAACTGGAACACTTATAATGTGTCATGTGACTTGGACAATGGACATGGTGTTATTTCCTTCCTGTCCTTGACCAGGACCATTGTCATTTCACATTTTCTTACATATATATATATATATATATATATATATATATATATATATAAATATATATATATATATATATATATATATATATATATATATATATATATATATATATATATATATATATATATATATATATATATATATATATATATATATATATATATATATTTTTGAGAAAAAATGCTGATAGACAAATCTTCCCCATTTGTATTTTTTCGAAGAAAAAACGTTACTCACAGTATTATTTACAAAAGGGCCTTCGAGTATCGACTCTGATAGACTTGTTACGTTGAAAAAAATGTTATACAAAATTTCGCCTTTATTCTCTCTCTTACACAAAAGAATTCATATCACAATTATTATTTGTATTGGAATGATAGCAAATTGGGTCTACGTAAGAATTTTGTTCAAATAATATTTCTTAATATCGCCTTTCTGATATAAAAATGTATGAGATACTGTTATTGTAAACTTGTTTATGATTAATGAATTTTTTGAAACAAATGAGTTTTCGAATCTCTTTTGTTAATCTGGTTAAACAGTTTTATCTAACATGTGCAAAGATCGCAAAAACCAAAGATCATTGTTTTTATCATTTCTCCATTCATTAAGAAACATCACATGCGATGCCCAAATTTGCCGCCCTAATAATCTGTCAACCTCGGCCTACAGTAAACCTACTTACTTTTTTTTTAACTTTTACTTCACAAATTTGATTTTGGTATACTCGTAGATAGTATATGGATTATTTTTTTAACGTGGCGGAACTCAACGACGCTTTGTCTTGACACCAGAGAAAAAAATGAAAATAATTAATTTACCCCTAATGGGAACCAACCCACAACCGGTTTGTGTACAGTCAGACGCTGCGCCACGACGATGTTACTATACATGCGAAGCTGGGTTTTAGTTCCTCTAGATTTTTTATTCCTGGATCTGTTAAAAGAAAACACGACATTGGGTTCTGCCACTCGTCACACAATGTACCGAATTTGGTTCTTCCTACACTACTCTACTTGTACCTAAATGTACAACGGCACAAAAAGTAGCTCATACAATACATTTGTCTATTATGCTAGACTAACCTTTAGGTTAAACAACCTTTCTACATTGTTCGTTGATTTTAGCTTAGAATATAATAATGTTTCATAGAAATATGTATACAATACTCCTATTTAAATCCTTTTGTAAGGGCTTTTGACGTTTGACTTTGACTAAATAGCTAAGTAATCACAAGCGTTCCAGGGAATCAGACTTTTGTTTCCAGTTGTATAGGAATTGTTCTCTATATCGTCACACATTATCCATTTATATGTAGTTAATATATATTATCTATTTTGCTCTTTATAAATACATATTGCACATTTCTGCACTTTAGCAAAATACATCCTTTACAATATTGATTGTCTCTAAAAAGAGCTATATTTAAGTAATATATAAGTTATTACTTTTTTAACGTATTTATCTTGGCAATTCTTGGGTTCAAAAGAAAGTCTTTCGGAAGCCTTACATGGAGACACAGCTGATGCGTCTATAGATAGATAATGTGATACTGCACTACAATGGCCTTAACCCATACGAATTGCTAATTGTTATTAATATTAGGCAATCATATTCTAACTTATATGATTTCAACTCGCTACCTTTGCCAGAATTAAAATTTAGTCCCTAGAATGGTTTTAAAATAGTAAACGCCTCAAGGAAAAAAGCATCGATGTTTTTTTCAGTTTAACCAGTTAATTTTTTTTTACATTTTATTACACTATTGCTATTTTATTTGAAAAGGCGTTTGGATTTTATTATCCAACATTTTTAAACTTCACACTATATCTCGCATACTTTGCTAGGGTAGATAGAGGGATTCTTTCTCTCAGAGTGGGAATCGACCCCACAGCCGTTGCTTTTACACACAGACGCTTTGCTACTTCACCACGATGGTCCAATAGTCCAAAATATATTTATATTATTTTTTTAGTATTTCTTTTATTGTATAATTTAGTTTTGCTTCTATAAATTGATAACTGGTAATAACTAATTTGTGTAGAAATTTATTTGTTGTTTTTAACTTAAATTATAATAGATAGGCAGATCAAACTTAGACTTAGGTCACTTTTATTTAGACTTGCCTCGTGTCATCTACATATAAGAGTAAGTAAGCCCACATATGGTAGCACATGTATAGTTTTTGGCTTCACATTGATCTTCTACATAGCAGGATGTAAATAAAGAACTTACTATCTAGAGACCGTCCTGTACATTCTACAAATTTGAGATATAGCTTGCTACGATAGGACCCGAACCTATATCAAAATATAATCAGATACCTAACTAACGCACTTCGGTATAAAATAAACTATTTAAATATACGATTTAAATATAAAAAATTCTACATTTAACTACATAAGGAAAACATATAAAAATTTGAACGCTGCGGGATTTGAACCCACGATTCGCGGGTTCAAATTTTATATGTTTTCTTTCAGTATCTTTTTCTATCCTTAGTGCTTTAACACTTTAAAAATCATTAAAATAATTCTACATCTGCCTCTATATTGATATGTAGTTTAAATATTCATTTTGCAAACCGGAGTGATTGCTATTAAAATTCACTTCGATTCGAAAATTCAATAACCTTATTCATTGTCAATCTCCATTACTTGTCCATTAGTCGTTTCAACTATTATTTATATCAATTTTATTAAAAGACAATTTTTACTCTCATCATTTTTGTCTATGACACAAAATAAACTCAGGGTTGCCAACTTTCATAGCGTGTTGGTATGGGCTGAGGAATAGCGGGTGCTGGATAGTCTGTGCCCGACATAGATAATAGCGTCTGGTATGTTTATATATTTTTTTGCTTTACATTTTGTACCCATCTTTTATATAGTAGAATAGACAGCCAAGACCAACAAGATTTTTCACAAATTGATTTAAATCAAATATAATACGAAACCTTTTTTTATATAAATAAAAAAGTTTAGCATTATGCAGTAAATATAGTACTTAATAATTTACTTCTAGTCCTTTGTGGCATAATTATAATATAATTAATCACAGAGCGGAGGGCAGATGTATACACTCCGTTGGGTACACCCCGTCCTTGACCCGAGATCCAGCCCGGTGGTTTGATGAAATTCGGCCTCATGATTATGAATCTCGGTTAATGTTACAAATGGAGATTTATTAAGACTTGAGATAAAAACAACACAATTTCTGAGTGCTTTACAATATTTGGTATTATGTTAGAAAAGGTTATTTTAATTTATTTTTAAATATAAATATTATAATGTAGATGGAAAATGGAGAACTGAGTGTTTTAACAGGTTCTGCCCCCCCCCCCCCCCCAAACCCTACAAGTAAAACAAGACTAATTAGATTGTAATTTTTTTTTGTATATCCATAAATGTTCCATAAGCATGTAGTATGTAGATAGATATTACGTATGTATGTATGGAAATCTATTATATATACAGACCATTACGTATTTAATGAATATACTGCATATTACTATTTGGCTTTTGGGATAGCATTTTGATTACCCTGCTCTCGTGAAATGTGAAACTAAGTGCGGATTTCAGTTACGTTCAAAATGCAATTTCTCGCTTCAGATGGAAAGCAGGTAACCAAGAGAATTTATACTAGGTTTTCTTTGCTTACCCTGCCATGAGGCATTGGATTTTATCTTTTTTTTAAGCATAGCAAACCATAGGCAGAAGGAACCTAGTGTCAAGACACTCCGGTCCCCACTTTGCTTGCACTTGCACTTTGCACTTTGTTTGTGGGTTCGAGTCCCACTGGAATTATTATTTTTTATTTTCTAACGACCTGGAAACAAAGCAAAGCGCGGTTCCTTTTATAAATACAAATATATATCTATATATAAACTCGACTGAAATTAATACTTACTACGAAGTAACTTAAAATCAGCTATAAATTAAATAATTCTTTGCAGAAATCCTCAAAGTATACGGCGAACGGCTAACAGAATGGGAAAGAACAGAAGTGCGAAAATATCCTGAAGTCTGGTTTCTAGGCTTGGAAGCGAATAAAGTGCAGGCGCGGTCCAACTTGCCCAACAACTGCGGCTTTGATGACGAGAACGGCAGCTATAATAAAGTAAGCTCTTATAATATGGATACTGTTTGTAGTTTGTTGGATACTGTTATTTCAACATTTAGCGTTAGGTATTACCTAACTCTACGTACTAGAAGTATTGTTAGCGCTTGGGCGTTGGTCCTGGTTTAAATTTACCATACTCTAAAGTACAATTAACATAACTATACAAATATTTCTACATATGTAAATACATTCAGAAATCATCTGGAAGATTTCTGATTTCTTTATTATGAAGAGCTTTTCATTTTCAATTCAACTGACTATAAAATCGACAATTATGTGTCAGATCAGTTCAACGCTGAGTCCTGCCACTTAGACCACTCATGAGATAGTGTTCTGACACTAAGTCCTCTCTACCTCTCTACCTATCCTGTTACATGGGGGACATAGGTAGCGTCCAGATTAAAAAAATATATATATTTTACAGACATTAAACTTCATATTGAATTTATCATCTAAAGTTACACCTTATAGTTCTTATAATCTGTGTTGTATACAGGCTGATGCTAAAAATATATGATTGATTCGCTGACTAAGAAATTTCTGTTTTCATTTTCCAATTTTATATTAAATTTTCATTTTAAATTAAACTAATAATTTTCGATTTACCGAAGCTAGTTTAAGCACTCGAGAGTTGAACTAGCGTTTCACTTGTTTCATGACTATGTTTAAAATTCTAGTTTTGAGGCAAATTTAAAGTTTAATGTAAATTATGACCTGTTTTTGTATTAAATTTAACGATGTTTTTTTTAATGCAAATCAAAAATAACTAAAGTAATTTCAATCGGTATTTAATTATTCAATTATTTCAAATCCAGCTTATCTTTTTTTTCAAATCCGGAAGCGATACAGAAGTAGTGCCAAATCACTCCGTTCTACGACTGTCTGCTATTGAAAATATACCTGCGTGATTAGTTAACCTTCAGTTAATTATTTTCTAAATACGGCTTAGATTCTACGTTCTGTCACGTTTATAGAGGGGTAGATTAAAAATATATATAAATTTCAGTCAATTTCATACAAAATGGTTTATTATTTCAATTCCTATTGTGTTAATTATTATCAAATTATCTTATTCTCCATATTAATAAATCAGAACATTTTTCACAGCAAATACACGACCACATAGCCTACCGATACGAAATCCTCGAAGTAATCGGCAAGGGCTCCTTCGGCCAAGTCATCAGGGCTTTGGACCATCGTTCTGGGAACCAAGTGGCAATAAAGATTATAAGAAATAAAAAGCGTTTCCACCACCAGGCCCTCGTCGAAGTACGAGTTCTGGATCACTTGAGGCTGAAAGACAAGGATCAATCGCACAACGTTATACATATGCTGGATTATTTCTACTTTAGAAATCATTTGTGCATCAGTTTTGAATTAATGAGGTTAGTATATATACAGAGACAGTATATAGTAAAGAGGTATATATATATATATATATATATATATATATATATATATATATATATATATATATATATATATATATATATATATATATATATATATATATATATATATATATATATATATATATATATATATATATATATATATATATATATATATATATATATATATATATATATATATATATATATATATATATATATATATATATATATATATATATATATATATATATATATATATATATATATATATATATATATATATATATATATATATATATATATATATATATAGTATTAGTTAAAATTTTTTTTGCTTCACCTGTATCCTGCATACAGCAGGATAGGCAGACGGAACCTAGTGTTAAGACCTGCTATCAATTTTACAGATATCTTACGAGAGCGTATGAAACATTTCACTCGACCGAGGTTAAATCGAAGTCACCACTGTCGTGCTTACAGTCAAAAACTGTGCCACGACAACGCCCATTATATAAAATACTAATATATTTTTTTATTAATTCCAAGTTTAGGATCAAGAATTCAATTGGAAAAAGGATCAATATTGAGGAATATTTATTTATTCTCCTCTGGTGATAGATTGAGTGTACTTTGAAGACACGATCCAACAGCCCTTGCAAATTGATTTCAAGTCAATTATTACTTAACTATTGTATTTCCCAAATGAAAATCTACTAAATAACTATTGTTAAGATTTGTATTATGAGAATTTTCCATTGCTAAAAACAATGAGAATAATATATCTATATTTATTATTTTGTTTGAACAAACAATAAATATTTAAATAATACTCTGAAGCAATTGTTTTTTTTTTATATATATTTTGTTAATATTGAAAGCTAAATTGCTAACCTAACCTAACCTTCTATAGGCGCATAAAGAACTTTCGGATGTCATTTATTGACGGGCCAATTAACTTATATGGAGATTGCTTATAGTTTCGAATTTATTTCAAAGCCGCTTTTAACTAAACTGGATTAACTGGAAAAGCAAATATTCTAAAATGAATTTGAGTGTTGAGTGGCGGAATTCAGTGCTCTTCTTTTTTTGCCAGAGTGGTGGAATGAACATGTTTCACTCCCACAAGTGGGGTTTGAAACCACAACCACTTTACTTTAGTTGACTGCCAGAGAAGATGACTTCAATAACGGAGTGCTTAACACTAGTACTACACTAGACTCTCTCTGCCTTACCCTATAAGTGGAATGTGATGAGGACTTTGTATTATAATAGCCAAACGCTCTGCTTTTATGAAAATACATCTTGGAAATGACGAAGTCATTCTTACAAATTTGTTTTCATTTCCTTTTTTTATTAAATATTGCTATGCTTTTAAAATTGTTGGTCCAAATGATTGGTCAATTGGCTTGATAGTACACCCTAATTTAAACTCCATAAACTAAGTACGGTGGCAGCGTAGGATCCAAAAAAAACCAAATCTTTAAAATATTTTATAAAAAATTACAATTTAAATTATTAACTAAAATGGTGACTGCTTGCTCGATGTGAGAAAACAAGAGTGAATAATTATTTTAATATTAAAACTAACATGAACTAAAACAATGGATGAAAAATGACTCTACGTTTTACATTTCTTACTGTTACAATTCTTGGATTTGATGGAATGCAGTAAACAAGTTGCGCGAAATTTGGCTAAGCGATCCCCGGGTAGTGTGGGGTTTCATTATCCTATGTTTTGTTTATATTTATTATAGTATCATCAATTATATTAAAACATACAACTTCGTTAGTGTTTTTAACATTTTTCAGTTGACCCTAAAATGGGGCCGTTGGGACGTACCAGACTAAACACAATATAGTCAATTTAAGTCACTCAATTACAGACAGTCAATTATTACTAAGTAAAATAAAGTAATAATACAAAAACCTCAACTCAGGTCGAGATTTCGTTATATACGTCGAAAACACTGCAATATCTTAAATTATAGTTAGCGGTTGGAAGCTCAGTGGAAGTTCCCGTAGCGTGGTAATGAATAGCATTGTTCGTGTCACGGTGTACCAGGAAACCGTCGTTTAACCTATAAATGTACAATTTAATTTTGATGTTTACTTTTTTTAAATAAAAACGTTATAATTTCAAAATTATAATTATTTTTATTTTAATATATTATTTCAAAATCATCACATTTTCTAAATAAACGATAAATTTGTTTTTCTCGTATTTTAATGTAAATACAGGAAATCCCATTGGTCATTCACTGTCAATTCCATAGATATCACGCATGTTATCAACCGGATATCTTTTAACCAGTGCTTATCAAACACTTCTTTACTGCAATTAACACACGTATAATAATTTAAACTTCAGATCTTATCAGGCTAGGTGGAAATTCCTATACGTTTGTTAGAACTGATTTTCATTGTTAACTTAACGCAACGTAATCCGTAAGAAAATTTTAAAATATTCATTATATAAATGTTATTAAGGAAAATGATCATTTATTAATGAATAGTGCTGTTTAAGTAATATTTTAATAAAAACATGAATTTTATTAATTAACAAAAAAAAAACTATGAATGGTTTCTACAAAGCGCAGGTTCGAAAAATTCTCGTTAAATGTTTATATTTCTACAATTAATTCCTTTGTAAAGTACTTTACAGTACAGTTTTAGTTCAGTCTTTACAGTACGTACAGTTGCGTCAGGATTTTGAACACTCATATTTTAGTCTTATCTCTATACATGTGATGTATGTATGTATATTTGCTAAGTCATGACAAATATTATGCTAATTTAATAAAATTTAAAATGGGTTATTATTGGCTCCGTACATTTGCTCGTAACAACTGTTGTGACATTTTAGTTAATGTATTATTTATTAAGTTACAAATTACAAGTTACGCGTTACATTTGCTTGACATGCAAAGTTGAAATTAAGTAATTGTCACATTTTTATTTTCTATAGAACATATGAAATAAATTTTCAAAAAATTGGATATTTTGTTTTTGTGCAATGGACAAGAGTCATAATATGTGTGGGTTTGATTACAACTTGGGAGAATTAATTAATAACATGTGAAGTGGTCAAGTAGTGATTTGACACAATGTTCTCTCTGTCGATCCTGCTAAAGGTATACGTAGACAAAAATGTATAAAGAAAAAATAAAGCTGACAAAATACAGTCAGGTCAGTCAGGTTAGGAAAAACGGTTAGTAACTTATTATTTATATTTATTTTCCAGCATCAACCTGTATGAACTGATAAAGAAGAATAATTACCAGGGTTTCAGCCTCAGTCTGATAAGGCGGTTCGCCAGTTCTTTACTGCGCTGCTTGCGGCTACTCGAGTCGGAAAACATTATACACTGCGATTTAAAACCTGTACGTACATTTGTATATTTAATATTGCTGTTGTCTTTTTTTATTTTATACAGCATGTTGTATGTAACTTTTTATAAGGTACTATGATTATCGATTTTAATAAATAAAAACTGGTAACTGGCAATTGATAAACGTACCAGATACCTCAAATTTGTCTAAAAATAAATATAGTGCGGTTAGTTCTAAATTATACAGAAAAACCACGATGGTCGCTTGATTATGACATTAGATGTATATGAATCTCACTTACTTATCGAAGAGCAGCCTAATCCTCAAACAGAGTCATGAAGATTTAAGAAGTGGTCCTTTTTTAACTTCACGCTTGATATAGCATGGTAGATACTCTCCGTTCTACGTATTTCATCTGAGTTTGCGTGTTATGTGGCAGAACACTCGTCTTACCAGAGCGGAGAAAACCCACTACCGTCGTGTTTATAATCATAGATATTCTAATTAGGTAACGAAACGACAGTAAAATAATTAAAAAAAATCCAGGATATACAGAATAGAATATACTTTCCAGGAAAATATATTGCTTAAAGCGCGAGGCAGTTCGTCCATCAAAGTGATCGACTTCGGCAGCTCGTGCTACACGCACGCGCGCGTCTACACGTACATACAGTCACGGTTCTACCGCAGTCCTGAAGTCATACTGGGGTTGCCGTACGGCGCGCCGATTGATATGTGGAGCATGGGTTTGTATTTCATTTTTTTATTTGTTTTCTCGCTGTATCCCGCAAATAGTAATTTAGGCAGAGAGTGTTAAAACACTCTGTCTCTCACTTTCCGCTCAATTTGTTAAGCATTACGTGTTTATACGTTTTCTAAAAATGATTTTTCTATCCATAGTATGCAATAAAACTTAAAAAAAATATATATTTTTATCAGATTTATTTAAATTCATATTGATCTATATATTGATATATATATATATATATATATATATATATATATATATATATATATATATATATATATATATATATATATATATATATATATATATATATATATATATGATTAACTGTAATATATAGCTAGATAAGCAGAGGGAACCAAGTGTTAAAACATTCTGTTCCCCGCTCTCCGTTTTTCCAAACATTGCATGTTGAGTGCCGGCACTCAGCGCCACACTTAACCAGAGCGATGAAAAGGAAATTTAATCCATTCTCCCCGAGTGGGAATCGAACCCGCAATCATCGCGCTAACAGTCAGCTGCAATTAATTAATCTTTGATATTCGTAGACGAATATTACTTGTTTATATTTTATATTATACTAGCGACTCGCTACTTCACGGCTTCATCCGCCTGATTGATGTCTCCGAACCTATTCTAATATTATATGGGTAATATGCATGTACTGTACATATAAGCATTTTTATTTGTTCCTATCGATTCACTTTGTTTATGAAAAATAATGAATAATGTATGTAACCATATAAATGAATTATCATTTTATACGATACGTTTTATCTCGGCAGGAGGTTCCCGATCCCTCGGGAACTCCAGGATAAAAAGTAGCCTTTATGTTATTCCACCATCCTCGCTATACTTTAGTGGAAATTCCAAAAAGATCAGTTCAGCAGTTCCAAAGATAAGACCGAACCAACGGAAAGACAGACAGACAAAAAAATAACGTGTTTTTGTATATTTAGTAACGTCTACATAGCTATATGCCCTTAAAAAAACAATTATTTGACACAGGCAGACACTTCAATTTTATTTATATGTATAGATTGATTTTAATTATATTATAATATTTGTTCACAAATTAACAACATTTATGGTGCAAAATGGCCATCGAATTCCATAACTAACAAACATGATGTATCAAAAACTATTTTAAGCACTCTTGTAAAAATAAATTATACAATACTATAACCAAATAGCATAAAGATTAAGAACATAATCGTATGAAATGTTTCTTCAAATATTACCAAATGATATGGCTTGACTGTTACATAAGTGGCAAGTTTGTAGAAAGCTGAGAGAAAGGCGACGAGACACGTGCGATCTGCACATATCGACATACCTAAGTCCGACATTTTTACGCAACAGACAGTCCGTCTGGGTGATATTATTACTAACAGGTATTTCCCGCTATTTCCCGCATATGCCAGATAAGTAGAAGAACACTTCCCGCACAATTTATAACATTGCGTGTTGAGTCACGTAAGATAAGTCAGACGTTATACCTATAGCCCACAACGGCCCCTACGGACAGATATATATATATATATATATATATATATATATATATATATATATATATATATATATATATATATATATATATGCATTACCTAATATATCTTTACAATTTCGAGACACTGCGTGTTGAGTGGCGAACTTACCGCCACGTTTTTTAATGTTGCCAGAGCCTGGACACTGAAAATAATTAAAACGCTGAATTAGAAGGCGCTCATTGAGAAGGCGCTCATTGGCCTACATGACCATAATATCAAGACAACTAGTTTACATAATGTTATACATAAAACATATAATATATATGTCATATGTATGCCAGAGTCGATTATAATATCTTGTCTTAAAGTATACATAGAAATGTTACAAAAAAATAATAATATATATACTTTTGCTTATTTACATGACAAACTATCTAAAATTTTTATCACTAATATATTATGTAAGCACATATTTACAGTGGACCTATTTGTTTACTACCAGGTTGTATCTTGGCAGAGCTTCACACAGGCTACCCTCTGTTCCCTGGTGAGAACGAGGCAGAACAGCTCGCCTGTATTATGGAGCTGCTAGGACCACCTCCCCCCGATCTCCTCTTACACGCTACAAGGAAACGATTGTTTTTTGGCAAGTTTTTGTTAATTATTTATTCATATAATATACAATATGCATTTGCAAAATTGTGTGAATTCAATTGATTTTTAAATACTTTCAATTGTCAAAAATCTAAATATTTCAATGTTATTAAGTCAAAATCCTCAAAATCACCAAATATGCAAATGTTTCAAATTCAAGATATTCTTTATTAAAATTGACTTTAGTAAGCACTTTTGAATGGAATGTACATAAATGTCTGGACTCTGGTGTAACTGGGAAGGCAGTTCTGCTGTGAAGAGCGACAAAGAGACATTTCAGAGATTGAGATTCTCCAGTCTGTCATACACTTTATACAACAGTGTGTACGTAAAAAAAAGTAATATAATTATATTATTGTGTACAGACTCAAAAGGCTCACCACGTACAGTGACTAATTCAAAGGGTCGTAAACGGCGGCCCGCTTCCCGCACCCTCTCGACAGCTGTCAGGAGTGACGATCCTGCTTTCTTACACTTCCTGCATCGATGTTTAGAGTGAGTATTACTATTGATAATATATCCTAGCCTATCTGGCATAAAAAAAATTGCGTCCGTACAAAGTACATGCATAAGTCAAAAGTGAAAATTCTTTGGAAAACTAATTTTTAAATCTAATTAAAGCTTTGACAGAAAGAACAAAGTAGAATATTTTCCAAATTTCCCCTAACACCGCTGCGCCCGTGTGCTATGAATACCTTGAACCATAGACGAACCCTCTAAGCGGAATGACAGATAAAGAATGTCACTTTCTGTGTCTACCATAGATACCTTAGAAATAATGTGAATTTTTTTAAAACAAATATACATATCTTCTAAGGAAAACAATACAGAATTAGAACCCGCTGTAAATAATTATCATCTTATCGAGTTACATCGATCGATATTCTTATACGCTTGTTACAATTTATTTATATTACCATACTGATACTTTCCACACCTGTCTATTCGAATCACACCGAAGGAATGTTATGAAAAGTTATGTCATATTTTGGACTTTCTCTACTCTAGTAAAGGTACTAGGAATATAATACAATTACAATAGATTAAAAATAACAATATATGACACAGAAACTGTGGAAATTTATGAATAAAAACTAATGTTCTTAAATTTCCACTAGAAAAAACGATTAATTTAATATATATGTAAACACAAGCAAGATATTTTGTAATTCTAACTCATAAAATTACAAACATTAATCTGTTGCCTATTTGTAACACCTCTAGCAAGTGTATATTTTAGTAATATCTGTGACTTACTTAACATTGACGGGTAAATTGTAAATCAATAAAGTTGCCGATATTTTAATTTAGTAGTGGATATATCAACTTGTTGTTTTTCATTTTAATATGATTAATTATATGTTAATACAATCTATATAAATATTTGTAATGTTATGGAAAACCATTTCATTTTTCTTTTGTCTTCTTCTTCTTCCTGGCATTAGTCCCGGCTTTTGCCAGGGTCTGCCTTCCGACTAAGACCAATCGGTCCATATGAGTGGCGAAGTGGTTTTTTGTGGAGCGATTGCCATCTGACCTCCAAACCCATTACTGGGAGAAACCAAGAAAGGACAGGGAATAAGAGGCAGAAAGACTTGGAATATAGGGGAGGGACACCACTTACATGGATTGGATCGGGTTATGAAAGTGGTGGCTCGAGGTCCCGGGGTCGCGTACCCGTATGCCGGAAACCAAATATCGGACAGATAATTGGCTTAGACACCCTCTGAGATCATTTTTCTTTTGTATTTGATGATAATTAAAAATTATAAGCATTGAGTTTGTTTATCTGTAATGGAAGAATATCTTCTGCCATTGACATATTGAAGCCTGAACTAGTTAACTTAACTAAATATTTAAAAAAGGTATAAAAACTTAACGCAACGGGACTTGAACCCGTAACTCTTGGAGAATAATAGTAATAAGATATCATGGATCGATCAATAAATAGAAGAAGAAAGAATCAAACTTAATTAGCTAGATCGCTTGAACGGTATCCAAATAGAGCAATTAAGAACAATAGCAAATAGCTTTCGTAAGAGTTGAGCATTTTAAAAGTTTTCAAACTTAATTTTAATAACCAGAACCGTCTAATAGGACCTAAAAGTCAGTGAAAATTTAAAATTTCACATTTTAGTATAAAACAAAAAAGTAATTAAAGAATAAATTTAAGTTCACAAACTATCTACCACAGCCTCATATTGTAACTTACGTAATCAATGATAACACCACTTTCTCGCAAGTTCACACTTTTTTGCTAACTCAACTTTGAATGGGTGGGTTATACAGCTATAAACAGATTTGGTAGACAGTAAAAGTAGGAGGCGATTAAGTATTATAATAAGTCTATTAATTTTTGCTTACTTCTGTAAAGAGCTTTTTAACAAAAAAAAATATTATATTAATTATTTTATGTTTCTTAGTATTTACTATAAAACAATGTGCTAAGTGCTAGTGTAATATTCTAACTAAGCTTTTACGTTTGACGCCAATACTAAAGAAAATAGTCCGCCATTTTGTAGCTACGGCCATTTGCAACTATATTAATACTTTTATCTGTAATGTACAATAGTACTGACAGTTACTTATTACGTATAGCAATTGCTTCTAAAAAATAAAATAATCTACTATGAAACAAAAATTTAGTTAATTAAATTACATATATAAAACATAATATCTTAATACACAATCTGACATTTTTCATATAAACTATAATAACGATATCTCTCTAATATATTACAAGTAAATATATCAGATGAATTGCGTGAAAAATGTAAAATTTTATATTAATCTTGCAATTCAACGTTTGTTCCGCGTCGTTAGTTATTTGTACCAATGGAGCTTTGTTTCGTTGCGGTTATCTTATTGGAACAATGAGAGCATTTGTATATGCCGGCTATTATTTCGCCTACATGATATAGAACCTACTTTGATGATGTTAACATATTACATGGATATAGTCTTCTTATTCGATACAGTGGTAGCGTATTTCTTTTTATAAATACAGATAATTAATATTTATGTGACACTTTTCTATAAATACCATTGTAATTGCCTAGATAAAACAGATAAAACTATGACTAAAAGAATTTATTGAAAGAAAAAACTTCCAGTAGATCTTTTAAATAAATCGAAAAGTCAGTTGCGATTGCGCCATAACAATCATAGTTATTACGTTACATACTCGTACACTTGTTTCGATATCTTTTGTTCCGCATATGGAATATATTCCACCATTAAAAAAACTAATAAATAATAGTGTAAATTATAGTCTCAACCTGTCAACTCATCAATCTGTCAATTGTAACTTGTAAGTGTGTCATACTACAGAATACTCTTGTATGTAATCTATCTAATTTCTATAAAGCTAATATTATACAGCTGTAGTGTTAGTTTGGTTAAGCACTCTAATCTCAAGAACTGGTTCGAATGGAATGTATAATTTGTGTTAGGCAGTCTATTAATCGAGGAAGGCGGATGATGTTGAGGCTTATAGGGTTAACAGCTGACAGTAAAGCTCGATAACACTGATGACATTTTTAGATGGACTTTTTTATTACACCTGGGTTAGACATAGTCTATAATTGATTCTAAATACCTGACATGAAACTGTAATAAACCAGCTAAACTATAAACAATATGAAGGTTTCTTCTTAGCTCATTGTGATACGTATATAAATCAAACATCTAGAAAATTTCTTGTTGTAATCTTAGAGATGAGAATGAGAATGAGATGCTAATGTAGCTAATTGATATTTATTTGCATATCGAGAGCTTAAAAGTTCAATGCTTGTTTGGCGCTTGCGTAAATATTTCTTCTTAGATGATACTCGTATAACTAAGTTTCAAGCTCCATATTCATTATTGTGCACATTGAATTTTTGTTTTTGAGACAGTGACAACTTTTTTCATATGCTTAAGAAAATCTTAACTTGTCAAATTTTATCATTTGGAAACTGTCAAAGATGAAATTGATAAAAAAATAATATTGTGATAGTATTGTAATTTAATTGAATGTTGAATCAAGCTCTGCTCTTCTTTTTACCCTGAGTGGAAATCGAACTCACAACTGTCAAGTGTACTGTCAAACGCTGTGCCACCGCGACACGACGGCCTTAATTTTATTCAAATTTATAAGAAATTATGAATTTCGAATAGACGCATAAGAAACAATTAAATTCTACAGAAATCTATTTGCAATATCGTGTACTAATTTTAAATACTATATTATAATATAATTATTTTTTTTCGATGTAATGTATGGTGGGAATATACAAACATATATTGTTAAATAAATAATACAATACTTGCGGATTTCTCACCTATTCGTTTTGTAGCACACTATAACATATAGCCAATTAAAAAAATATTATATATTGTACAATAAAGCCTCGAAGCAAAACTACTTCGTTTTAAAAAGGTAAATGTAAATAATAATATATATGTTAATAACAAGTTATAGTATCTAGTGTCTTCTTGTTTTCTAAGAAGTTCTAATGCTTACATATCGCGATAGTTGTAGATTCTGTTCCCAATTGGGGGAATAATTTTTTTTTTATTTGTCCGCTCTGGCTAGAGCGGTGGTATGTTGCATTCATCTCGAATTCCGATGAAATGTTCAGAATATAATATTTTGATACTACGATTATAGGGTATGAGAATCTAGTAACTTTCATTTCCTACCCTGCTGTATCCAATAAAACGGAAAGCTCGTAAAAATGGGAATAATACTTTTAAAAAGCTTCCAATATTAGATTATTAAATTTTTTAAATTATTTTTAGCTGCAAACTACATCTCGCATATAGCATGGTTGGCAGATAGAACTTAGTGTTGAAACACTCCGTTCCCTGCTTTTCGTCTTTCGAGACATTGCATGGTTGAGTGGCGTAACTCAACCGCTTTGTATTGTAACTACAGCGAAAAAAAAAAATTCATACTCTACTACTATATTAACTTGCGGTACATATAACCCCAATATCTAATACCTAACTTCACTGAACTATCACTAAATCTCGATTAAATCTAAGATAAAGTGCAATGAGGAAATGCTTAGAGCTTAATAGTTTAGCCGTGGGAAAGCCAACATCATAGTGTCGACAAATGACCGAACAAACCTACAAGTATGTGTATGTACATAAGTAACAAAAGTTGCGTCCATCTCTTGCACAATTCTATTTTCCACTATATTTACAGCAGATGGTACTCTAGTGGTAAATTACATGACGGAGTATAGAAATTTATCAGTCATCATACTGGCTAACAAATTGCCATGACGTGAACCTTGTAATGGAGAGCTTTGAAGCAATGAAAATGTACAGCTTATTGCATGATTTTGAGCTTTTTGATTTGTTATTAAGGCAGTTTCGTAAATAAATTATTATTATATTATCTATTGTATAGCATATCTAATATGTATGTATATATATATATATATATATATATATATATTATATATATATATATATATATATATATATATATATATATATATATATATATATATATATATACATATATATTAAAAAAACATATACCCCTTGTATGAATTCCAAGAGGTTGATGAATCTGAACTTAGTCAGTCGAACGTAACTGTAACGTTTTAATTATTTTTTAAAGTTGACACTTTCACACTACGGATAGAAAAAATACTTAAAGAGATCAAAGAGAGAGAAAAATACTTAAGAATTTCGACCCAGCGTGAGGAAGAGCGCATGGCTTAGTGGTCAGAGCGATTGGACGGTTTCCATGAGGCGCGGGTTCAATTTTTTATATGATCTCTTTAAGTATTGTTACTGTAACGTATCACTAAGCCCAGCCATCATGTCAGTAAGACCTAACTATGTGTGTGAATCTTCTACAGCTAAACAGAAAAATATATAGACAAGAACATACTTTTTTTTTAAATAAATATATATATTTTTTAACAATTTTTTTATCTAAATCTTCAAACCTGACTGACTTCACTTCAAACTCTATAGTTTCGATGATCATTTCGACCTTTGCCAGTGAGAGCGGTGAAAGCACACAACAGGGATCCTATCTCATGATTTACGCAAAACAACTTGTTTTGATGTATTTGCGTTTCTATATTCTTTTCATACTGGACTTGGTAGCGGAATTTATTTAAATAAATTAAAAAAAAATTTAGGGTTTAGAAGTAGACAATATATATATATATATATATATATATATATATATATATATATATATATATATATATATATATATATATATATATATATATATATATATATATATATATATATATATATATATATATATGTATATATATATATATATATATATATATATATATATATATATATATATATATATATATATATATATATATATATATATATATATATATATATATGTGTTCCGCTATATATTATGTTACATGTATGTAGACAATTTTCTAGTCAGAATAAAATTGAAAAAATAAATAATTAAAAAGTATATATACAAATTTATTTCCTGTGTTATAGCTCAAATTTGAATATAAAATAATTAAACCAAATTTAAATTGTTAATAGCAGCTCAAAAATATCTTAAAGCTTTACACTGATAGCTAATTAAAGCATTGATAGCTGATAGAAGCAAGATATATGTGAGGAACAGAAGCGATAAAAAAATATACTAATATACGTGGGGGAGGTCTAAATACTAGATTACCTACTATACCTAAGCCGGAAATTTGTCAAGCATTTAAATTAGGCTGTAAAACGATAAAAAATTTGATAAGAACTATTAATATCGATTATTATTCTAATAGTATAATTGCATACAAGCTTTAAACGATGTACGTTCAATGTTATCATACTCGTATACTCGACCTTTAGCCGTGAGAGGTGAAAGTAAGGGATAGGCCGAGCTCGTGATCGCCATAACGCTGTATCTAACGACGGTATCCGTCGTATTTGTAATTATAAGTGTACCTGCAACATCAGTTAACATTCAGTTCCCGAAGGTTGGTTTAAATTGTTCAAATCATATATAATATCGTCGTAAACGCGGTTGGGGGTTCGATTTCTACTCTGGGATAATACATTTTGTAAGCTATTAAGCATTTTTAAGCGTTAAGCTCCAATACGTAATATCTACGTGTTACGTGCAGGATACAGCGTGAATATAAAAAAATATATATGATATAGGCTTTCCGCCACTCACCACGAACCGCCCATAATAAATATTATGCATGCATATTATACTATGCATTCTATATTCATTTAATATGTACATATACTCGTATGTGTGTTATTATATGTTATTTGTACATATTTTCAAATTAAAACATTCCCCATATTTTTGCCAAAGATCCCATCTACCGATTTTACGGATTTCGATAATAACTGCAACTTACCATGCAATGTAAATTTCTACTAAAAATATAACAAATAATAAACAAGTTGTTTTCCAAAAAAATGTCTTAAAAGTATTTCCTACACACGAGCTAGCACTTAAAATTACTTCACTTCAAGAGCTAACCGCTTAAGCAATTTGTTATGTTACGGTACCATCTCCGCATTCTTTCCCACATATCGTCTTGTCTATGAGATTGTAACGAAGATATTTTAATAACGAATATTATAAAAATTGACGTCCTCATCTATGAGGTTTTTATGGTGTAACTTTCTATGTGAGAGCGGGTAATGCCTGCGGTGTTTCCCACAACTTGAAATAATATTAAATTCAGATTTACAATAATTATATAAAACCTAATTTTTTATTTTGTTGAAAATCATATATAGTAAAAGCATCACAGTTTTCTGAGCTTCTGATCGGTAAAAACGACGGTCGTGGGTTCGATTATAGCTTCGGGAAATTAATTATTTATCATTTTTTCGTTCTTTTATGTTTTTTTAATAAAGATATTACAGAGTACTTTATTTTATTTTTGGTTATATATATATATATATATATATATATATATATATATATATATATATATATATATATATATATATATATATATATATATGTATATATATATATATATATATATATATATATATATATATATATATATATATATATATATATGTATATATAAATAGGTTTAGATTTGAATCTCGCACAAATATGTTCTTGTCGGTGGCTCGCTTGCTCGTGGCTTTCGATTCATTCGTGGCTTCATCATTCTGACTTCACTATCTAATATTGTGACTAAGAGGGTGTGTCATATATATGACTAGTAGAAATTTAAACGTTTTTTACATAATAATATATAAAAAAAAATTATTTATTTTTTATTATTATTATTTTTTACACGATATTAGTTAAAAAGAAAATTAATAACAAAAATAACTACAATTTCGAAATTCTCTTCATTCTACAAGCACTTATTAGTTACGCACTTGACTCATTTAACCAGGTCTATGGAAATATTATTATACAAATTATATTAAATTGCTCTTACCAAACCAATTTAATACATTTATGTAATGTTCATATTAAATTTGTTATTGTATATATAACAGGCGATGGATCACCATACGTGAGGTATCTGTCGATAGTTTAATTATCTCTCATCGTCCTTAGCGTAGATTTAGAAAGTACTAAAGTGTTTATAAGTAGTTATTAAAAAGATTAAGCTTAAGTAATTATATACTATTAGTATAATAATTACTTTCTGGGATCGTCTCACGGTATAAATATTTGTATGATCTGGGAAATTAAGCGATATTTTATGTATATATTTTTTTTATTATACGATTTTTTTTTTGATATTTCTCGTTTGAATTTTGAGAAATTTTCTTTTAGTGCTTATTTACTTTTCTTAAGAACATGCCAATTCAATCCAATCCAAGGCAATTTCGGCTGTGTGCAAGTTCTTTATATATAAATGCACACTAGTGTAAAGAAGATAGAGAATATAATAAAATATATAATCTATGTTGATTTTTTTTACTATGGGTAATGACAAAGTCAGACTGCTAACTGCCAAGAATTTGAATTTAAAATATTTTATTTTAAAATTAACTACAAAATTAGTAACTTAATTATAATAATTACTTGTAAAGTAATAGATTTAAATAAATTTCTAATTTATGCCCTCATTGGGCCAGACTCTATGAGTGAGCTAATTATTCATGTACATACATATATATTCAAAAGACGTGTAGACTCATAGCATTAGCATATACAAGGGGAAAAAGTTCAACGTGGTGGAATGTCATACATACATTTATCACTTTAACTTTTTTTTTAAATACTCGCACAAAAAAAAAATAAAGTATGTCAAAATTATTAATTCTTGACAAAACTTTTGAAAATATTTATTAAATGAACAAAAAACTTAAACTTAAACAAAAAAGGTGCAACGAACGTATAAAAATTTCGATGTAGTTAACAATTCTTCCATAAGGCGCGGGTTTGATTCCCGCTACCTTTCAAATTTTTATACATACGTTTCTAAGTATATTCTGTTCTCAACTTATTAAATTAATATTATATTTTAAATATATTAACGTTACATTCTTTTGCCGCCTATTTCTTATCAGAATAGTGATAACATACATAAATCGCACGATGTATTGAAATGGTTTCATGTCAAAATTCAGGGGAATCCCAATATAACTATTTCCCTAACTTCATCACAAAAATGCACTATATGTAATAAATGACGTGCGTCTTTCAAATGAACAATGGCAAAATAAAATACTATTTAATATGAACTAAAGAATTAGAAGCTATTAGTTATATATGAATTAATATATTAAAGATATTTATACAGAATTTTCCCTAATCTTACCTAGACTTAGTAGTCTAACACAAACATGCACCAACTCAAAAGTTCAAAATTGAAAATCGCTAAAATATGGCATGTACTAAGAAAACTCTGGAATTAGTTCCAGCTTTTGGCTATCAAGTTTAGTTTTCGAGTCCGACTATCAATTTTAGTTTTAATGGTTGTTTACGTTTGTGCTTCACAGATTTTTTAGACCTTGCGTACTTGAAACGCTTCTATTTAGGCAGAATTAGAAAATAAATGAAACTAGCTCCAGTTTTATTATCTAGTGATAAACCTAGTGGTGTAAAAGATAAAATATATTTAGAAATGACTTTTAAACAAATACCGTGCACGCGATTGTGAGTTCGATTTCCACTCGGCGGACTAATTTGAATATACTAAATATTAAATAATGCTTGTTACCTCCCTCTGGTAAAGAAAACGTGGCGTTGAATTCCGTCATTTAACTGAAAATTGGACGGAGTGTATTAAGCCTACAAAAGAGGCCTTTTGCGTACCTTCAATCATTTTTACGCAGATTTTCTACCAATATTCTAGCTTCTATTTGCTTACATATACATATATTACACTAGATTATTTGCAGTACATTAGTAAAAAATTGCAGGCGACTTTTAAATACCTTCGTCCTTAATGGCGTCAAAACATTACAAAAATTCATTTTGACAATAATTAAGTTCCTTAAGAATGGCATAACAACAGTGATACCTAATAATAAATTATGCTTACGAAATCACTGAAATACTTGTTCTAAATACCAAGTTGTTTAGATAACTACTAACATTTATATATAAATGTATTTTAATAAGTGGCCAGCACTAGTTGTAGATATATAGAGTTGTAGATATAGGATATAGATATGTAGGATCTACACCGCCTTGATCCAGATGCGGTAGGTCGCCGAACTCCCTGTCACTTTCAACTTAACTGCTTTAAACTTACTCTCGAAGACAGGGCTTTTCAAATTCAATTCGGTTTTCACTAATAAGCAAATAAAATATACAATAACTAACTTATTTTGTACTCGTTGTTTATATTTTATTTTATTGTCTGTTCATTTTTTTCTTTATATGTTATATATGTATACATATCTCATTTGTATTTATTACTTTTTAAATATGATATAGCTTAAGAAACGGCGCTTGTGAGGCGGGCGTTAATAACTGCGACACAATTTTAAACTACTGTAGTTATTATCGTTATAAATTGTTATAGTTGCATACTAAAATTTTGAAATATATTATATTATTAACACTGATTACACTTTATCCTTACATTTCCGTCTATCGATATAGGTTTGAAGTATTGTCTTAGTCACAACTTACCGCTCATAGAGAGAGACAGCATCGCACTACCCAGCCCCAAAATTCCTAAGCACCAGCGCCCTTAGTTCAAAATGTTCTTTTAATATATAAATTAAATTTTAATATATAAAAACATTTGAAGGAGAACTGAAATAGAGGAGAGATAAAATATATATTGTGCGAGACAAAACACCTGAAGTTATTATATTATATATACAAAAATTACGATATATTTGTATAAAACACAAGTTTATTTACAATAAATGAGTATTAATATAAGGTACGATTTGATCTTTTTACAACATATTACAAGATATTATTACATATTAAAATCTGTGATATAATTAAAGCTCAACAAAACCAGTACTTATATGGCCATGCATGAGTTAGCTTACCAAGTGGCAAGCAAGCTCCAAGGACGTAAAAACTAAAGTAGGCCACCGAGATATACTTAAGAATTATAAATATAGTATGATTTGAAATATCGTTCGATTACAACAATTAAAAGCTTAAAACTTTCAATTAGTGAATGGTAAAAGCCTATTTGGAAACTAATCTTTTTCAATATAAATAAATGTTTGTTTTTAATTTTTACGTGACAAGGATAACAGGATTACGGACCACAGATTAAATAGTCTAATGAAATGTCACTGTTCATTTTACATCCATTTTTAGGATACACATAGGGATACACATAGTGTGGTGGGTATTTTTATTATACACTGAAAAAACAAATAATTTTCTAACTATCGATACTATACTATTAGATTTCCGAAAACCACGTCTCAACGTAGCATTAAGAAATTTGTATTTAATTTATTTTTTTATTCTCTTTATATAAATCACTAAATATTTTCAGATGGGATCCAAAACGCCGTATCACACCAACAGAAGCGACACGTCACGAATTCGTGACCGGCTGTGCCCTTGGCAGCACACCCTCTGGAGTGTTGGCCTTACCTCGCCTTCCTCCACCGAGGCCAGCCAGGACCGCCCTTCTGCACTCTCAGTCCGCTGGCGATGTCGCTGCCATGCTAGGCAGAGCGTGACCTAAGGATACCTGAGGCAGAATCGGATCTGGTGGCCTCTTTAATCTTTGATTTTCAATACTTTTGTCGATACTTTGATTGTTATTTACAAGTGGGAAAGCAAGTCATATCTGTGACAAAGCTTTACTTTAACGATTTTTATCTTATATGTTACTGTAATTATTTTTTACATATTAAAAGGATGTGACTCCTTTTGGCTCAGGTATCTGTACTTTTTACATATGACGTGGAGGCAGGACCAAATAAGTAACGCCAGTTAGTACTCATCTCTTACTTAGTCTAATGGAATCGATAATAAAATCGATGTTACAAATCGATGTAATCACAACTATCATTCAGCTTAATCCTGCTACAATCTAGCCACGGGTATAAACTTACAAAAGTTGACCAAACGTGACTCCCGAGTTAAGAATGTTGAGCAACAAAAATGCTTTCTCTTCCCGTATCCATCAGATATCTCACTATTCGATAGGCCATCAGTTCTGCGCTACTTATTACCGCGTACATTCGCATTGCCTACATTACGCAACGTATTCGCCACTTTGGAAACTACGAAGCGACCTAAATGCGGTTACAATTATAGGAATTACTAAGACTATCACCATGCTATTCATTTTGTGATTTCGAATAGCTTTATTTTAAGTGCCAAAGGATATAGGTCTCTTGCTCTGTGAATGCTCTAGTCGTTTTGCATATAAATCGAATCGATATATTTTAGATAGTAATTTGGCACATTTTTGTTGAAATGTAGATCTCATTAAGATATTCTAATCTCATATAGATAAAAATATGACTGATTTATAGTACAAGATGGTATACGTCGGATTCATATCACAGGTAATGTTTCGATTTTAAAAAGGTGTCGTTTGTCAGGTTTTCTTTTTTTAAATTCCTGATAGAAAAATTAAAAATAGAAAGTAAGTATATAAATCATTTTGCAATAATATTTCTTTTTCTTTATTACATTTAGTAATAATTTTTCCTGTATTTTTTTTCTATGTTTCAAACGGATACTTGTTTAAATCGAAACGCATACATAATACATTTGATAGATTTGTAAGACTATATCATTTTTCGAAATAAAATTTAAAGTTGCTATAGATAGATCACTTGAGTACATTTCCGTGCCGCGTGCCGTGCTTTGAATGGATTAGTTTAACATATATTCTGCCAAATTTATATAAGCATTTTGTATACTTTAACATATATACATATATGTGTGTTTCTTGTTGACACATTGTCGATTTTGTAATCATTACTTTTTAATTAATAAAAAATAATGATTAAAAAACCCCCAGTGTGTCCATTTCATTATAATTAGCTTCGTGTATTTTATTCTAGTCTTCAATATTCGGCTATAATATATTTCTGGTAATTGTTAGGGTGTGATCGTGTAGTTTTTATAAACTTAGTTAGATAGACAATATTAAACTTTGACGTTCTAATGTCTCAAATTATAGTTTTTTATAATCTTACCATAGTCTTTATATGTTATCTGTTGGCTAGTGAAATAGAGACGGTCAACGCGAAAATGGTCTAACCCACAATTTAGAAAATACTCCGCTAGCGTTAGTTTTAATTATTATTATTGATATTATTAGTTTATATTTATAATATTTTTATGATATTTAGTTTAATGGAACTTTCATAAGCTAGTAATATAATTATGAATGTTATTGTATTGTATTTTCTTTTACATTATATTTATTTAAAATTTTAGTTATAAATGTGTATTTAAAATTTCAGAGTCTGTATATATATATATATATATATATATATATATATATATATATATATATATATATATATATATATATATATATATATATATATATATATATATATTTATATATATATATATATATATAAATAAGTTAGGTCATTTTATCAATGGCTACATATGACATTATCAAAGTTAATGTAATAATATTTAATTTCTCAACATAAAGACCAAATGTTCCACGATTTGTGATTAGACGTTTTAATTAGTTAAAATTAGATAATTGTAATTTGTGTGATAACGGAACTAATTAATATACATATATACATTAGTTTAAAGGGTATTCGGTTGACGGACGGACGGACTGCAATCTGTATGTTACATAATGCTCAAATCTGGATTTACCTATTTTTTGTTTTCGTTGCCTTAACTTCATTACTTGTCTGTAACTTTCTAACCTAAAAAAATCGTTCCTAAGAGAGCATCTAGTGTCAAAATACTCCATTCTCTACTTTCCCACTTAATTCTAGACATACACGACCATTAAATAAATTCTAGACATACAATTCTAGACATACACGACTCCATTGTGCTTTATCCTATAAACATTTGAAAGTTATTTGTAACTAAAGCGTCAAATATAAATATTAATTAGAATATTCTTTATTAAAAGCAACTTTTATAAGCATTTTTCAATCGTTGAATGAAAATGTCGCTACCACCGCTTCGGAAGGCAGTTCTGCTGAGAAAAGCTGACGAGAATCTTAACAGTAACTGTTTTAAATATTAATATTATAATATTATTATTTAATTTATTCATTTTATGAACTATGGTAGCCGAGTTAACACTATAATTGGATGAATTTTATTTAATATCTTATCGGAGTCCGTTACAATCGAATAGCCATCTAGTCTCAATGTCTATACATGTGTAGTTCTAAGTTAGTGTAAATAACTACAGTAGAATATTCTAGGCGAAGCCAAACTGTGAATTGTAATAACTATTAATAATGTATTAGTCTAGTTTAGAGCCCGTTTACATTACTGAGGGCAGAAATAAAGATTTTCGAATATATATTTCTTTAATTATTATCACCTGTTTTTCAACAATGTGTTGTTGATATTGCCTTTGTCACAAATGTTGTCACAAAAAAAAGTTATTCTTATGGTAAAAGTTAAAATATGCTATTATTTTATTTAATTAATATTTTTTTTTATGTGTAAAATATCTAACTCTAAATTTAATTACTACAAGATTTAATTAGTTAAGTAAATAATTTCCAACAACAGTGACGATCGTATAATGTGAACGGGCTTAAAGCTCAGTATTACTGAAACTGGACTGGGTACTTTCAATCTACTTTGGAATTACGTATTGCTATACCAATAAGGGTTATAGCGTTCACAATGAACTAAAAGTAGGCTTTTTGTGAAAGGATATGATTTGTTTCCCAACTTAGCTTTGTAGATGGAGAAATAGGTTGTAGCGGTCAGCTGGTCAGACCGTCGCTAAGGAGCTTATATATTTTAAAATGCTATTCAAACACTTTAGATTATGAAGTTATAAATCAGATTATTCAACATGGATCCAAGTCCCATATATTTTCCTGTTCTTGCCTTGTCTTTATTGATTTATCATATGATTTTACTAATGTTTAATTAACCTATCTTTTTTATATACTGTTTAAAAATGAATAATAAATGTATGTACAAATCAATATTGGGAATCATATCTTAAGTATTATTATTATTAGGTATTATTATTACATAGACGCTTGCTAATTAAAGTAATCGTTCATAAGTATGCCGCTATAGTGACAGCATACCTAATAAATGAAGTTGGTAAAAGTCACCTGTAGAAATGCGAACAGCCATAATAAAGATAAGATGGCAGGATGTGTACGTTTACCGTAATTGGCTAGAATGCTTAGAAGCTATGATTATATAATATATTTACGAAATTTCAATAATTTATTTCTATTAGGTTTTAATAACGTAAATAAGAACTAGTTCTTTAATAAATAGACTACACAGATAACTAATCTTATTTTTTTATATCAATGGCTGGCAATGGCGATTCAGCAAATGTCAAAAGTATAAAAAAATCGAAAGTAAAATTTTAATTGATTTATCTTAAGAAATATATTGATTATCTGTTGTAAAATGATGAAATAGCTAAATATTTGTATTACGAGGACGAAATAAGATTTGGAAATTAAATATAAATTCAATTTACTGAACAATAAATAACAGGACCTCCAAAATGTTGCCGTACTAAATCCAAAACGTTTCTTTTTTTATTTTTATATTTTCTTAGCTTAGCTTTCAGTTATACTAAGTACCTATATAGTAGAGTAGATTTGAATTTTCGTTTAAATCTATTTATTGTTCTTCATACATTTAGAGTCAGATTTAGAGAGTAGTAGAGTATATATCTATATCTATATATATATATATATATATATATATATATATATATATATATATATATATATATATATATATATTTACTCTACTACTATGTGCTATGATTTCATCGTGTATGTCCTTTTACCTGATTAGAGATAGCATGAGTGCAAACTCAAAAATGTCATTTAAAATTAAATAACATTTGAATGGCAAGCGATACTTAAAAAATATACATATGTATATCTAAAATAATTTATTAATTATCAACGCGGTTTTTGTAAATTTGCCTCGAAAATTTGACGGA
This sequence comes from Dione juno, assembly GCA_037127375.1. NCBI lineage: Eukaryota > Metazoa > Arthropoda > Insecta > Lepidoptera > Nymphalidae > Dione > Dione juno. The sequence continues at coordinate 8,957,627 of JAXRJS010000007.1, read as the reverse complement.
AAGTGTTGAACACAGTGTGTTACACTTGGTTTACTCTGTCTACCCTGCTATATGCGGGATTCATACAGCCATGCTTCATGTGGCTGCAAGAAGTGTGAAATGTTTAGGACGACGACGACGACGAGAACGTTTTTTTATCCAAATTTTGAATGAATTAAATGATGAACGAAATTAATTAAACATGACGAGAATAGAACTTATGTCCATTGCATGTTCAGTCAGATATTTCCCAACTACACTATAATGTCATCTCCACACACATACACTATATAATATGACTGTCTAAACGATGTCACAAGAGAAGAAATGTTCGTGTGAAACGCGTTTATAACTCAGCTAATTATGTGTACATGCTTAGCACTAAAGAAATATGAAAAAAAAAACAAAAGTAATGTACATTTAAATACTTTTAATTACAACGGTAATCTTTAAGCGCTACGATGGCGACAGATAATTTTATTTTTAACACATTTTTTAAGTTTTTATATCTATCTGTATACATATAAATATACATATATATATATATATATATATATATATATATATATATATATATATATATATATATATATATATATATATATATATATATATATATATATATATATATATATATATATGTATAAATATATATGTATAGGCCATAACTTTGACAACATACACTTCACTTTAGAATAAAGTGACGTAATACACGTTGCTATGGCAACTATTATTAAAAATGTAAGGAAGCTTGCATACTCAGATATATCGACGCATAATATATGCATTGTGCACATAGTCTTTAAATTAAGCAAATATTTTCTTTGTAGAGCGTAAGTGAGCAACAAAAAAGGATTTTTGGTCAATCCAACACTTATGTTTTTATGAAATATTCTAGTTTTCAAACGATGAATGATGTACTCCATAAATTAAAAACAAAAAAAAAAAAACAACAAAATAGTTTCACGCTGTAACCAGAACATGGCAGGGTAGGCAGGTGGAACCGTAGGAACCTAATGTTAAGCCACTCCGTTCTCGTCTTTCCGCCTTTCGAGGCATTGCGTGTTGAGTGGCGTAACTCAACGCCGCGCTTTGCCTTGATACCAGAACGTATAAATTGAAAATCATTCATTCTTCCCGTGTGGGAGTCAAACCCACAAACCGTCGCATTTACAGGCATCTGCGCCACAACGGTACCCTATAATTTAATCTTTTATTTTATAAACAATAAAGTATGTGTTATATAGCAAATCCAATTTTAAATATATAAAAAAGACGTCCATAGTCAAACAAATAACAAAATATCCTATCATATTTAACCATTTATCATATTTAGCCGTTAGACGCCTTTGAATCGGTTATACCAGCTTAGTATAATACCATTTATTTTTCTTACATAACTACTTTAACAGCTTTGAAACGTATTAGTGTCTGAATATAAAGTGTATTGATTATAGTTTATTATATATATTATACAATTATAGCTGTGAATAGAAATAAACAAAGAATACTTTCAAATGTTTTGCACAATATTCGCGTAATTCATATTGTGCTGTTAAGAAATGGCATCGTTAATATTTTGTTTGAGTTAAATTTTTTTTTCCCTTTTGTAAGCTTCACGTTGTATCCCGCACATGGTATGCTAGGCAGAGGGAAGCTTGTTCTTTTGCTAGTTCTTTGTGAAATACGTAATTTCACAAAAATGTGTTGAGTGCTGGAACTCGCGCTACTATTTGCCTTCTCTTGCCAGTGACAGCTAATGAAAACGATTTATTCTCCCGAGTGGGAATCGAACCCACATAATAAAATTAAATAATTTATATATATTATATATCTTTATTAATATTCTGGTAATCGTGAGAGCAGCGTGAAGCAATAATAAATCTGTGCATTTTCCGTACTACTCTTCTCGGAAGGCGTGGTGCCATCATTGTTGTGTTCACTGTACATGCTACGATGCTAGGCTATAACGGGTAAAATTAGAAAAATATAAATTCAAGATATATTATTATTACTATTATCTGGATAAAACACAATGATGAGTTCTCTAATCAAATACGAAATGTCTTCATGTTTCATTTATTTATATGTATATTAATGGCATGATTTCTTCTTCTCCAAGGATCACAGATACCAATTCCATATTTACGCCAGAATTGGTGAAAACGTAAAATTTAGTTGTGGGTCCTTGGAGAATGTGGGGTAGCACAGCACAGAGAAGATGTTCTAAATCTTGAAATTGCGGGCTCATTCATTAAAAAATGACAGCGCTCTACAATTCAAACGCTATGAATGATTGCATTCTTTCTAAAGAAACGAAAGGTAAAAAAAGGAAAATCTAATTTATATATTATTAAATTAGATTCGTCACTTATTAACCCCGAAAAATACGAGATATATATTTATACGTAAATAAGTAATAGTAATAGTTTTATAAGTAAAATAAAATTTTAAATTAGAATCAGATCCATTGTAATATTTAGCTATTACGAAATTTATTTAAGTATTCAAAATAAAGTGCACCTACTGCGCAATCGACGCTGTGAGCTGTGACGTAATACAGTGCAAATGCTTTTAAAATGACTATCCTCGAGTGTGCTCAATACATTTTGGCAATTTATATAGTTTTGTGCCTTTTTCACAATGCAGTCGTTTTGCATGGACGTAATTAACACCAGTTACCACATAGGAGAGCGGCAGTTGTGTAAGAATGTATAGAATTTTGCCCATAAGAGGGGTATAAAAGCAAAAGCGCTTCAGTCACAAAATACCTAAAAAGAGTAAACTGCATATTTCTACTGTGTTTCTACTAAACTGTTATTTCTACTAGAATCAAATGCTGGCCATTGCATTCTTAATCGGTTTTTAAATTACATAAATACCATAAATGTTTAGCATATAATACATACTGTGCTCGTATGAAGTTCAAATAGCGCAAAATAAAATTTGTATGAGATACTAAAAAAATGTGTAAAGGTGTTTGTATAAAGGTGAGCTTTCGAATTCAAACATTAAAAAAACAAACCATGAAAAGAATACATGATTTTTTTTATATGTTTTGTTTAAGTATTTTTTTGTCCTTAGTGTGAAATTACACTTTAAAAATCGTTGAAATATTTAATAAAAATGGCATTCTCTCTTGTCAAAATGATTGTTCTTTGGGTAGCGGAAATCTGTAAATTTCTCCCTACAGATAAGTATTTCAACGCAGCGTGAGGACGAACGAACGGCTTAGTGGTCAGAGCGCTTGGACGATTCCCACGAGACGCGGGTTCAAATCCCGCTGCGTTAAAATTTTTTATGTTTTCTTTAAGTATTTTTGCTATCCTTAGTGTGGAATAACAATTTAAAAATCATTAAAATATGAAAAGAAATTATTCAATTGGTATAATATAATAATTGAGCATATTTTACGAAGCTTATTTACTCAGCAATATTAATTATTATTCACTGTTTATTAATATATTTATTTGTGAAGATTAACAAAAGGTGAACTGATGGGAATTGTGTATATGGACACTTCGCCACTGCTTTCTATCCATCTATATATTTAAAATTAGTGTATATGTACCAATGACATGTAGCATATTCTAAGTGACCGAGACCGAGATCGACACTCTGGCCATAGATACAGCGGGATCAGGTATAGGTAGATGGGGTATATCCAACACATAAAGACTTTTTCAATTCGAAGCAGTAGTTCTTTAAGTGTTAAGTTCACTTCACGAAAATCTCCTCCATGTCCGTCCGTATTGCTAAATCGGCCATTTAGACTTTACACTCACAGACTAGAAAAGTAAGTTAATAATAAGTTAATATATATATATATATATATATATATATATATATATATATATATATATATATATATATATATATATATATATATATATATATATATATATATATATATATATATATATATATATATATATATATATATTGTGCAAAATTCTCATGACACTTGTGGTATTATATTATATTATAACTTTTGTTTAACCAGATTTAGCTTCACGTCACTTTAACATCACTGCATAAATCATTAAGATAAATAGCATCTAAGAAAGGTTAAAGCCTTGGAGATCCGTCTTATTATAGAGGTTTTTTAGAAATCTTGCATTGTATGCATTTAAACTAACACCTTGAAAATGACAGAGAGCTTGACAGTTTGTTATAAATCAATTTAGGATGCTCACTCATTTTTTTTCTTCTAGCTTGAACAGCTCATTCATCATTCAGAACATTTAGTTCGAACATTAAGTTCGAATTTTAATTTATTTTTCTTATCTCATATAGATATACTTATGTCATATATATTATTGAACTGTGAAATAAGATCATCGTGCTTATTGACTTTTTTTTAAATGAACGAATGAATTAATGAATCTAATAGCATTATATATAAATAACTGAACTATAAGTATACTGAATGGGTTCTGACCTCGTTTAATTGTTGCTGTGTTTAATTTTTCAGTATACTATACCTATACAAATATTTCAATTTGCATTTTTCCACACTAAGTGTCAAAATGACATCAAAGCCTCAAGATTTTTTTCCCAGATTCCACGCAATATTACGGAACTATTTTAAAATTCTATAATAAGTTATAAAAACCGAAACAAAAACAAGTAACTAATTACGTTGGGAATTGTGACGATGAACAAAGTGAAAGTTGTTTATACAAATATGGAAGCTTGCCATACTAATTTAGTATAAGGATTAGGTACAAAAAAAAATAATATACGACGGAAATATACAGTTACATGGTTGTCATTTGTTATTTGCGATAAAGACATTCAGACAAAAATTTCTTTTTAGCTACACGCTGTATCCCGCTCGTAGCAGGATAGGCAGAGATAACCGTAGACAGAAGGAACCTAGTGTTAAGACACTCCGTTCCCCACTTTTCGCCTTCCGAGGCAATACGTGTTGAGTTGCGGAACTCAACGCCGCACTTTTACCTTATTGCCAGAGGGAAGAAAATGAAAATAATCCATTCTCTCCTCATGGGAATCGAGTCCACAAACCCTCGCGTTTACAGGCAGACGCTGTGCCTCTGCGCCACGACGTTCCTCTACGGTGACATGATTTTTATTACTAACTTAGTTAGATAAAAGCTTGGACAGTTCACTGTCCATCGTCAGTCCAATAAGTGGTTATTTAAGTCCACACTCGGATCAAATGGTCCAGAACATTGAATTATGTCTAAAATATATCGTTCCTTTAATTTAGATCGACAATATATCAATTACACCATTACGTTTCAAAATTAATAGCCAACACGCTCTGAGCATAATATATATATATATATATATATATATATATATATATATATATATATATATATATATATATATATATATAACGCTGAACGTATGTTGATAATTATATAAATAATAACATTAACAAAAGGTTTCTTCTCACGTTTGAGAGAACATCATTACAAATTGGTGTACGAGTATAATGTATATAATGGTACTGGGCTAGTCTATTAAGCAAGTATCAAGCAGTGATACTAACGAAAATGTTATAATTTTAACAATTGACTGAGAAAGTCCCACGATAGATGATATAGATGTCCATGGTTCGTCTTTCACAGTTTCGAAAAATATTAAAAACTTTCTCGCCAATTCTTCTTTATTCTGCTGAATTCACAAAAATCCTCTTGAATTGCCATATTTAATACTAATAGTCTATACTATAATGCTGAATTCAGCACCTGTCTGTAACCAAATATTTTTCATCATTCGCACTGGTAACACTGGACGAAGCGCGGCGTTGAGTTCCGCCACTCAATACGCAATATCTACAAAATTGAGCGGAGTGTCTTACCACTAAGTCCTCTCTATCCTACTATACTAGGGATATAACGTGAAGCAACGATCGTGAATATCTTATATAAAAAAATTACTACGAGTACTTGGCTAATATAAATATTTTAAATGTCTAATATTGTATGGATGGGAGCGATTAAAATATCAAGACGCGTCATCGTCTAACAATAGCTGGCTGGCAATAGCTGTTAGATAACGAATATATTTTATATCTGGGACAACTTGTCAATTGTCAAGCACAAGACGTCATGTGGTGTTACCATTTGAAGTCTATTTGAAAATAATTGCACGCTATTAGTATGGTATTGATGCCATTGTGTGGCATTGTGCCAGCGAGAAGTGTCTGGCGATATTTCTTGCTTCAGACTCAGTGGAGTTTTTATATATAAAAGATTTAATTAAGAAAATGCGCAGATAGCAATCGTTTGAAAATTGGTTCAAAACATTCATATCTATGCTATTCTTCATATTCTGATGAAACTTGGACTGTTCGCCAAGTTGTCAAAATTCTTGATTTAAATCTAAAATAATCATGTCGATGTGAGTTTTGTGTAATTTTATGGTGCAAAATTTGTAGATTAACATACAACTACAAAATTTGGCACACGTGCTTTAACGTGTATATATATATAGTACAACAATATCTCATGGGGAATGTAGGGGGACCTAGTGATGTGACACTCCGTTTTTAACAAACAAAATTATTTCACTGATTTAAAACCAATACTAAAAACCTACCTACAAACCATCGATAACTGAGCTTATCGACGGTATGCAACGACTTTGATTTGTCATTGTTTTTTCCAAACAAATATACGGAAACATACACAGACAGTTGACATAGATGCAGGTTCAAATCCTGCTTCGTTCAAAAATCATCTAAATTACACTAATAAAATACCATATGACGGACTCGTTACACCGTTATACACGGCTCAACTCTATCACATTAGACACTTAACGTATTAAACTACGCAACATGTAGTCTCTTTAACGTTCTTGAGCCAAGCTTTTTAACATTTCTAATACGGATGAGGTCAGTTTACATCATTGCATTTATCACATTATATAGATACTTGTACAGAGTGTACATAATAAGTTACGCCAGCTTATAAGGGAGACGATTGGCGTTACACAAGAGGTCGTATCGTTCAAATTAATATAAAATTTTACAATATTTATTTATAAACGATCTATTAGAATATTTTTTGTTTATTTCGTTTGTTTTTCACTGTTGTGTATTTGGCTGAGTATCCAATTTTTCGGTTTATTTGTAGATTACATTGATATGGACACCAGTTGGTCGTGAAATAATCTACGATAAGCAATTATAGCAAATCATTATAGCCAAATTCAACGTATTTTTTTTAATAATGGCCCTTTAAATTTTAAAACATTAACTTTTTAAATGAATATAAATAATTAATTTGCTTTTATAACATTTTAAACGTAAAATTAACAGATGACGTTTAAGCTAATATATTTTTAGCAAGGCAGGGAGAGGGAACCTAGTGTTAAGAGAGTCTCTTAAAACTAGGTTCCCTCTCCCTACTTTGCTAAAAATATATTAGCTTAAACGTCCCCATAGCGAAGACATGAAAATAATCCATTTCCCCGAATCGGATATGAACCCACAACCGTCATTTTCTTAATTACAGTGAAAAATAAAAATTAACGTACAATAGATATAAAAGAGTACCTTCATTATTAAATTCCCAGCACTTTAGCGTCTTGCCTTCTTAAATAACAGTCTCATTACGTGATGTAAGTTGATATCCGCAACTTGCTGCCGAACACGGAACATTAGTCGCGCCTTTGATATGACTTATTAAGATTTTGAGACGATATTATACATCTTATATATCAACATACAGCCTTAACCGAAGCTTAAAATTAAAAAGTTTTGTATATAGTTTATTTTTATAGAGCGTGTTCGTTTGGTAGAGCGTAAATGTCTCGCATCTCTATAGAACGTTTGCCCAGAAAAAGAAATATTAGATACTTTATTTACTTACCTGCCTGGTTTTTATGAATTCACTGGATATCGTGTATTCTATAATATACTTACTTAATAAGCTCCTTTTTCCGCTAGCAACTATGCCTTCAGGTTTTCAAATTTTTCATGATATATTATCACACTAAAAAGAAAGCTTCAATCTCCAAAGATTTATATTTTATTTATGATCTAAAAATACAAATTACACGTTACATGCAACGTTTCAACATCTATTATAATCGCTTAAGATTTAAAAATTCTAGAATTTCTTAAACTTGCTCACTTAAACACTAAAAATAACCTATTTTCAAAATATCAAAATTCTGTTTGAGCTCAAACCAGCTGTTTGAGCTGTGTCCATCCCTGAATATATCATTGAGGTACCTTATATAGTTTAATATTGAAGATATAAACGCCTAACTGGATTTTATAACTAGAGCCATTAAACAATTAAGCAACTGAGTTCTATTAAATTCTATTATTAGTTCTATTAAAAAAAAAATCACAAGAATATTAACCTTGCCTAGATCATTTAACCTGACTTTCATTTTTTACAATTTTCAACGCAAATTGCAAAATAAGTGACTTAATAAAAACATCGTATCTCATCAAAATTAATCGATATTGGTCGGTAGCATTCATAATTACTCTTGGTAATTATTGAGATGCTTGCGTTGACGGCATAATATGACGCGGCCTTGAGAGTACGAGCAGTTGCAGCACTGCCTGAACCGGTGACTCTCAATCTTTTTATAGAGCCACACTTTTACCGGTTTGATCATTTAGTATAAACGGGATATTTTTTTTAAGTTTAAATTTTCTATTGTTCACTATATCGTTTGTTACAAATTTTAACAAGTATTTTTTAATATTTTTTTTCATTGAGATCACTTATAAAACGAGATTTAGATGATTATATAATAATTTCTATTCTTAAGGGTCTAGTTATTTGTAAGATTTATCAACAAGTATTGACAGTATAGATGAGAACTATAATGTCAATGTCAAACAAAATCAGAAATCAGAAATCATGAAATATATTAAATATCTACAGAACTTGGCACCCATTTTTATTTCAATTATTTTATCAACAAATTTCACCACCACGTATATTCATAGCTTCATAAAGTGTCATAATAAAAAAAAATACACAAGCTATTAATTGAAAAAAAAAGCTTGAACTCTACAACAGTTTAAAATTATAGAGTGATTTATCTTCATCGTTTCCTACTTTTATGAATTACACTAATCTTTCTTTATGAGAATAACATAACAATAGAGAAATTACTCCACCGGAAATGCGCTCCATCATAATATAAATATTAGCATATTTCCCATAAATCAAGCGTTGCATCAGATTTTACTATACCATAGATCATAACGTAATATTATTAGGCCAACTTGGTGTAGGATCTGATTCTAATTGTTATTGTGTAACCAGATGCTATACAACTGCGCTATGAGGGCTTCATCGCCTGCCTACACTACTATATGCGGGATATAGCGTGAAATAAGAAAAAAACAACAAAAAAGCACATTTTTCTCGACCGTAAATAATATACGTCATAAATAGAAAACTACGCTAATTCCGCGAGTACCCGCCGCGTGCGACACGAGTTACGCTCTGATGACGTCACTAACCCGACAAATGTGAAGATTATGAGCGAACAAGTAATCATTATTAATGTTAAGTAGATTGTACATAGAGAATATGTTGCTGTCAAGAATATCTTTACGACTGTTATACAATAATAGCTTTTACATGCGGCTTCGTCCCGTGGTCAAATGGGCATAACTAAGAATTGTGTATGTCCTATTATGATATATTTTAAGGACCCAAGACACTGCATGTAGGTATAGACTAGCATGTATGTGCATATAGGTGGAAACTAGTAAGGATTTAGTTCCTGAGATTAGCGCCTTGAAACGAACAAAATCTTTAGTTTTATAATACTACAAAGTATAAATACAATGTTTAAAATATTTGCATATTTAAATATTCGAAAAACATTTTAGAAGCCGTTTCAAACACTTTACAATAGCGTTTGTACTCTGTGAGCAAAGGTGGACCAGGTAACAGTTTGAAATAAAACAGGTGGGCGAAAATCTAAAATTTTATATATTGTGCCTTAAGCGAATATAGTTACTTTACTGAAATAAAATAAAAAACATGTTAAATCTTTTGTCTGTCTCTCTGTTTGTTGGTGCTAATTTCCGAAGCATCTGAACCGATTTTTATGTATATTTCACTGGACAACAGAGGAAGTTGGGGAGCAACACAAAGGCTACTTTATATTTCGGAATTTCCAGTACTTATGCGGAAATTCACGTATACCGCGTCAGAGTACCTACCACCTAGATAGATATATATGAAATAACAAAACTTTTTTCTATTAAATACGTAATAGTCATTATGCCAAAATCTCTAAAGTACTCGTACAATATGTTAATGATACTACTGTATACACTTGAATCAAATTAAATAAATAATCATAGAGTTCAAGCGGGCGGGAGCATGATGCATACTGCCAACAAAAATAAACAAATAATACATTTTAAATATTTTTTTTACACAATTGAATCATTTAAGTTCCCGCTGTATATCGTGAATAGGCTGAGGGAACCTCCTTAGTGTTCTCTGTTCATAATTCATTCTTCCAAGTGGGTTGGTTGGTGGGATTGAACACTGCCGATGCGCTACGACGAGCAGACATATATATATATATATATATATATATATATATATATATATATATATATATATATATATATATATATATATATATATATATATATATATATATATATATATATATATATATAGCGCCATAGCTGTAAAGCTATACGCAACGCAATTCAAGATATCAATAGGTAGATTAAAATTAGAGCGAATGTAATCTTGATTGACAAAAGAAGCATATTCAAAGCAAAAATAAAAAAATAGCTCGAACAAATAAATAAACGTAACCTAAAAAAAAATACGTAAAGTTCCAAAAGCATAGTACTCACTTTGTACGGTAAACCATGTCTAAAAGCCATAGCAAGCTATTACAAGCAAACGTGTTTGAGACACTAAATTATCTATGAAAATTTCACTTTAAACAAAATTTTAAATTACCTACGTAATTAAACCTATTTGGTAATTAGAACGACCATATAAAGTATAAAATAAAGCTGGTATTTAAAAGAAAGTTTTATTTTATTATACAGTACTGTTGTGTAACCGTCCCTTCTCTCAACATAATTCCTATAATCGATATGTTATATGCAATAACACTTTATTATTATTGCAGTTATTTGTTGTACCACACCAAATATTGTTCAAAGCAATTCCGATTTTAATATTCACAAAAAATTAAATTATATAAATTATATAGGTTATTGTCTTACCGTGTCAATCTAGAAAAAATATTAATGTTCTGCAAAATGCACAAAATTACGATGGGAATATTCTTGCGGTATCATTTTTTTCTATCGCTGCATAAATAAGTAGCTAAATGTCGCAACATATTCTGCCATTACAGAAAGATTCAATAAAATAACATAGAATCGAATCGATTCCGAAGCAATTATTCCAGTCTGCGTCTGCAGTAATCCGTGGAACATTTCTTAAGTTTAATCTAATTTTCCATTACGACTGCAACATTTATTATTTATATAAATAAAATTATAAAAATGTTTTACAACCCTAAGAAGTAGATAATTGAAATATTTACGAAATTTCAATATGAAATCAATCGAGAAATCGACATTAAATAAAATAATAATATAATCGAATAGTGACATAATCTGTTCCGATCGATTCCAGCCTTTTCATTTATTGAAACTAAAATTGTTCTGAAATAATACGCGCTACATGTTTTATGTCATTAAAAACGAACGTAAAAAATTCTGTGGCAAAACTCGCTGCTCGGTACATTGAGTTTTAATAAAAAGGAATCAATTCGAATCAACTCTATTCAAAAATTTTTTGTTCAACAAATTAAATTAATATTGAAAGATATTTAAAATGTACATGTTATATTTTATTTAACTTTTTACTTTGTTTTTTTCACAGAAGTAAGGAATATTAGAAGAATATAAGAAGTAAGCAATAAATTTATATTTTAACTAACGGCTCAATGGCTGTGTACTGCGTATATTACTCATAATATTAAGTAAATATGTGTCAAATGTATTTTGATAGGATAACGACAGATTATAGAAAAAAAAGTATACAAACATGTTTAGCTTCGATTTCATACAAAATAAATGTATATTAGTCAAAAAGGTTTTTTTAAGTCTTTTTTCCAATTGTTTTATTAAATCGCATTAATATATATAATTTTTAACTTCATTATATCTGATACGTTTTGGTAATAGTTACAATCTAAAGATGAGGTTATTATATTCTTCATTGTTTACACCAGTCTACTTGCTCTATATAGATCGGTGAGTGGCTAAAGTAATATATTAAAATGAGTTAGTCTCTAGTTAGTAGTTGCTGTCCTGGCGCAGCGACACAGCATCTCCCTGTAAACGCATCGCCTGTGGGTTCAATTCCCACTCAGGAAGAATTATTTATTTCCTTTCTTCGCTCTGGTAACAAAACAAAGCGTGGTGTTGAATTCCGCCACTTACCACACAATGCCTCAAAATTGGGCGGTAAGTGGAGAACGGAGTGTCTTATCACTAGGCTACATTTATCCATCTGTATGCGGGTAGTAGGTACTACATTCGGCAAAGGCAAAGTTAAACGCAATAAAAAGTTAATATACCATGTAAATCACATGGGAACAATTAAAACAATTTAAAGTTACGTGCGCTGAAGAGAAAACTCACGTATGCGGCACAGATAAAGTGATAACACTTGCAAAAGCCATTATTTTAAAACGGCGCGGTGTAAACTGTTGCACCGCTGTTAGACATTTCACTGCAGTTTCCATACTTCGGAATGTAGATGGACGATATTTTGATCAAAGTAAATATGAACGTGAAAAATAATTTCAGTTTTGAAATATTTTATATATATATATATATATATATATATATATATATATATATATATATATATATATATATATATATATATATATATATATATATATATATATATATATATATATATATATATATATATATATAAGCATTCTTCATTGCTTCATGCATTTTAATTAATAATTTAATAGTATTAATTTCAAAAGACCATCTGAACTCTCATCCAAGTCAACGGACTAAAATTGAAATATTTATGCGTTTATAGATGAAATTCTTTCCTGAGAACTTTTTGTCTAGATAGCTTTTGTTTTTTTTTTGTTGAAATACAATTGTAACAAGGTCACGATGAGGGCCATGACCCGTTATAGTATATGTATCTATTTATATATGCCTTTTCTAAATATATCAACCATGGCGAGCCTATGAAAAGTAGGTTTAACTGCATTCATTTCACCATAACTCAGCATCCTGATCCATTGTTTGCCGTAACGAAAGATATTTCGCCTGATTAATGATTTTACCATAAGATTTCCATTAATTGGTATAAAGTTGCATAAGAATTTACGTAAAGGAATCCAACACCCGCCACGGCTCACTAGAACAGTTAAGAATTTTTGCCAACAGTGGCGTTGCCTGAATCAATTTGTTATTGATTATATAATTAATATACCTATTGGTACTTTTATTGTGAATAAAATAAATCGTCGTGGCACAGCGTCACAGCGTCTGACTGACTCCCATTTGAGGTATTCAGGAATAATTTTTTTTATTTCCTCGCTCTGATAAGAAGACAAAGTGCAGCTTCGAGGTCAGCCACATAATCTTAGTCTCTTGAAGTCTTTCAAATTGGGCGGTGCGTGAGGTACGGATCTTTTAACACTAGGCTCCTCCCCTCTGTCTAAAAATTATTTCATTTTCTTTTAATGTCTGTGAAAAACCGTGCAGTAATTTTTTTTATGTGGTAAAAAAAATATTGTTTAAGAGTTTACTGTTAAATATATCATATCAAACCGGTCTAGATTGCCGAAGTGCTTCGTGTTTCTGCTGCTTTTTTTACAAGGTGTGGATCGAAAATGAATTGACTTCTAAGAACTTTCTTCCTTCATTTATATGCCAACACAAGGGTTAGGTTTAGTAGACATACCACGATATAATAGCTTTAACTATTATATATTAATATTATTAAAAGTATATTATAAGTAGATCTAATTAGTTCATCGTTTTTCTTTATAAAAATATATTATTTAATTGTAGATGTGCCGCAATATTTTTAAATCTACTGGAAAGATTTTCTCTTTCGTAACCTAATGATTTTTCGTAGAAATAATCTTTTGTTATTTATGATAATATTTTGATATTTGTAAAAATCTCCCTAAAATGAGTTGGTAACAAAAAAATAAGTTATAGTTAGAATTACATATCACAATTTCAACGTTACTTGACATGAGCGCACGACTTAAATTGCTTGTACAGCCTCTAAGGTACGCAGATTCGAGTCCTGCTACATCCAATATACAGAAAAAAATATGTTTTAATATATAGGAAATATAAAAAAAGAACATAGAAATGATGGAATCTGCCAATTCTTTATTCTTTTTTATGAATTTTCAGTTTTCACGCAACGAATGCACTTAATAATTAGGATCTATAACATAAGAATAGCGTCATTAATTAGGATCTATAACAAAGATGACATATTAATGATTTTTACGCAACAATCAATTAACATCACACAATATAGCGGCTATTCTATAACTATTTGACGATCCTTTCGAAATAAGTAGGGGAGGCTGGAGTAGGGGTGGTAAAACGAGGCGTCGCTCACTGCTCACTGTACTGCCGTTGAGACTGCCGCCGCGTGCGTTTGGGAAAACTATCTATCAATATTTCGCGCTAAAATCATTTTGACAAGTTATAAGTTGTCTATGGTATTATTGTTTTTTTTTTTATAAAAGTGTGTGTTGGGATTCAGTGACTGTGATATTGTGTGATGGTACTCTGCCGCTTTTTATAGCTGATAGAGAGCAGCATGAGAGGTTGCGTTTTTCTACTTTTGGCGCATACGGTCGCCGCCATAACTGGACCGAGGGTTTGTATTATTTTTGTATATATTAATATATCTTAATGTATGTAAAATTGTATTTAATTATTTAACAGAAAAAAAAATATTTTGATTAGATAAAATTAATCGATATTGAATATAATTAATAATTCTTAATTATATTATGAGTCTTCGTATGCCAGGGGAAATATAGTTTACACATAAAATTCTTGCCATTTACGTATATGAATAAAATCGAAATTTCATGAACACACATTTTTAAATAATTAGAATAAAATTACCTAATTCATTGTTGTAATGCTTTCATTTATTTATTTTAAAATATAGAAAGTAAGGTAAATTAGCGGTACATTTTTTGTCATTGTGTTAAACATTCACATTCTGTAGACGCACGTAGAATGTAATGTTATTATAGTTATGTAATAGTCTTTAACCTTTCACTGTAACCGGGCTATATATAATTTATTACCGATTATTATAGTCTTCCGTGAGTTTCAATTTCATCAATGTATGCATTTGTTCATTCATATTTATTACATATTAAAACATATATTTATTTATTTTGGTTAAAGTGTTATTTTATAATATTAAATGCAACACAAGCATCTAAATTCTAAAATAAATTTTTATTATATTAGAAAACTTTTCTTTTTATTATGTTCGTTTTTTTATAAAACTATTAATAATAGCAGATTATTATACGTTTACCTCTCAATTAGCATTAAATGAAATTATAAATCTTTTATAAATTACGGTGCTATAACAAAAGCCTACATAAAGTATACTTTACTTTTCTTTTTCTACTTTTTTTGCATATAAGTGTAAGTAATTGCCGTGAAATATTTTATTCCACATTTATTATTAAAATTAAATTTGAGGTAAGTTTTCTAAAGAAAGTTACGTGAAGAAAACAGTGAGGAGGTCATCGCAGATAGTCTACGCTAATACCTTATATCCGGTTTTAATATTACGAAGCATTGATACAATTTATCGTATATTTGACGGCTGAGACCATCGTGACTGAGCTGTAGGACAGTCTGTCTATAAACATATATATATATACACCGTGTATATATATATATATATATATATATATATATATATATATATATATATATATATATATATATATATATATATATATATATATATATATACACCGTGTGTGTATAGTATTGCTCTTACCGTTCCAAATAAAGACCTTTGCATAAAGGAGAACACGTATAGTCGACCAGGATGCTAGAGTTTCATCACTCAACAGGATGCAAGTGTTACATCACATTATAAAAGCTCGAATCATTTGTGACGCAAATCTATGATACAATTTAAGAAGATATCCCAAATACGCTTTTATTTATTAACCTTTATGTTAAAGGAAGTTACAATTTTATTTTAATAATTTTTAGAAGTACAGCTATAATAGGTTCTCATCGATAGAAAATTCATATATTGTTATAAGATTTTCTCTAATAAAATAGACAATTATCTTAATAAATACGTACAGTACATAATGTCACATTTCGAGATAAATAATTAATGTATAGTGGAGCTACAATAGATTATATTGTGTTTTTTAAGATTGACTCATTAAATCATCAATATAAATCATTTTATGATTTATTGTGTTTTTATATGAATAATAAACGTACGAAGTCAGTACGATTCTCTAATACTTGTGTAAAGTATATATAGATATTACAATACAAATGCGTGTCATGCGCGCGCATGCGCACGCGTGCTCGGACTTGAACTTAAACAATGAATAATACTATCGCGAAAGTTGATGCACATTTTAGATTAAAATGATTATTTAATATACGAATATATGCGTTTAATTATTTTTCTTTTATTTTATTTATAAAAAATATATATAAATATACTTAACATATTACATAATAACAATAAAAAAATAATATCTGTAAATAAACTCTAATGTGCGCTACGTACAAAAAAATTAGATTATCAAATATAAAGTCCCAACTACGCCACAACACCAATAATATATAATGCTATATAAGCTGATAATAGATTAGATATTTTCTGCTTATTTATATACAACTTATTATATATATATATATATATATATATATATATATATATATATATATATATATATATATATATATATATATATATATATATATATATATATATATATATATATATATATATATATATATATATATACATATATATATATATATATTTATAAAAAATATATATAAATATACTTAACATATTACATAATAACAATAAAAAAATAATATCTGTAAATAAACTCTAATGTGCGCTACGTACAAAAAAATTAGATTATCAAATATAAAGTCCCAACTACGCCACAACACCAATAATATATAATGCTATATAAGCTGATAATAGATTAGATATTTTCTGCTTATTTATATACAACTTATTATATATATATATATATATATATATATATATATATATATATATATATATATATATATATATATATATATATATATTTAAAAGAATAAAAAGAATATAAACGTTGTGGAGATGCATCTTTCTTCGGAGGATATGGGTAAGCAGAGTCACCCGACTGACTGACTGACCAAATCCGCAATGAGTGGTATGATGTCAGATCGTGCTCATGTGGAGAGAATGAGTGATGAGAGAATATATATATATATATATATATATATATATATATATATATATATATATATATATATATATATATATATATATATATATATATATATATATATATATATATATAAGAAAGAGACCCTTCTGAAAGTATATTTAGGTGTAGTTGGTGAAACTAAGGTCTTCTAACTTCTTCATCAACCACACCTTTCAGAACACTGTGCCTTAAGATACTTGAAACTCACATAAAAAGCAAGAGGCCGGACCTAGAGGGTTTGTATGAAGAGGTTAAAGAGGTTAGTGGACATAGACAAACACCGTAGTATTTTACGCTTCATTCTCTCTGACTTGCCTGCTAGAAATAAAGCGTGAAGCTACGTTTGTATGTATGTGCCAAAGTTTTAGATATAATCAAAATAATAATGAATCTATAAATAAAACAATCGCTTGTTAACTGTCACTATAAACTATCAAATATTTCCGCTTACTGGCATGTTGGAATTAATATAACTGACATCTTGTTCTTAAAAACATGCTACTTAATTTAAAAAAAAAAAACATTGTGCCAACATGCAAAAGATAGTTTGATTAACACGCTTTTATTACTTTCGCCTGTATCAATATATGTAAGGGAAGTTACTATTACAATCAACCCATTTTCCGGATATATCCGGATACCACGAAAAAAGATAATTTTCATAGGATCAGACCACTCTTACAATGAAATAAGATTGGTCGACTCGTGGCCAGATATTGCAAATTGTTCGAAAAAAATGTACAATAATAAAGTATAAGCTATTAAGTATTCTTGTAATTTATTTTAAAATATAGTATTTTATAAATTATTATTTTTTTTAAATAATAAAATATTGTAGACCGTGTCTCTAGTGACTCTAGTGTTAAAACATTCCGTTCTCCATTTTGATTATTTGTTTCATACCGCTTGTATGTATACTTACACTAACTCATAAATTCTCTTGAATAACACGCAAATGATATGACAACCTACTTTCACTGAGACGCTACAACACTATTGGATAGCGATTATAGAAAAATCTACGTTTAGAGACGCATTTTAATACTAATATCTTGATGGTATTTTGTTTTTTTTTCTAATTAGAGATCGGTAGTAAAATTTTAATAGATTCAAATTTTGAACAATATTTTTATTATATGCTTTTAATAAGGGCAGTTTCTGGCTGTAAATGTGATGATCGTGGGTTCGATTCTCACTGGAAAATGAAATCTTTTCATGTGCTCGTCCTTATAAGGTAAACTGGGGTGTGTTAACACTAGGTTAAATCTGCCTAAACCCTATCCGTGAGATAATACGTAAAGCTGATAAATATATTTGTGATTTATGACGTTTGGATTTTCATCATACCAAGAGTACCGTTGCATGTAGAGAGTGGGTTAAAGTATGAACAAACTATCTCTCTATTCAAAAAAAAATAAAAAAAATATATAAAAAATATATATTTCTGTAAGAAACAAAACCAAGTTAGAAATATTATAAATAAAACAGAAATCTATGCAAATTGTATACATAATAATATAATAAGTGAAAAAAATATTGTTATGATCTGTAAAAAATTTTTTTTTATTATCATTTAAATACATATTTTAATTAAGAAATTGATGTACAAGTTCAGATATTATCATCATAATATACCGTAATATGCAGATGTAGGTGTTAGTTTTTTTTTATTTAATATATTTTTGGAATATTAATAGGTTGTTAGAGACTCTCTTTTTTCTTTTTTATTACGTACTAGCCCGTTCTCCCGGCGTCGCCTGCATGAAGTAGGAACTACGGCTATTTTTTTATTTTTCTATTATATAGTAAACGCACAATATATTTTTTACAGCATCTTGTGTGTGTGTGTGTGTTTTTAGAGAAAACCACATTAAAATCCGTTTCATAATTTGAAAGATTTAAGCATAGGTAATGTACCTATGTACCTAATGATAAGTAGAGACTTTGTTTAACTTAATGTAGCAAGGAAAAGTCAAAATCTAGTCAAAAATCTATTGCGTTAAATATTTTTTGATAAAAAAATAAACATTGATCGATATCAAAATACATGCACCAATCATATCTTCCAACTTTACATTCATAGAAGATTTGATCTTAAGTACGTCCGTTGTCCAATTTCTTTTCATTTCCTTATTTTTACATTTTAAAACTGGTGAATATATATATATATATATATATATATATATATATATATATATATATATATATATATATATATATATATATATATATATATATATATATATATATATATATATATGTATATTTATTACTCAGGCAGCATTTGGATCTGTAACTTTTTAAATTGGCCCAACCAAACAGTCTAATACGTAACACACGCATCAACATGTAGGTTTCCAACACCAAACAAGTAGATAGAAAAAATTATGTACATGACACATGTAAGACACTTACATAAATATCGTAAAAGATTCAAGCATTCTCAATACCATTTGTATAATATACATATAAAATTTACAAAACGTTTGATCGCAACACGCAATACTTAAGACACAGTAGATTTGCAATTCTGTAAATATTATCTTCATTACTATAAATGAATTACATTTTCCATATAATAGAAGATGATTAATGAGACAATGTCCTCTATATATATATATATATATATATATATATATATATATATATATATATATATATATATATATATATATATATATATATATATATATATATATATATATCCACTGCTTGACATAGGCCTCCCCAAGGATCTACTCCTCCACTTATGCGACTCCTATTAATCCTAATTTTAAATAATCCCAGTAACTTCTTTAAGTAAATTATAGATTTAAGTAAGTATAATAAGTAAATCATTTATGCAATAGCAAATAGGGCCAAACCGCAGTTACGCCGGTTCTCTAGGAAGTATCGCGGGCCATAGGATTCGTTGACACGTAAAATTGTGCAACCGGAGAATCGAATCCACTTACGTAAAATCAACCATTACAGGAAAAGCTCTGAATATATTAATTACAGTTGCATGAATGGCTATTAGTTGGGTAATTTGATGCAAAGTGTAGACTGGAATTTAATTTGTATGACGATATGTGGCTGATATGCATCTTCTTTTGGAAAAGACAGTCTGTACAGGTTGCTAGGTAGATTTGTAGAAAAAACTAAAATCTTGTATGCAAATTATTTAGAATAAACATTTTATGATTTTGATAATTTCATGATATAGTAAAATAGCAATTTTCTGATATATTTGTGGATAAGGAGTAAATGATATTATCCACTGTAACGTAAACGAACGACGTAATATAAATTGTTTTGTAAAAATTTAAAAAAAAAACAAGCAAAGTCAAGAAACTCAACATATAACAGAATATACTCATATATACTCGTATGTATATATACATATATATATATATATATATATATATATATATATATATATATATATATATATATATATATATATATATATATATATATATATATATATATATATATATATATATATATATTCATATACATATATATATACTCGTATACATATATATTTAGTCTTTATCTAATTCAATTAACATTCCATGCAATTGTAATTTTAATTTATTCTTAGTTATTCTATAAAAAGTTATACGATATAAGAGAAACTATTATATATAATTGTATGATAGAAAAAGATGATCGATAATGCTCTAACTCATGTCACTTAGTACTCGCCGTGTATAGACAAAGTCAACGTAATGAGCGAGAGTTGGCTTTCATTTCATCGTTTTACGGAAACCGGCCGGCAATTCCGATTCGTCGCGCGTCTCTTGTTTAAACCTATATAAGTCTACATACATACGTTCATTGTTTGGAAACAAAGATTTGAAATATTTATAAAATAGGCAGTTGATTTTATTTTAATATTGGTATTTAAGTTAACCGTCGTGGCGCAGAGGCTTGGCCTTTACCTATACACGCGGCGGTCTGTGGGTTCGATTCCCACTCGGGGAGAATGAATAATTTAAATTTTCTTCGCTCTGGTAACAAGGCAAAGCGCGGCATTGAGTTCCGCCACTCAACACGCAATGCCTCGAAAAGCGGAAAGCGGGGAACGGAGTGTCTTAACACTAGGTTCCTACGGTTCCCTCTGCCCACCCTGCCATGTGCGGGATACAGCGTGAAGGTAATTTTTTTATCTAAGTTTAATCTGAAGAGACTCAGTGTTATGTCACTCAGTATCATCAGTATGTTGAGTGGCGGAACTCAAAGCCGCGCTGTTATATTGTTAACAGAGCGGATATATGAAAATAAATAATTTCTCCAAGTAAGAATCGCTAGGCAGTTTTTCAACTGGATGTGACATTTACTGATAAACTGGATGTGACTTTACCTATGTAAAATGTGTTGTGAATAATCCACAGATTATGATGGGATGGTATGATAATAGCTTAATAACTTCTTATTAAATGCTATTTAATGCCTTATTTTGCTAAAAAATAGTTTAGTTTTTCTCAATAATGTTTAAACGATAAATCAATACATTAATGAAAATTAAACTATAGCTTTCAGTTTATCTCTCAAATGCAGAAATAATAAAATTTATTATATTCTTTTCTCCATTTTTGTTCACTCAACACGCAATGTCTCTAACTAGAGCAGAAAGCGGAGAACGTAGAATCTTAACACTAAATTCTGTATGCGTTAAATATATTTAGAAAAGCTAAATAAAAATGTCTAAAATCAGGAATCTGATGTAAAAATGAAATGTCTAAAATCATCAAAACGGACACGGTTAAATGACAAACTGCCGAACTAAACATATAACTCACCGTTACGTAACGGATGCGGATGCTATGTATGACCTTTAAAACAAAAAGTAGTTCTAAGCGAAACTGAAAGTAGGCTTCGTCATCGCGAGAAAGTTACCATATAGGTACTCGTAAGACACATGGGCTTTTTACCGCATCGCAGGTACATCCTGTATAAGATTTTTTACCGGTTTCGAGAGTCGATTAACATGTGATATTTGTATGTGTTTGCCACTATATGTGTGTGTGTGTGTGTGTGTGTGTTGTGTGTGTGTATTAATATTATAACGGTTATGGGTAGATTGTATGCGTAAGTTTTCATGTCGTAATTAATTATCAAAGACGGACAATTCTCTACATTTCATATATTTTTTTATTATTTTCAATTTCAAGATGCATCCTGGTACAGTGAGACAGCGTCTCATTGGAAATGCAATGGTTTTGGGTTCGAGTAATGTATTATTTTCATTGCCTTGCTCCAACAAGACAGAGCGCGGCGTTGAGCTCCGCCTCTCACCATGCAACGTCTCGAATTAAGCCGGAAAACAGAAATATAATCTTATCTTCATACTAGGTCCTTCTAATGAGGAATAAAGCGTGAAACTACATTTTCCTAAACTATTAAACCCACACCAATCGAACTCAGTCAAGAATGTCTCAATTGCGTCCATAATCTTACTAATAATATAAATGTGAAAATTCGTAAGGATCGTAGTTTGTTCCAGTTTCACACAATAAGTACTAAATGTTATAAAGTTGAAACTTATATATCAGAATAACATATGGGTCACAATTTACGATTAACAAATGCAACTAATTCACTTCAAACGGAAGAAGTCGCGGGCGGGTCGCTAGTTATATTATAGGTATATTACGATAAGCTATATATATATATATATATATATATATATATATATATATATATATATATATATATATATATATATATATATATATATATATATATAGCTATATATCATTTGCTACGCAATTACTGGTATTAGCTAAATGTTATATTTATTTCAAAAGTATGTTAGATCTCGTCTCTCTCAGTCCGCGACTGCTAAAGAATGCACTTTCGTGCTACTGATGCGTCACGAACATACGAATGTTCGTTCGCATCGAGAAAACTGCTGTGTCAACTCACGGAATACTAGCGCATTAAAATCTAGATCTAGTTTAAATATAATTTCAGTTTCTTTTTATTGTTTGTGGCGACGTTGTAACTAGATAAAATTCTGTTATTGATTTTTTTTAATCATACTAGCAAAGAAAATGGATCAAATAGTTTAAGATGAATAAGTATCTTTTGAAATTTGTGTTTAATTTGTTTATTCAAATTTCATTACACTTAAAAATATAATAACTATAAATCTACATACGAGTATAATACTAACAATTATTTTTAATTTTTTTTCCAGATAGAGAATGACTTTGACAGAAACAGACAGCCATCTCTGAGTCACTCGGGATTCAATGAACATCAAAATAGATATGGAGTGCAAAATTTCCAACAACAGCAAAGCCTGTTGAGTAGCCCCGCGCCACCCATCCAGTTTCCGCAACAGATTTTCCAACAGCCCTACGTACCCCAATTCAACAACCTGTTACCAGCACAGAACATTGCGAATAATGTTCCCATACAAAACAATAATGGATTTCAATTTAGCCAACCGGCAAATGTGAGCCCCATAAATAACTTACAACACCAGAGTGTAGGTCATATTCAGCAACATGCTCAAAATATACCACAACCAATTCCAACTTTAGCAGCATACCACAGTAGTGGACTACTGCCGACACAAAACACTCATCCCAATTTTAACCAAAACTCAAACATTCATAGCTCTATTGATTTATCTCAACAGAGGCCTACGCAAGCTGGCTTTCTGTCTACTTTAAATTCTGCTCAAATTCAAAATCAGGGTTTTAGCGGACCAAATCCAATTACCATCCAGGCTGCGCCAAACTTAGCACCTCAGAACCTAAACAATCAACAAGTTTCGTTTCAATCTCCACTTGGCCAGTCGCAAATATACAACGGCCAATCTGTATCACAGCTACGAGACTACTATGAGCAGCAATCAAAAGAGAATCTAGAAAAACTAAAAGAACTACAAGAAAGACAAAGACTCATACAGAAGCATCAAGAATTTGTACAGAAACAACAACAGAAGCAACAGGAAAAAGTAGAAAAGTTACACGAAGAATTTATAAGTAAACAAGCAACAAAATCCATACCAGCTTATACGACGACGGAAAGTTACGAAGACTACATCAAACGAACCCAAGAAAGGCGAAGACCTTTACATGCACATGAAACAGATTTATTCCGAAAAGCTGTGGAACTTTATGAAAAAGATCACCCGACTACAACGACTACGACTACGACCACCTCCACAACAACTACAACAAAACGCCCGACAACTGCAAGATATAGAACTCGGTCACCAACGCGGACTAGAGCTCCTCCTCAAGATAGAAATAAACAAAAGCTTTATAATGAGATAAAAAATCTGCTTGAAGAAAGTGACACTAAAGGTTTTGATGACAACTTGAGAGCAAAGAGTGTCGCAATCTTACAGAAACCAGACATATTAAAGCAGCTTAAAGTGGCTTTGGCAGAAAATGCAGAAGATTTTAATGAAAAAAATTTCACATCTCGTGAAATTTCCTTAAATGGCCAGAAATTTGAAGTAATAAGAACCACAAATCCAAATCTCATACCACAAGGAGCGATTGCGGCAGATAGTCCTGACTTAGGCAAACTTATAGCTGCTTCACAAGAAACACCAAAGGAAAGTCGCATTTCTTTTGATGATTTAACCAAAAGTGTCCTCCCACCCGGTGTTAATTTCGAATTAATCAAACAGTCGGATAACGGGAAATTGGAAGAAGTTTCTAAGATACCAAATTCATTACAGAACAAAAAAAAAGTTACTTTCGTTTTCCTTGAAGAACAGGACGATGGCTCGTTTAAAGTGAAAGGAGTGAAAGCTAATGGACAACAAACTGAAGAAGGTCCTGAAGTTGAAGATATATTAAACAAAATTAAGAAAGGTGAAATACAATTGCCTGGACCAACAAAGATTTCCAACAATGCTTTTACCACTACCACCCCAAGCCCATCCACTATAACAACAGATTATATAGCTGAATCATCACATCCTCCTTCAACGTACACTAGTTTTGTGACAACCTCTAATTACGGGGATTCTGGACATACAAATCCAATCCAAACAACCCCAGCGCCAACTTATCGCACGATAATACCATCGACTAGAGCCACGCCTCTGGCTCAAACGTTCGCCCCTAGCACACGAGGAACTACAAGTGAAAGATATTATATAAAATCTTCTTCTACACCAAACTACATTAAAAGTAGAAATGGTTACAGTTCCCCGTCAAGGAGCCACGCTCCCAGTAGTACAGTAATAAATACAACTCCAGTATACTCGACATCCTCATTCAGAACAACACCTCAAGACATAGTTGTTATAGGATCAAGTGCGGCACCAAATTTTGAAGAATCTACCATCAATTTAAGCTATGCCAAGTCTGGCACTCCAGACCTGATAGATATTTTAAAAGAAAACGGTTTGTTTGCGACCGCAAAATATCTGAAACAGTCAGGTCTGGATGCCATATTAAATGAAACAGGTCCATACACAATATTTGCACCAACAGACAAAGCATTTAGGACTCTACTAGTCCAATTGGGTGGTCCCGATAGAGCCGAGGAAAAGTTCCGCGACAATCCTAGACTGTTGAGTGGGGTGAGTACATTAACAATACCGTACAAGGTAATCCACTATAAATAAAAATATTTGAAATATTTACAAACAATATTTATTTTAATATGAATCAATGTATTATAATTTTTGTGATCAAATCCGTCAATTTCTATCAGAAGCTGCTACTAAAAATAAAATCATCCAAACAGCATTATAGTAATTTTTAAAATAATAATTCATACGCCCCTTCCAGCTACTCCTCCACCACGTGATACCAGGTGCGTTCGACATCGGCTCCTTACAAGACGAGATGACAGGAGTGTCCCTCGCGGGCACTCAGCTGAGGGTCAACCAGTACGACATGCACGACGTGGAGTGGAACGAAGTGAGGGTGACCACCATCAACGGCGCCCGAGTGTTGGATGATAAGAAAGATATTCATATACCTCAGGTAATAGATTTTTCTGTAATGTACGATATTCGTAAGAAAATGAAAGTAAATTTCTACAAGTTAATTTTGATATATCATTAAGCCGCGGCTATAAGCATCTAGATAGGGTAGAAAAACTTACCCTGTACTTACGTACATATATACAGTTTGATTTAAATTTCAAATAATATTATAAATTATGATCATTTAACGAGAATATTATATATACATATTATTTTTGTTTGTATATTTAACATTAGACAAATGTTATTTAACTCTCTCTTATCTTAGTTTGTACCGAATATAGCACAAAAACATGCTAATTTTTTTTATATATTATCTAACGAGCAGGGTATAGCACATGCGGTAGACCGCGTGATGTTCCCGCTGCCAGTGGGCGACCTGGTGCAGACGATGCAGGCCGATAGAGACCGCCGCTTTACAATATTCCTTAAGGCGATATTGGCGAGCGGCTTCGCTGACACTCTCGCTGGTAAAATATTATAGATAAGAAAATTTATTAATTTATAAGAGTCAAATATATTTATTTCGTAATTTTCTCAATAATATATATTTAAATAAAAATCAAATAAATATATGTACATATATATATTCCTTTACCCATATTTTGTAGAAAGCAAAACCTACACAGTATTCGCTCCAACCGACGCCGCATTCTCCCGCCTGACAGCCGCTGAGCTATCTCGGTATTCTGACAAGGCCGCTGCTAAGGCATTAGTTGCCAGGCACGTCCTACCCGGTACATTATACAGTGCGGGCATGAGGTATTACCAGCTAAGGAATTCTATGGAAGATGCCAAGCCGTTGACTTTGCAGAAGAGTAGTGGTAAGTTTTGTTTTTTTTTCCTATTGGTATTGTATAAAAAGAATTATAACTCACATATATTATATTGTCTTTTAAGTAGTAGTTTATTATTTAAGCTGCAGCTCTGTCAATTTTTAAAGCAGTAAGGTCTAAGTTATATTACAATTGTTTTATACCTTTATATATATCTTTCTATTTTATATCTATTATCTAATGAAAATATAACAAGAATCTACTTTTAAAAATATTAATTTGCTGTGTGAAATAACATAAATGACATAAGAATATAGTACTGATATCACAATGACTAATCTATAAAAAAACTTAAAAAATTAAAAGTTTTTGAGTGTATATTATTAAATAAACTTGAAACAATTAAACTCAAACCTTGTATATAAACCATATAAACTAAAATAACTTCAATCTTCTTTTCCAGGCCGCATCAAAGTGAACAACGCGCAAGTAATAACCCACAACATTCCCGCCACAAATGGCGTCATACACGCCGTCGACACGCTGTTGTAAAATTGCAACCCGCCAAATTATTATTAAATTACACTTTAACGTTTATATACATCCCCTTTTAACTGTATAGAATCGCCTTCAACGATTCTTTAAAAAAATATCAACTTTTAACGAACTCAAATACTATTGTATTTATTTAAAATGTATTATAACTATTAATTCAAATTTAAAACTCGATATTAATTATTAACAGAATAATTTCACTTGTGAAGGCGAAGTAGCCATTTAGTTTAGAATTTATAACTCAATAGCTCCCATTACTAATACAGTGATTTATTATTCTTTCAGTTTCCTTTAAAAGTAAATAGACAAAAAATCACTTTCATTTACTTAACAGCAATTGGAATTTGGAATCTGTATAGCGCCAGTTTGGCCAATATAAAAAAATAATTTTAAGACTGTACATATAAATTAGACTAAGATGTTAATTTATGCGGTTAACTTTTTTGTAAATAAATTTTTATAGTAAAAAGGATTTTTATTTAAAAAAAAAAATCTATTAAATTACTTAAATATTTCTATTAAATTAAATAAAACACACACACAACCATACTTGATTAAGTCGACGATATTTATAAAATTACTAAACAAATCGCTGGACGATACGCAAATGTGAATAATACTTAAAAAATAAAACAATCTGTTCTTAGTTTGACTAATAAAGGATCTTAATAAGTACAGTGAAGTTGTTAATTTAATTCTAATATTTGCGACATTTATGGCGCAACATAGAACATTAAAAAAACATGACAGAAAGGCAAAAATTTCATAATTAACATTTTATATAATAAATATTAATACTACATACAAATTACAAATAAAAATATTCTACAAATTTTGTTAAATAAAAAAATTGTGACTGATGTGTGATTTTAAATTATATAAATTAGGTTTTAGAATGGAAATATGTGTTGATATCACATATTGATTGCATTTGGCTTATAGGTTATCATGACACTAAATCACTTTTTTCTAAATTTTGCATAAAAACATTACAAAGCGTACAAATTCTACTACATATTGAGAGCTCATCATAAATATATGATAGTCACATCACAAGTCACTTATCAGATCCTTTAGGTGATGTAATTTCATTATCAGGTATGGAAATTACTATTAGCTAGCATCATTTTAAGTTTAGCTATTTCATCATCTTTTGCAGCTAGCTCCTCCTTGAGTAACTTTATAGTATTATCTTTATTTTCACTTAGATTTTTGAGTTCGTCCAATAATTGTGCCGTATCTAATCTTTTATTTGGCCTTCTTTGTACTAACTTTCCTATAATGTGAGCTATTTTGGGATAGCTGGCAGTGAGGTGAGCTGGTATTTGCCCTTTTCTTAAATCAGTTATTGTTATAACTCGTTCCATATCAGTACTGAATGGTTCTATCATTTCTAGGAGTATTATGCCAAGGGAGTACATGTCACTCTGGAATATATGAAAAAATAAGTTTTATTAAAGTTTATGTATTGCAAGAAGGTAAATTGGCTCAATTTAACTATAATTAATAAATGTATTAATAGCTTTGTCACAATTATTACAAGCTTGTAATTTTTTTTATAACTTTACTATGCATCTCATGTGTACAGAAGCAGAGGGAACCTAACAACACTCCTATTTCACTTAGTCCCAAGAATTATCATTTCATGAAAAATGCTATTTATTAAATATTTGATAAATTTTACACTTATTAAAACACCAAGAAAACAAAAATGTTGAATTATGTCTTCAAGTATTTTCTACAATGAGAATTAGCTAGAACATGACTCTCTCAATTTACCAAACTGGGCAAACTAAAATATTTCTAGAATTTTTATAAAAGCCA
The DNA here is from genome assembly GCA_037127375.1 of Dione juno. Lineage (NCBI taxonomy): Eukaryota > Metazoa > Arthropoda > Insecta > Lepidoptera > Nymphalidae > Dione > Dione juno. Next base: position 8,928,017 of record JAXRJS010000007.1, on the reverse strand, counting down.
ACTTAAAAAAATCTTTCTTATGTTTAACATAAAAATATACTAACCTTGGGATTACATTGTCCGTCCAGCTGTTCAGGGGCTGCATACAAATGAGTGCCAAGTGCCAGACCACTATGAGACTGTTGTAAAGGACAGGCCAGCCCAAAGTCACCCAACTGAACTAATAACTCATTGCCATTTGGTCCAACAAAAACATTACTTGGCTTCACATCATGATGGATCACACCCTTAGAATGTATGTAATGCAACCCTTGCACTAACTGAGTGAACATGTCCATCAGGACTCGTAGAGAAAACGCTGGAGCACAATTTGAGTCAGAGAGGGCAGATTCTAATCCATTGGAATCAGTGGAGTCACTATGATGCAGGGTGAATTCATCTGAAGTCTTTCTTGACAATATTATATGACTGTTACGCTCGTCCAACCATTGTTTTAGTGTTTGTTGACAATATGTCATCTGTATGTAAAGGGTTGCCCATTTTAAGTTAACCCGTGAGCAATCCTCATACTCCTTTCCTGATAAAAGTTTACAAACTGCATTGTTGTCACTAGAAGATTCATCATCTTCACTTTCTGTATTATTGTCATCTGAACTAATATTATTTTCTAAACCATTGGAGTTTTGAAATGAAATGTCAAAATCTGACAAATTTTGCTTTTTGTGAAGTTCCTTTGAATTGTATGTTTTAAATGACTTCATTACATTCCTATAAACTGATGAAACCTTATTGGTGCTAAGTGAAAAGTCATCATCATCTGTGTCCATGTTGAATTTTCTTTTCTTTTTTATCTTGGATTCTATCATAGGTTCTAGCCATGCAGCCTTGTAATTAACTATATTAGGATGATTTAGACTAGCAATAGTCTTAACTTCGGCTAAATGAGTCATTATGGAGTTAACATCTGAAGATTTTATATTAACTTTCTTAATAGCATATTCCACTCCATCTAATCTATGCCGAGCTTTGAAAACATTACCAAATCCTCCACCGGCTATGAAGAACAGCTCTTCAAATTCCTTGTGGTATCGAGACCATTCCAGCCCGGATTTTGTTATAGGCCAGGATATAGGCATAGGGATTGGTATTTCAGACCCTGTAGAAACAGAGACTAGTTGGTACAAAGCTCGTTGGTATTGACTTCTCATGACTTCAAACTCTCCCATAGCATAGGAATCATCAATCAAGTTCATACTATGAAGTTTCTCACAAATTGTATTGTAGAGTTGATTTGCTCGAGTCATATCTTTTTCGAGAAGTGTGCATAGTTGTTTAACAAGCGACTGAATAAGAAGGCTGATTGGTGTAGTGGCATTAGTATTGATAACATCAATTTGATGTATGCTCTGTTGTAAGACAGAATCATGTTGGGACGCAGGAGTTAGACCTGTAAATTAAAAGAAAATATTATGTCCAGTATCATCAAGCAAATAATGTGTTTTACAAAGAAGGAATAAAGAACAACAATAATTTACTAGTTAGTAACAAAATATGTATTTTTTTGTCTAATAACAAAAATCTAGCAAGATTGTATTCACTGATCGAAAAGTAACAAATTTTAAGTTGTACAAATAAAAAATTTCAACTAAAAAGTTTAATTACCTAAAACTGTGTTATGACTGCTTTTTACCGAAGCTACCACAAATTATTATTTTTTTTAATATTGAAACAACACATGATAACTGCATTTATTTCAGTGCTCCAGATTCTTTGTGGTTTAAGTGGTTAACATTATAATTACAATTCATTTTTATATAAATTAAAATTAAAACGTATATGATGTGTACAGTTGATTTATTTTCATTTGTAAGTTATATCATATTATGTGGTTTATCATATTATTTAGACAGGCAGAGGGAGAAAAATAACAGATTATTGTTTAGGTTTCTAAGAAAGTACAATAGAATTTTCTGGAAAATTCTCTCAAATTATGAAAATGTACATTCGAAATAGATTTAAAAAGAATATGCTTTATATCATGGTAAATTAGTTATTGTACCTCAGGTGCTTGATAACCTTTTTGTATACATCAAATTGAAAGGCTTCAATGTTTTTGAACTGAAAGACTGACAAATGTCAGTCAGTCTTTCAGTTTTTAAAGTCATTAAAATCATCATTACATCAGCCTAACGTAACGTAATAGTGTGTATGGTATTTTTAAAAGGTAAATCTAAACCTTTCAAGGTTATCTTCATACAAAAAAATATAACACAATAAAAAAAAAAGAAAGCGAGTTACCTAAATCAAAAGATTTAACTGTAGTTAGAGCATCCCATTTATCATTCTTCTTGTTATCCATATTTAGGAACTATGTTTACGTTATTTGGGCCTAGATATTGAATCCACGATCTACCTTCACTGAAGTCTCTAATAACCATTATTATACGAATATCATTGTTCTGTATACCACTGTGTTCTAAAACGCTCTCTATTTAAACTATAAAATTAAAAACCTATTTTGTTGTATGCTGTACCAAAAAAACACAAACCACAGAAATTCACAGTAAAAAATTGAAAAACAAACGTCACAATTCGCGACAGATCCGGGAAAAATAGAACTGGCAACAGACAAATTATAGGCTGTGAAATAAAAGGCACGAATTTAAATATTTAAAATAATAATTATACTAAAATTTAATATAATAATATTTAACTATTTATTATATTAAAATATTGTTTTTTCAGTGTTATAATTAAATATGTTATTACGTATTCTGTAAATTGACAACGATTATGATTGGTTAAATTGTCAGCAGTAATTGACATTGACAACGAACAGAAAAACAAATCTGTGATTCCATGTGTAGGGCAGTTTGTTTTGACTAAATCATTATTTAGGAATTATATATTTTTTTAAATAAATAAGTAATAACCTTTAATTTATAAAATGAATCTTTTACCTAAAAGCCATAAAGAATTTAGCGACAAAGATTACTGGAATAAATTTTTTAAGAAACGGGGCAATAAAGCCTTTGAATGGTAAATATTTCTAAGAGGTTGTAACTTATTATTTTATTTTAACAGTGTTTACTCATAAATTCGTTTTTAAGGTATGGAGACTACTTAGAATTATGTGGTCATTTACACAAATATATAAAGCAAAGTGATATGATACTTATACCTGGTTGCGGGAACTCAAGTTTAAGCGCAGATCTTTACGATGTCGGCTACAAAAATATTACTAATATTGATGTATCAGAAATTGTAATAAAACAAATGAAGGCAATCAATGCACATAGAACCAATATGAAATTTGTTTTTATGGATGCTTTGAATACTACTTTTGAAAATAATGAATTTAATGTTGTACTGGATAAAGGCACTTTAGATGCTTTAATGCCTGATGATTCTGAAGAAACAAATATCCAAATTGATAAATATTTTGAAGAAATCAAAAGGATACTAAAGATAGGTGGTCGTTTTATTTGTATATCCTTATTACAAAGCCACATTTTAAAAAAATTATTATCATATTTCTGTGATAGAACATGGATGTTTCGCATAGTTAGATGTCATGAGGCTGAGCAAAAAAATGCTGAAAATGATGATGGAGTAACTTTACCAGTGTTTGTTGTTGTGGCAACAAAGTTTAAAGAAATGCCTAAATTAGTAAGTACTTGAATAGTATCTATACAATGGGTACTCTGCATATATAATAAAGATAATAAGGGTACTCTCAAATTCGGCACCCCTTGTAATCTGACGTTCCTATCACTGTTGTTTACAAACAAATTATTTGTCAAATTTTCACCAATATAAAGTATGATTGGACAGGTTGTACTTGTACACCAAGACTGTTCTCAACATGCATTGTTTCATGTTGATGTTACTTTTATAATAATATACTATAATTATTATCTCTCTTACTATACTATATTTATTATCTCTCTACTATACTATAATTAATATCTCTCTACTATAATTATTATATCTCTCTCTTATTATTATGATGTCATTTACTAAATATGACGTACACATAATATTTACAATTATTACATGATGATGATATGTAATATTTACAATTATTTCAATTACATGAAACCCATTTTTAAATATATTCTATGAATTGTTAGACAATGAGGTGCTCTTGTTCAAAAGAGTCAGTTCAAAGGACCACAGAATTACTTACATAATTCTCTACTATCCGGCAAACTGAGGGTCCACTGAATATATTGTTACATTTTTCTTTATTTAATATTATATAAAAAATTATAGGTTTACAATAAAACATATTTTTTTGTTTTATAACATATAGATTTACTGTGCTGATGATAATTTTTTATCTTTCAGATCTTAGAAGTATGTATGGCAGGTGACAAAATGCAGAGGCTCGAGGCCATAGAAGATATGAAGGCTTGCATCAAATCTATTCAAGATACTGCATTTATTACTAATGGCTTATCAAAAACTTCTTTAGATAGTGAGGAGGAGGTAAGTGGATGAATGTTTAAAATACTATAATTGAGATTTTTAAAACATATATTTTCTCTTAAAATACAAGAATTTAACATTGTAAAAACTGTTTAAATAAGATATGAGCTTTTTTTAATATATAGTAAGATACATTAAAAAAGTCTATATATTATAAGCTTATTACAATTAATCATCACTCTACTACCTCACCTACTGTATTGTTAAAGGGTGGAAACAAGCTTTCTTTAGCACTTCATCAGTGTTAAAGCTATTCATAGGGGGACTATACAATAATCTTTACATCTTGTACTTTATGGCTTAAAAGCATTTGAAAATTAATTTTAAGGTAACATTAGATTTGATGCAGCCGGGGGAGGATATACCCAGATACACCCTATACATAGTGGACCAGAAACAGTCGAAAGCTATTAATAAATATGCCGTATTTGTTGTTCCGCAAGGAAGGTATGAATGAAATAACTGTTTAAAGCTTTTCATATAATTTTTTTAATTTGAGACATTGCTTGCTACTTTGTGTTACCAGAGCGAGGTAATTGAAACAATTCGTTACGTATTTAGTAGTAGTTTATATTCGTAGAGTTCTACGATGGTTCTCACTCACCTATATCAAAGTGCCCGACAGTGAGCTGGCCAGGTTTAAGCAGAGCACTATTTACCCGAACCCGCTTTTCAAGCCACTTTTGACCCCATTCCTAATTCAACTTACTTTCTAGTTCCTAATCCTATGTTCCAATTTGTCTGGAAATTAAAAAAACATTTCCCGGATACCTTGAGAAACAATATTATCATTATATTATACCGTCAAATCTTTGCCAGGTTTAAATTGAAAAAAATACTTGTTTTTAATGCCTTTTTGCACGGGTGCTGCCTTCGCGCTCTCAGTACAAAATCTATCAGAGTCACGCATCACTTATATTTGTTTATCACGTGCTATGCTAAAAATATACCAACACAATATATAAATAAGCATTTATTTTTATCCGTATGTACATACAGAAGTTAACAAACTGCCACACCCACACGCATTCAGTACACTTTGTTTTCATCTTTAAACTATGTGATAAAAATAGCTTGTTGATATTATTTACTTACTAGTTGCTATTAAGATGTCCAGAAGCATCGTGTTGGATGCATGGAGGCGTTTGGAATAGCGCCCAGACTGTTTTAGTATGATTTAGATATGGAATCTAGGCTGTGGTGCGTTCACTGTGGAGTAATTTATTATTACAATAGATATATGATGTGAAAATATATTTTAAAGCAATTGTTGTGCAATAGCTTCCCATATAATACAGTTAATATTATTTTTTTAGCTTCACTGTGTGTCCCGCATATAGCGGTGTATATAGAGGGAAACTAGTGATAAGACACTCTGTTCGCTGGTTTCTGCCCGATTTTCGAGACATTGTTGTATTGAGTGGCGGAACTCAACGCCGCGCTTTGTAATACCGATGTTTGTATTGTAGGGCCGTAGCGCAGCAGCAATAGTTTATTCTCCCCTAGCGTAAATCGAACTGTTGACAATTAATTATTTCCATTTTATTTGCTCTGGTATCACCACACAGCGCGCCTCACGCAATGTCACAAGGTTACCTCTGCCGACCCTCATATATACGGGATACAGCGATAAGCTAAAATATCAATTGCATATTGATTATGTCAAAAGTACTTGTAAGAAAGTATATTATTAAGCGATAAGAAAGTAAATATTTTGCAATCCTTTATTGTATTTGCCTATAATTTATAAAGTTCCGTACCTCAAATGTAAAATGGAGACCTTATTGGATCACTTTGTTATCCGTGTGTCAAGACCATTTTCTTGATATCACGTGGGGAAATCAACCTGAAATTAATATCAAATTGCCAAGTCGATAACCTCTTAAAGCACAGATTTCTAAGTCAACGCAACGATAGGAAATGAGCTTAATTTTTTTGCATTTTGAATGAAAATCGTCCGCGTAATCAAGACCAACAGGGTCCCGCTATCCTGGAGTTATGAAATTTGGCAATACGCTAGAAACGCTAGTCCAAAAAGGAAAAATCCGAAAATTGGAAATTTATAGATACATATACCCCAGAGAAGACCCATTACAAAGTTATCCTTGCATACTATTTTATAGACTTCAAATTTAAGTTTGACGACTCTTATTAGTTGTACTTCATTAACTATACATATGAAATTTGACAAGAAATGAGAACATACACTATATATGTGTAAAAAAAATCTCAACATTGATAATTTATGTGTTTAACACAGATAGAAACCATTACAAACTTATATTTGTAGTTATAATTATAGTAGTATTTTCTCCAATGGAAAACTTATAATAATGAAATAGGTACGGAACCATCGGTGCGCGAGTACTACTCGTACTTGACCGATATTTTTTTATAATAACTTAAGCAGTTGCATCTTCACGTGGAGTATAATATATTTAAAATCACAAATTTATAGAAACTATTTTCGTTTTTTACTCTGTATCATCTCTTTATCACTGATATTGAGGCCTTTATTTAGTGTTAGTAAATAAATTTCAATTAGTGCGCCATTCGTTGAAGTAAAAGGAAATTAAATACTTACACCCATTGATAAAATAAATACTTTAAAAGTTACTGACATTTTATTATTTCGCGCCAAAACTTTTAACAAGGAACAAACACAATTATTCAAAATGACATTAATAATAGATATTCACTTATAAATTATATAAGAAGTCTCAGCTAAATTATTAAAGCAAATATAAACTGGTCCACTGGTATATGATATGTATGTCTTCGTCAGTCCTCGTATAAATAAACAAAATCACACCGACGCACTCGCAGTAACGCATTTCCATAACAGATCGCGGCAACGGCGGTTTACAGATTAATTAATTATCTGTGTTTTATATTTTGTATATTTACCTATTTAATTTTTTCTTATTTTTTTTTAAATTATTGAAAATTGCTGGAAAAGGTAAAATATATGTACGTTTTTTTTTTATTTGGTTTCTTTTTTATTATGAAAGTGTTTGTGCATTTATTCTTTACGAATTTTAATTAGAAATTTGTGAAGCCTTAAAAAATATTGGTAAGCGAAAACGTAAATTTTCATTTTTAAATTTCCTTTATGCCTAAAATATATAAATAATTTTAAATATTTTTAAATTACTACATTTATTAAAAATAACAACAATATTGTTGATATTTTATTTTGTTTTATTAGTCTTTTTTGAAATATTATGTGTAGCAATCTATCAATCTCAATTGAACCAGTAACCACCATTTCATGCTCATAACAAATGTTTATACATTAAATATATAAAATTTAATAACATAAAATATTATTATAATTCATATCTCGGCTTGGCATCGCGTCAGTCACGCGACATTATGCAGTTTATTTTTGTTTTAATTAGCTTACCACTTCTCTTCGTTAAGACAGACTTGTATGTTCTAGTATCTGGGGTAGAATATTCCAGAAAAACATCGTTAAAATTTGCCTCCATTTAATAAAAGAATACATAAATGGATGAAGGCGATATTAAAATCAAAAAGTGGGTAAAAATAAAAAAAAATAACATATTTCAATAAAGATTATAAGGATAAAAGTCTATGATTTATGATTGTTTTTTTCTTATACTAAATTTATGCGAGATAAATGGCTGCGACCGTTTCAGTAGGTACAACATGCCTTGTATTTTTTAGCAGAAACATTAAACAGGAGGTGATCTTTCAATACCTCTACCTACATCGGGAAGTTCGTAAATAACGTTTTTTTGTTGTTTACATTTTTGTATACTATAATTTTAGACAGTTTTTTTTTATCAGTTCAACAAAATATTACTTTTTTATGTTAGTTATTTACATATATGCGTCTTGACATCCTACGGATTGCTGTCCTTTTTCATTGAGATTCATGAGATTGTATTTATAGTGCCACGAAAACTGCTTATTACGCTCATTGATTATTACTAACGATAGTTTTTCCTATTTTTTTTAGTTTAGCTTATATATTTTGGTTCTACATCAGATGTTCCAGATCCTTGACATTAGGTATATATCAAAATGTCAATGGAAAATGTACATCACGTTAAATGACTTTTGTTATGACGCCATTTCCGTATCTGATGTAGTTTAGCTGGACATAGTTCTTTATGAGATGTTCCAGGTCTTGAATTTTCATAGTTCAACGAAACATGCTCATCACGCTCAACAACTTTTACTGAAGAGATATTTTCTGGTTTTCAATAGTTTAGGTGTTCTATTGTGATTCTTAATCAGATGTTCCAGATCCTTGATTTTTTTTTCATTCTTGATGTCATTAGAAAGTGCTTGTGACGTTCTATCATTTTTGATATGGCAGCATACATTATCATAATTCAGCTGGTCTACTATGGTTCTGCATCTGGTATTAGATATAAAACAAAAAAAGTCATTCAAATCCGTCTAGTAGATCCGAAGAGACAAACAGACAGACAAAAATGTAAAATCATAGATTGTTATTCTTTACTGTTTTTACATCATCTATAATATAATAAAACAGTAAGAACTAAATACAACAGTAAAAAATGAATGGGTATACCAAATATGCACATATTCGAAACATAGAATTTGAAGATTTTTTGTTGTATAGTTCTTAAGCCTGGGATGGGCATAGGATATAGTTGATTTCTAAAAACTCAATATAGTAAGCGTTATTTATCATGATGAGCATTTACCGATGAAAATCTAAATTCTAGTACATCTGATGTAGAACTCTAGTATAATAAAATTCTAAACGAATAAATATAAACTAGTATAATTTTATGGCATCTATCAAACAATATCTCTAAATACCTGCTTGCCCTCCTCCTGTACAGCAAATTATAATAAATGTTAGTATAAACTATGCTTTGTTCAAATATTCCAGAGAAACTGAGTGGTTATTCGGTACGCCAGCGGGCAGACGCCAGTTGCAGGATTCAGCGCGTTTCGGCAGATTAGTAGTGGCCGTGTTGCGGAGAGGACATCTCTTCGAGAGCTTGGACGCTGTGAAGGAGGAATTGGCGCACTCTGCTAAGATGCTCGTTCCTAATGGTTTTAGTGGACAAGTTAGTATTCATTATTATATTTTATTTATTTGACATGAATAAATTTGATCAATATATCCCCCTAATGTTTCAAGCATTAGATATATGTAATAATTTGCTTCATATGCTTTTGTGAAACATATCGCATTTAAAGTATACTGACAGCGGTGGGAAGTGAAGAGCTGAAGATTGATCTCAATGAGGTGCCATTGGGGATACCTGTGTCCAGCGTTGGGCAGATTGTGCTGGAAGGCAGCGATGACTATGACGATTTAAATTATATTACAAGACTTTATTTAGATTATATAAAAATATCACTCGTTCTAATATTTAGTACATAGTGAAATTTAGAACAGTTATTGTGACGAGTTGCAATATATAACAACAACAATGATCTATATGTTTTTTTTCCCTCCAGATTCCCTTCCTGTCGCTGGGCAGTGATGTAGGCCGCCGTGTTAAAGTCCACGAGGGCTCGTCCAAGGTGTCCGGGGACTTTGTGGTGGAGGACGTCGATGTGGAAGGATCCACGTATAGACGATTAGTGTTTCTGGATAACCAATTTTTAGTACAGTCTGAGGCGAAGTTGAAAACTGGTGAGTTGTTTTTTAGTTTATTAATAATAATAGTGTAGGGATGGCACTAGGGTGGACATGGGTTCACTTTATTGTGTTCTTTAATTTAATTAGTTGAAGCGGACAAGCGGACGAAGCGTGACTCTAGTTAGTTTCAGATGTATAATTTAAATACCATTTCAATTTCAGTGAAAAAGAAATCCAAAACGAAGCAAGTAGTTGACTTCGGTCATATATCTCTCTATCATTCGTTCATGTGTGTCGGTCTGTCTGCTTTAAGTAGCAAAGTGGCAGTACTCGGTCTAGGCGGAGGTAGTCTCTGCATGTTCCTCAAGAAGTGCTTTGAAAACCTGAAGATAGTTGCTGTAGATTTAGATCCTATGATGTTGGAAATAGCCAAAGAACATTTTGGATTGCAAGTGGATGATAACTTGGAAGTGCAAATTAAGGATGGATTGGATTTTTTGAAAGATGAATTGGATGCGGGTAAGGCGTTTTTTTTTTATTTTTGGGGAGAAACTATTTTATTTTCACATATATGTTGTATTTTTAATCAATGATATAGCAAATACTAGATGTATATAATGTCTTCTATAGAACAATAACCTAGCAATACTTCACCATAAAAAGTGCCACCATTTTTTAATTTTTTACAAATATTTTTCCTTAAAATAAACACATGGAAGTTACAAGAATGATTAATTGATATGAAATTTAATGTATCTATTCAGGTAGACAATACGACGCGATCATGTTCGACATGGACAGCAAGGACCGCTCCCTGGGCCTGTCCTGTCCGCCGACGCAGTTCTTGCACGAGGAAGCTTTTTGTGACGTCGATAAGTTACTAACTAATGATGGTATGTGTTTATATTTCATATGGCTTCGCCTGCGTGCTCAAATGAAGGCAATTAAGAGTCTTATATGACAAATTCCAAGTGTCCTAGGTGACATGATGTAATATAGCCTATAGCCTACCTCTTTATATAGACTATCTAATGCAAAAAAAATCAATTTGAAACATTAGTTCTGGAGATTAGCGCGTTCTATCGAACAAACGCGTCAGCTCTGTATTATAGTATAGATTGTTTTTGCCATTACCTCCATTCATATTTTATATCCTGAATCTGAGCAGTAACCAAAATAATGAAAATTATGCGTTTTAATTGTTTTAAAGTTTACAAAATGGTTGTGGGTTCGATCTCCACACGGGGGAATGAATTTTAATTTCATTCTGCTCGTTCTGTAACGAACTACTTTGTTACATTTCCAAGTAAACTAAAAAAAATTAAAATCGTTCTCCTTTTTCAGGTCATTTCATCGTCAATTTAGTGTGTCGCGATACAAGTCTTCACGAGACCATTATAGAGAGACTCAAGAAACATTTCAAACATTTAGCGACTGTGAAATTATATGAAGAAGTCAACGAAATCGTATTTGCCACTAACAGCAAGAGCTATACGTTGGAGAGTTTCGAAATGGCGGCGAAGAATTTGAATGGAACGGCGAGACAAAAGAACTTGGTCAACTTAAAGTGTGTTGATTTGAAGGATTTCTTGCAATCTGTCAATATTGTGGCGTAAATTGTAAATATTTATGTTAGAGATTGTTATATATTGTGTACGTTTCCATCCAGAAGGATGTAAACGTACACAATATATAACAATCTCTAACATACTCTACTCTCTACTATGTATATATATATATATATATATATATATACATAGTATCAGATAATAACTTCATTATAGTCCAAATGAAAGCTCAGTGAATAATGTATATATTTAGAAAATGTATAAAAAATGTACACAGCTGATTCGAACCGAACATATAGGAAAATATTTACGAGTTTTTAATATTTATAGTTTTTTTCTTATTTGAGGGATATAAAAGCAAAAGCGTTTCCGTCCTAAAATACATTTTTTACATACTAAATTACAGTATTAACTGTTAATTAACTGAACTGCAAGAACAAATAAAGAGCGAACCAAAACAATCACTTAGAGTAAAGTATATGATAGACAAGACAGTTCACAAATTAAATATTAACACTAACTATCTTTTGAATGTCAAAAAAATCAGGTACTGCCTAAAACACCAGATCGAATTACTTATAACAAAAGGTAGCTTTATTTATATCATTTTGCAGTTGTATATTTGGTGGAAGGAAAAACGTTAAATTATGAGACTGTCAATTCGTACACTTGGATCATTGATTGATTGAATTCATTGTCTAATGACGGTATCCAAATCCTTTGACATGGGCCCGAATTAAAAATTCTTATTGGAATGTGCTTTGTATGGCTAAGCAATACACATAGAAATTATTTCTCCAATACTAGGTCATTCCTTTATACCAGCTGACTGGGTATTTGGAAACATTGACAGGGTGCACAAATAATAAAGCTATACTTAAAAACGCCTGTTCAGTGGCGTTTTCAATTTCCTCGAAGTAAACGTTTTTTTTTTACAATTAGGAATGGAAGCAAAGTCAATGTGAGAGGAGAGCTTCATTACACATCGGATTTTACCCAGTATAATTTATTCTAAAAAGAAGAATTTTTTTAAAGATGTTCTTTGCCAAACACTAAAAATATATTAAATGATGTTGTTATCAGAGAAAATGAAGAATCTGAGGAAGTTGTTATAGAAATATTATGGATGACAGTGGGAAAGTCTTATTGAACTTAAATATTACAAAATAATTTCAAATGTTAACAATAGCGATTTAGTCCAAGGAGATGAGCCTACCGCCAACTGCTGAGGCGAAAGTTATGATTTAGATGGTACGTAATTGTTAAAAATTATTAGTCAGAATCTTTTGAAAGTTTTGGTTTATTTTGCAATCAGTACCTTACGTTATTATCTGGGTATTTTGTGATTGAAGCGCCTTTGCTTTTATTCCCGTCACTTATGGAATAAGACTAAAAATGTAACATTAACTTTAAATTTCAAAATTTTGGGATATCTATCATTTTACAACAATTGTTCTGAAGATATGTATTTTATTTCTATTAATTCTAATATATAAGAAATATAATTTAAATAACATAAATTATTTGATAGCAATAACTGCAATAGTCAGTCGAGCCCGTCGTGCCACAGCGGGGCAGCGTCTGACTACACACGACGGTTGCGGGTTCGATTCCTGAACCATGAGCTTCAATTATTTCAACATCACTTTATTAAATTATTTGTTAATGTAAATGTTAAAATAAATATATTATATAAACAGAATATATTATTATTTATTTATATATTATATAAACAAAATATATTATATAACAAAATAAAAACAACACAATTATATATTAATGCATTTAATGCCACTTCTTTGTTTCCCCAAACACTCGACTAGCGTCCACAATCCACATACATTACCGTCGACTGTAGATTTTAATATCAAAGTCTAATAGTCAATAGTAATTCCTTCACGAAAACCATACATAAAAAAAATTATAATAAAAGAATTTGTTAAGAAAATAAAGCTTTCCCAAAACGATATAACGTTTTCGGGATATTTCTATTGTATACTGCTTATATTTGTAGTACAGAGATTTGTGCTTCACTGATAATAACACACCACACAATGGCCGTCGATATCTTCTCAAGATAATATTTACAGAATTGTTTATATTTCTATCTGTAAATAAAGTAAATGTTAAATCTCAAAAAGACGACGTTTTATTTGTCCGTCCTTGGATGTGTGTGTTATTATATACGATATTTCTCTCTTAAGTAATAGACGGAATGTACTATAGATGGTACCTCTAGAGTCTAAACAATGTAATTTAAAGTTATCTATTGAAAATTAGACTTTTGATATGTAATATTTTGATCCAACAATATAAATAAAATTAAAATAATAGTTCAGTCGATCGAGAAATCGGGATTAAATAAATTTTCGATAACAATAAAAAATTGGATAACTAGAAATTGAAGTAACATTATATAAATATAAAGAACAGATACATACGTTGGATATCCTTAAGAGTTTTTTTTTTAATATTAAATAAGATACTGTAGTCGACATACATACAAATAACCATAGTCCACACATACAATACTGGCATTCTAGCAAACACAACTGCAAATATAAAATGAAATAGCTTTAGGCTCCCTAATTTATCACAATTGGCACCCATAGAGGTCTAAATAACACGAATATCGTACAATAATTTAAAAAGAAATTAGATTGAATAGCGCACGTTAACTAAACCATATACAAACATGTATAAAATGTTAAAATACTTTTTTAAGTATATTTTTGAGGCTCTTCTTCTTTTTGCCACCGTTTTCGCTTTCCGGGTGACCATTTTGGGAGATGTCCGTCGATTCTGACCAGAGGCTTCCCGTCGGTGACTCTGAAGAGGCCTTTTTGCCTAGTTTACCATTAAAAATAGGTTCCAGGGTCCTTACAACTGGACTGGGAGTGCTTCTGCTGCTCTGCCTATTAAAAGTTCTGAGGAAGGCTGGTGACGACAGCCGCCTTGTCTTCATAGTTTTGTTTTTTAGATTATTGAAGAAAGATCCGTTTGATTTTGGTAACTCTTTTTCCTTAGCATCAGGAAACTCCTTGGGTTCTGATACGGGAGCAAAGTAAACGCCTTCGTCCAACGCAATAGTATTTTCTTGAAGCTCCCTGATACCGTCTTGAACGACATCTTTAACATCAGTTTCCATACTTCTATGAATTATTGAAGTTTTCCGTCTCCTATTCTTTTTGGCGACCTGCCATCCTCCTGATTCAATCTCTCTCTCCATTTCATCAGTAGATTGTCTTGCTATTTGGAATGCTTCTTCACTCGGCCTCCTCTTTTTGGTCGATGGGGTCCCATGACCACTGACGCCCTCAACTGATTTTCTTCTGAACCTGTCCTGCTTTTTCTTAATTTTCTTTGGAATTGGCACCAATATTGTTTCTGGTTTTCTTCTCTTCGACATATAGTAAAAGACAATTGAGATGATAATGGATTGGTAAATGATGAATTTAGTGAAGGTGATGTTCCCGAACCAGCTGTCCCTTTCCTCCATCAGAAGATGCATAACTATTGTCATTTGTGCGAGCTGCTCCTGAAGATTCGTCATCTGCTCCAAATACTTCTGTTCTCTTTCATTACTCTTTCGTCTTTCCTCAGTCATTTGTAACATGGTTTTCTCGAATGACTTTTGCATTTCCTCTACTTGTTTCTTGTATCGCCTGCTTAATTCTTCAAGGTATTGTCCGGACAAGGACATGTTTCTTTCTAGTGTCTGTAAGTTAAAAATAACCAATGTTAACATTATCTTGCCATATAAATAAATTCACATTGAAGAAAATTATCTTGTTAATCAATAGATTGTAGAAGGATCGAAGAGTGAACGCTCCGGTCATGTGAAACACGCCATGTCTAATGAAGTTCTCGAAAAATATATATTAAATACGTACCTAGATAAAATATAAAGAAATCAATAAAAACTAATCTAGATAAAAACTAGAAACAAATCCAAAACATTACGTAAATAGTAGTACATAGTACCTAAATATTGGCATTAAAAATATATTTTTTTATTAAATAATAAAATAGAAAACAGATATGCCTGTAATAGGAAAAGCTTTTATATCACATTTTCTAGTATCAAGTTACAGCTCATTAATATTTATGTAGACCTATAAATTTATAATACGTAGCTAGTTACGTTCACTGTGGACTACTATTTTAGAAAGCACGCTATGGTAAATATGATTTATGATGGAACTTTATCTGTATCAAAGCTGATGAGTCGCGTACTCATCAGCTTTGATTGGCAGAAATATGTCATTTTTTATATTTTATCACACTTTATCACACTTAAGTAATTTCTATTTAAAACTACGCAATATAATCAAGAACTAATTAAATTAGACTAAAATACTTGGTCTAAACTTAAATTAGTGTTCGTTAAACTCACCTTTACTCTGTTTGACAGCCTTAAAAATACAGACTCTTTCTGTATAGAGGCCTGCGCTTGGTTTTGGTTCAGCGCGGCCTGCGTCCCCGCCGGCGTCGGGTCCACCGCCATCTGGTCCAGGTCCGATATGAAACTCTCAGTATCTAACAAAACTTGATCGTTGATCTCATCCCCATTATTTGTTTCTTTAGGTTTCTCCATTGTAATATCTTTGTCATTTTTAAAATCAGATTTTGAGTTTGTTGAGTCTTTGTTGTCATTGTCGTTATTTATTTCAGTGGGTTTTTCTTCTGAAACGCCTTCTTCTTGAGGTTCGATTGTAGGTTGTTTCTCCTCTGGAATGGCTGGTATGTCTTCTTTATATATTTCTGATTTATCTTTCTCATCGTTAGGCAGTTCTATGAGCGTGTTATCTAATTTTTGATCAGGTACATTAGTTTTGTCTTCATATTGAGGTGTGACGTCACTCTTATCATCACCCGTTTCATTCTTAATAGGCGCTAGTACGACTTGTTCTGAATTTGTTTCACTGTTCACGTTCTGGAGCGTTTCACCCTCAGTAATATTCGAGGTCACATTCATTTCCGTTTCGAAACTCGTATTTAAAACTACTTTCTTCTCTTTAATCGCGAGAATATTACACAGAGATGCTAAATACTTGGGCGGAAACAAAGCGTTAATATAAGCTGCACGTTCATCACCAAATTCTACAGTTTTTGTACTTTTAAAATCTAAACCGTAACTTTGACATACACTAGTACACTTCAACGTGTCTCTTAGGAACACTTGGCGCACTAAGTTTGTTAGTCTGTCGGAGCTACAGCTGAGTAGTTCATATACATCGTTATAGAGCGTTTCACTACAATTATCACACACTATTATATGGCTTGGTGAACAACACTTCCTATACATACTGTCCGTCGACGTGTCATTATGTTCACTTGAAACATTTTTAGGAACTTCAGTTTTAACTAATGCTTGAGCTGCCTTCTTCATAATAGACATAACTGCGTCTCGGGCGGACCCAAATAAATTCTTTGAAGGTTCCACCTCTGCTGCTGGGACATCTGGGATGTCTATTATCTCGTCATCTTCATCATCATCTATGTGAGCAGAGTGTTGAGAACTCTCCTTTTCCAGCACTTCAAATTCTGAAGTACCGTAAACTTTAAACAAAGAAATCGGGCAAAAATGTTCAGAGCCGTGATGTGATAGCATCTCAACTTTAATAAATTTCCCGAACAAATGTGGATACAGATCGAAGCTTTGTATCTCTCTTGTATCTTGTACTGTAAATTGACCGACGTCCGCCCATTCCCGAGTGGGAAAACGATCGCTGAAGTAAACAGCGATGTCCTTGGGCGTTGAGGAGAATAGCTCGAAATTGGCTATTTCTATTTTTTGTGCTTGAACAGCTTCACAAAGCTCCACAACGAACCAAATGCGGCTGTTGCACGTGTTCAGCATATACTCATCTCTAGTAGGTGACAATATGGAGCTGGCTGAACCCGCCTCTGGGTTGACTGCGACTATCTTCGCGCCACACGCAAGCGACGCATAATTCTTTGAACGTATTTTGGTGCTTTTGCTGCTAAAATTCGTATTGCTATGACTAGGTTGACTCGAGTGGTTTAGCACGGTGTCTTTCTTTTCAGCTTCTGCTAATTGTTTTTGGGCCCATTCAGAGAACGAGGGAATGTCCTCTTGAGGTGATTCAGGTTTCGTTGGAATGTTTTCTTCCAATTTTTCTTCTGGTTGAGATTCTACTATAACTTCAACATCAGGCACAGAAGCGGTACTTTGAAATGCGTCATCCGTTTGCCTGGTTTCGTGCATGGGCTTAGCTTTTACAATGAGCCGAGGCTCCGTACTTTCCTTTTCCACACTGTCGCCGATTGTCTTGTCCTCTTCGTTCGCCGCGTTGTCAACAATGGCAAAACTGGTAGTTTCATTGTGTTGTTCTGAATCGTTAACGTACAATAAATCGTCTGGAGGCCTTAAGTCCAACTTCGCGTTCTCCGCCAAAGTGATGAGTATAGGAGGTTGTCCCGTGTCAGGTAACCTGGAAATAAAAAATAGGAATATTAATAAAAAAATTACAAGATATAATGTAATTTTAATGTAATTACATTTGAATATAATTACAGTGGTTATACGAAAGTTTGCAAGCGGATCATGAAATAATTTTTCAGATTTTTTATCAACATTACGTTACATTGGGATGTCCGAAACAAATGAAATATCGATTAAAACAACTAATTTAACGTAACTGTTAATTTTCGTAGCGTACTATATTATATTTGTTTATTTTTACGCAAATGTGCATATTAAGGATCTAGTGGTAAATCACTTCATCCTATTCCTCACTTTCCGGCCATATAAGACATATTTAGCTTACATTTTATTAAAGTATGCATACACAAAATAAAATAACATAATTATTAATAAGTAAAAAAAAGTAAATTAAGCAAATAAGTTTTTGAATTAATTACAAACAAAAACAAATTCAATAAGAAATCCCAACATTCTGTGAAATAAAGAAGACAACAAATGAAAGTTTCTAGACACTTCATAATAACATAAATAAATAGTGATGTAACCAATTGAGACAATCAATGCATCAATTGAGGCGCTGCTGATGTGGGAACAGGGGAAGCAATCGTTCCTTAATATTTATTCACTGTACCATAGAATGTACTTACGGCCTATTCACTGAAGTAAATTTTGTAATGTACAATAAAAGCCAAGTCCTAGGCACTTGTTTCATCAGTACTTATCAACTTTTTTTAACTATGTACATCGTTATTTACATATCTTCGCAGTAAGAGCCTGGTTGATAGGTCAATAAAATATATATATATATATATATATATATATATATATATATATATATATATATATATATATATATATATATATATATATATTTCATAAGCATATATAAGCTTCTTATATAAGCTTCACGAATAGGCACACAGCAGCTACTAACTGCACTATTTTAGTAGTTGCTGCAAACTTAATTCTTTACATTAGGAGGAGTATTTTAAATAAATTTACTGTATAATTCACATCGTATAAATAATTGCATAAAGATAATGAAAAAGTAAAGGTGATAAAGCGCGTTCTTATCTACCAATAATTACGGGCACGATCCACCTACGTCAATACAATATTGGCCTATACACGATTTGCCAATAAGTCAGTGAAAAAAACAATAAATTTCTTAATTTAAATGCATATATTTATTTGGAAATGATGAAATCAATTCGCGAAAAAGCCTTTAAAACATTATTTCGTAAGCGATTATGATATAATAGTATAGTTTATTCGTAAAATACGTATTATTTTTTCATAATAGAGATTTCATACTAGAATATTTTTTCATATTCTAGTACTATGTTTTTGTCGACTGTATTACTTACAATATAGTTTACTGATAAAGTAGAAAGTAAATAGGTATGGCAAAATATATAGAAAAATAAGTTAGTTATAAACTTCATTGATTTTCGGTAAATATTATATAAACCTAAGATGGCTAGTTATTTTTTAGGCAAATTTCATGATGTTGAATTAAATGCCCAAATCACGATGAAGCTTATTTTTTAGCTTCAAGTATAGCATACCCCACATATAGCAGGGTATGCGGAGAAAAGCTAGTGCCTAAATACTTTTCTCCGCTTTCTGTCCAAAACTGAGACACTACGACGCAATAGTCACAAAGAAATAGTCATAAAATATTTCACGATATGAATATAGATTGCGTGGTATTTAATTTTTCAATTAATGAACACGCCTATGTACTAGGTATAAACAAAATCATACATTGTTAATTGTTTTGTGTTTGTAGGTACCTTCTATTGTTTATGATGCTGAAAAGACATTGTTAAAAGATATTATAAAATCATTTATATTATATATATTTATGAATTGTGACTTTTAAGTCCTAGACATAATATTATAGAATTAGAAGTTTTATATATTTACAATTTAAGTAGTAATTAATGCGCAATGCGCTTTGAAAATAAGCAATGAATGAGTTTAAATAAAAATTATACATGAAACAATATTTCAGTAATAAAATTGTTTTTTTCTTAATAATACATTTTTGACATTAATTGTTCTTCCCGTGGAGTCTTCATGTAGGTGTGTATCTATCATGTTTATATTAAAAATATCAACCTGCAGTCATAGAGCTTTTTTTTCTTTTTTTGTTTATTGGATATTTTTTCCTTTGCACTTTCAGTTTATCATTAATATATGTTAGTTATATAATATCTGTTTACTATATACATATTAGTTATATAATTAATATATATTCTGTAAATACAAAACATTACTTTTAACAAAACATAACTCTGCCATGTTTCCTTAAACAGACAAGTAGTGATTTCAGGTGTGACATATTTTTTATTAATTTTATCGGGTTATTAATATATAATGTTATAGAATTTTAAATTATTGTTTCAACAAAAATACAATAGGAACACCTATTTTCACAATTCTTTACAAATCAATTAAACCAATATCTTACGTGTAAAATATCTTGGTGAGTCCTTGGTGGCCACCGTACGAGAGCAGTTGGCAGAGCAGCAGACCCGCCAGCAGCGCCCGCGGCGGTGACATCCCGCCCGCGCCGCCGCCGCATTGGCGATAGTGGCCTATTACGGAAACACGCGAACCACGCGAACTACGCGAATCACGCGACACAGTGGATGGACGCACTTTACCAAAAACCGTTTTCTTTTATACAAAAAAAAAAGCTTGTAATATATAGAAACAGTTTTTATTAGATTTCACTTCGTATTACATTCACACTTTTAAGTGTATTTAAGCTTTTTTCACTTCAAATTTTCACTTATCGATATGTAATTTCGTTTGATTTTTTGCGTAATTTTCTTCGTCTCTTCATCTGGTGTGGGAAAATAGGATATTACACTTTACATAACGTGATAGTGCAGATGCGTTGACGGGAAGCATTGACAGATATGCCCCTGTACTTATCACTATATATATATTTATCTTTTAAAACAAAATAGGGGCTAAACGTTGTATTCTAATATTAATTATAATATTTAAATATAATATGGAACAACAGAGCGCGATGTTTGGAAAATACATCTTTTATCGGTGTTCGTAGCTCGTATGCTATCGGTAATGATAGCTAGGAATGCGGCACGCCCCGTTACGTCCAGTGTACACTTACTTACATATATCTCATATGTATGTATGTATGTACATATGTATAACTGGGGTTAATAGGAGCTTGTAAGATATAGATAACAAAAATACGAGCGTCTTTCATTTGAGTGAGCTTTATAACAAATATAACGCTATTTGTATTAATTGAAATATTACATAATTTATTTAAAAAATTTAAACTTGGATCTCAGTATTCTTATTTTAGTGAACTATAGGAGAATATTATATAAATAATTTATATCTATAAGAATAATATAATTCTTTGCTTATTATTGTCAAATACTGTGATAGTATTGACTAATTATTGTAATATATTTTGAGAAAAGTGATTATCTAAAGTGAAGTTGATAAGTGTGCTACTACTGTACAGGATATTTTATCCTGAAGCAAATGTATTATAGATCTCACGAGCAATTGTTAACACATGAACGAAAACTAGAGAACGGAATGACTTATAAGTCATAAAAATATGTTTCTTTATAGCTATACGATAAATCCTCCGTAGAGGGAACCTATTATAACCTACTAAGCAGTGACGAAGAGTATAATTTTTATAAAGGTAAGCCGGCGTCGAAAAAACAACAAAAATAAATTCATTTAGTATATATATATATAAATATATATATATATATATATATATATATATATATATATATATATATATATATATATATATATATATATATATAATAGTTTACGGAAATTATTTACTCAGCAAATATTTTATGGTCTCTATTGCATGGAATAATTTTTAGTTAATAATTAATTGTTATTTACAATATAATAACATTAAGAAAATACAACTCGATGGGAATCGTGTTAAATAGACACTTCACCAAGTCACAAGACACTCCGATCTCCATCTTTTCGCCCAATTTTCGAGTTGCATGTTGGGTGGCGGAACTGGACGCCACGATGGAAATCGCATCAACAACCGTCGCGTTTCCAGCCAGACACTGCCGCTGCGCCACAACGGCATATTTGAATACTTATTATAAAAAGTGCATTGAGCGAATTGTTAGGTATAACGTCTAGACAAAGTGAAAACGTAATTTGTATCAATTTCGTAAGTCATTACCTAATTCATTAAATTTTAAGCTTAGCACTTGACTAATTGTACGATTCGAAGATAAACGCCGCGAATTAATTAGCATACCGTAGATTTACTGTCGCTTGTGCAGTCCGGATTTATTATATAAGGTAGTGCAATTAAAAATGCAATTAGCGATGAATGGCTCCTTGGATTACGTCTGGCACAATCGATTCAAGATAGCGGGTTCACATCCCGCAGGACACTACTTGGTCGTAGGTTGTTCAGATTATCTAATAAAAAAAAAAAACAAAAATACCACCGTCTGACTGTACGAGATGATTTTGTGTTAAAAAAGTTTTTTGGGCACAATATTCAAATTTATAGATTAAATATCTGTCGGGTCTGTTCTAATTTTAGAAAGACTGCGGCATTGACTCACGACGTCAGCCGCCAAGAAATATATCCTATTGTGGTGAATGGAATGGTATACTCGTATGTTTAAGTATTCTTCGCCTATCGCAATATGAGGTTATGAGGTAGATATCTACATAGAATAATAAAAAAAAAAACAATTTCGTTAAAATTTCTCCACCATATTCGGTGAGTTGGCGATTAATTTGAAGTTATTCATTTCAAGTAATATAATTAAGAGTTTACTATAGTAGTTAAATTTAACTTTCGAGCTAAATTAGCAGTTTGTACTAGTAATAATATTTTATGACACCAAAGGCGATAAAATAAACGCATTTGGTGGATATTAACAATAATGATAAGGTAACATCACAAGTTTAAAACTTAAACAAGCTTATAATTTTAAAGTGAAACCGAATCGTCTCTAATAGAAAGCGGAGAAAAGTTGTTAGCAATAATTATAATGCGGAAATACAAAAGTATGCGTAAAAATTCTCCCTTGGAATTTTGACAAAAGCTAGTTTCATAAATTGTACTGCTCTAATTGCTCCGCTGGGTTTAAGAAACCTTTGGCGCCCGTGGTCCAAGCCAGAGGCAGTTGAAGCACCGTGAGGTTTCAGTGGGTATTATGGACGACCCATATCTACCTGTATATGAGTCTCCTTATGACAAAAAGGTCAGTCCCGGTCATGCGTGTATATAGGTACAGTATATTTTTCAAAGAAAGTATAGTCAATATAGTAATCAACATAGTAGTAGTCAATATAGTAATGTTTTAATAAAATAAATTTATAATTATTTACTATATGCATTATGCATAGAGCTACAAAAGTCGAAATCATCACCTTCCATGCATATCTGTAATTGTTATTTAGCTAAATTAATAACTCATCTATATTAAGAAAATGTAGTGCGGTAGGTAATAGTGGGAAAAATATTGCAAAAAAAAGAGTTTTTCATTAGGTTTTCGATTTTTTTTTACTTTGTCCTATCAAGGGTAGGTATTAAGCCAAAAGTTCTACCTGCGTGAAAACACACTATGTGCCCGAGGTAGCTCTGACCGTAGCTACGAGTATAATGAGTTACATACAAGCGACTAGCGTGATATAATCCATATTCCCCGATCAAAGGACTGACTAACTTCGAACCAGGAGTTCCTGAGATTAGCGCGTTTAGCAAACAAACAAATCCTATTATAAAAAACTAGCTTTAAACTGCAGCTTCATTATAAAATAGAAACAAGTAAGATTTGCGTGTGAACATACGACACATTTTGTCCAGCATTATCTTCTACTATTTTATATCTTCATTTAAGTATTTAAAGTTACTAGTGACTTATTAAATGCAATGTCGCGTAACACCTTCAGTTAAAAAGATCGTTACCACTGCTGATAAGAATTGTAATCAACAGTACGTTTTTACGACTGTCGCTCGACTCTGTAAGATATTTCAACGCCGCCCCAAAGCCAGATTAAGGAAAAGTAAAATATGAAAATAGAAAATAAATAAATGTCGATTGAGTAAAATTCCTCTCCAAATCGGCTGTGTCCAAATATCACCACAATGGCGCCTAATTTATAGTTTAATTTATGTACAATGTAAACCTTTAGTTTATAATATCGACACGCCGATCGAAATAACTAAACATAAACCTGTTCGTTACAATATTCGCGTTGTACTTCGCACTTGGGAACTAAATATTGTCACTGGAGTTTGACTGGAGTCCACAAATTCACGCTACAATAGCGTATTGATTGGGCTCAATTGCGCAACGCTTGCGGTTTCGAATTCTATCCCATTGCAACATTCCAACCACATAGTCGGATCAGATAAACACTGAGTAAAAGTCTATTTACTATATAAATACAAATAAAATATAATTAAAAACATACAGAAATATATATCTCTATCTACAGTTTTACTATGACACATATATATATATATATATATATATATATATATATATATATATATATATATATATATATATATATATATATATATATATATATATATATATAGAAGTTTAAGTAAGGCGTAACTAGTGAGTAAGTAAGCGCATACAATTATTCCCATAGAAAAAAACCCAAGATTCATCTCTTGCAAAGGACGAAAATTCAAGAACATAGTACAAGACACTCGATCACAAGACTTGTGTTCTATAAGTTTTTGATAATTACAAGAGAAAATAGTTGTAATAATACCCAGCTAGCCAGATAGGCCACGGATTTGTCTGGGTGAGAGCAGGCGGCCGCGTGTAATCGTGACCCCCGTTAGATTATTTGTTTCAGATAGAGTTTGTTGACATTAACTGTGACTATAATAACCTTAATCTTCACTTTGTTTTAGATAAAATACATTAGGTATGTAAAAATATATTAAATATATACGAAAAGTAATAAAATGTAGGAACAAAGTTCTTTGTTTTGGATTTATCTTTGATTTTTATCTCATGAGAAAGATTTAAAATATTATAGTAGAATATAAAATTATCACGAATTAATACCATTACTTTTTCATTAAAATTTATTTAATTCTAGTAGACTTAGTAAATAGCTGTATATTTAAGGTAGGTGCCTGGTATTTGAACGAGTAAGTATCGTGTAGTCGCGATAGATGAAGCAAGGTTACCTAGATTGCTTCAACAGTGCCTAAATATAAAATTATAAGTTATTTCTAAATAATATCCGTGAATCACGCAGTCTTTGACGTTAGCGGACTTCGCCCTTGTACTCTAAATAAAACTTGTGAGAACAAATAATACACACAATATACAAATACACATACACATATACAATTACACGCTATATTGGTCATAATAAACATCGGCGCGGCAGAAACAACAAAAGGCCATGTTAGATTTCTCTGCAGTAATTCAGCTACTTATGGTGGCCATAAGTCACTTTCATATAAATTGAACTGTTTAAGACTCAGTGTATGTCCTTGTGAACACCACAATACACTTGTGTAGAACAAGATTGCAAAAGTCAAAACAGCTTTCCCCGATAGAGCAACGTACGAAGTAGGCGGGTGCCAGCAATGCCTTGCAACCGGTGACACCACTTATGTACTGAAGTGTTTTAAATCTACACGCTACCATATACTTTAACACATTCAAGATAAGATCGATCTTAGATGCTACTTCCGGTGAATATAATTTTTATCCAAAAAAAGTCAGTCTGGTGGCTCTATTCGCAAGTGCAATTGTTGTTATGCTTAGTGCAAATTATTTCATATCAGTGCGGCTAACCGCTCTACTTTATCCAGGGAGCATCAGGTATTGTTAAAATGGAACATTATTTGTGATCGCTTATGGTTATATGTACAATACTATAACTACAATTTTCATTTAAGAATGAAGCTGAAAAGCTAATATTAATTCATAGTGTCAATATTGACCTCATCATTCACAAATCATATCAATAAAAAAAATAATAAATTACTGAATTTATTCAGTAAAATACATTTTTTTTTTATTTCATATTATTGTTCATGTTTTAACAGCTATTATATTTCTAAGCTCTTAAAATTACGCTTATTAAAAAAAAATTGTCGAGCAGAATATATAATTTCAGAAACATAGATTATCCACGTTATCATATACAACCGGTACCATTGGCGTTTCTGGTGAATTAAACATGAAGTTATAAAAATAGAACAAACTTGTCTATATGACATTTTAAGTAAGTTAAATAATAATTCAAGTAATGTGAAACAAAAGTGGTACTGCGTTGTAAACAAAATGTGGTACGACAAATAATAATACTCAGTCTAATAATTACTCTAAAGTACTATATACGAGAGATTGATGGCCAAAGAGATAAGATCTGCAATCCACATATTATATTTATTATATCATTATGAATTACTTTCTAAATACAAATGCTCACGTAATCAATTAATATAAATTACAATATATCAAGAGTGCTTAACGTTAACGTTAACTTTGTTTCAAGTGATATTCATATCGGCGTTTAAAATGACCAATAAACGAAGTAATACGAGAGCGATCAAATTGTAAAGCGACAATTTCCTACTTGATCGAGGAAATGGATAAATTTGTAGTAAGGTTTGGCCATTTCAAATTAGAAACCAGCCGCCTACAGGTTCCGTCGATAGAGGGCAGCCGTGGGCGAGATTTAATGAAGTTGGGATTGCGGAGACAGGCGCATAATCTAATATTTACTGTCCATTGTCTTTGTACACTAGTGTCGCAACAGTTGCCCGCGGGTGGCGGTTTTCTTTGAAACCTGATGCTTATTAATCTGTGCCCTTTTACTTTAGTGTGATCATTTTGTCTGACATCGAATACAGTTATCAGCCACCATGTTCAGGACTAGGAACTGATGTATCAGAAAATCAATTTATATTAAGTAGCTCAACAAAGTGTTCAGTAATGGGCACTTTCAGGCAATTTTCGTTTACAGCCGACTGTCATGTCATTTAAGACCTTATAGTAGATTTATTACCTAAATGTCCATTACTAATTTAATTTGAAACTCATAAGCTATGCAGTGTAATATGGTTTCCAGAGAGAAATACATTATATTTGACTTCGCGAAACCGTGAGCTTTCCTAAAAAGGTCTAAATGTCGATTGAAACTTCAATAGAAGCGGCTTAGATACAGTTCAAAGGTCTCGTCAGAGTCAAGTAGCTTTTGTATTTAAGATCTATACTGTTGAAGCTCTTTATAATCCTCACCGTTTTAGTATTAAAATTCTTAATCAAAGCGACGTTATATTAATGTTAGATCAGTCAATTATATTTTTTTATCTACTATGATTTTAATACTGTAACTTCGAAGACGACATCCATACTCTTCAACGCTTTACTGTCTCAAACAGATAAAAAATACCATCTGCTATTTTAATAAGATCTATGTAGATAAACACTGTAAACCGTGTTAATTGTAAATAAATAAATTCACGCCACACGCTCCATTTCTCGAGAACATCATAAAAGTAACATATTAGATATGACCCAAATGATGTAAAGAATTAACACGCATGATCGACTACTGTTTTTGAGGCGGTGCGATGTTTAATAAATATACCTGACGTGTTAGTGATGATAAAGAAAAATTTTACGAAAATGCGAATTATGTGTTAATTTAATGCAAGTTCAGTGACCGAAATATTTTATGGCTCTGTCGTGCGATTTGGTGCGATTCTTTATATACTTAAAATAAACTTAATAAGTTTATTGACTTTTAAAAGAACCTGTATCACATTTCCTTTCTATTTCTCGATTAGAATATCCTTAGTAAGCGAAGGAACTAACTGAACCAGGCCTCCTTCTTGATTACAAAGCCCATTGATTCGCATCCACAACTGGACATGGCACTGTCCATGTTAATATTTATATATTTTACGAGCTCATTTCAGAGCCTACAGAATCTATAGATAATCAGTGAAAACTAGATTCTGACTGCTATAACGTACATTTTGCACGCAAAGCGGCAAATAAGGAATTTGCTATAAAGATCTCAAGTAAATAAGCATTTCGCGTAGCAACCAGCCGCGCTTAGCAGCTATAAATAGATAGGCTCCAAATGGATTTGCGAGGCCTTCGAGGCACTCGGCCGACCTAAATATTGACGCGGGCGTGGAATTTATGTTCTTGTTAAAATTGTTTAAATGACACCGGTGTTTTGCGATAAATTGAAATTAGAGAAAGTAATACTGCCTTGAAATTTTTCACGTTTCTCAATGTATGAACAATACATTGTAATGAGAGATATTATGATATGGACACATTAGCCTACAAATTATAAGGTATACTAAAATCTTAAAACAAATTGTAACTTAAAACAAAGGCTAGGATAGGTACCCTTTACATGCACATAATCAAATGTAGTAATTTTGTCGCAGAGTTGACGAGACTTAGTGATAATTAACTTTTGTCACTTGGATATTGAGTCAGCTGCCAGAGCACTAACTAGCTAAATTTACATACGTTCAGATTCTCGTTATGTGAGGTTCTAATGAAAAAGATATAGGTATATATATATATATATATATATATATATATATATATATATATATATATATATATATATATATATATATATATATATATATATATATATATATATATATATATATATTTAATTAATATACTTAAGGTATATCGTAAGAATTAACCTTAAGAATATTAGTAATAATACTTTAATCAATGTATATGTCACCGTAAAGTTGCAAATACCGTTAGATTATAATAATAATCCTATCTCGAGCTTGTAATCTATCGATAAATTATAAGCCGTACAATACGGTTCACATTTTAGCGATTTGTTGACCAAAAATAACTTATTATTTAACAGCGAGAATAATAAATTATTTGTAATAAACCTTAAATAAAAAAAATTAAAACTATTTTTTTAAATACAAAAGTATAAATTAAATCCAAAATGGCCAACTTAACAAAATTTTATTGGTTAACATCACTTCAACTGAAAATAAAATTAACCCACAAGTTGTAATTCTATGCCATTCAAAAATGTATCATATTGCCATTTGATAGATTTGATTACAATTTATCAAAATGTATTGCGTAAATTTGCGAGCAGTATGGGAAGATTACAAATCATGAATAGATTATAATCCCGCTAGGTACATTATAATATAAGGGATTTTATAAATTTATAGTGGCTGTACATATATAAAACTGTTCCGACACTGAGTGACTGATTGACAGAGAACGCATAGCCGAATCTACTATTATTATTTTTATTTTTTATATTATTATTTTTTATTTCTTCACGCTGTATCCCGCACATAGCAGGGTAGGCAGAGAGAATCGTAGGAAGAAGGAACCTAGTGTTAAGACACTCCGTTCCCTACTTTTCGCCTTACGAGGCTTTGCGTGATGCGTGGCGGAGCTCACCGCCGCGCTTGTGCCTTGTTGTTAGAGCGAAGAACAGAAAATAATTCATCCTCCCCAATTGGGACTCGAACCTACAGACCGTTGCGTTTACAAGCAGACAGCATAGGCACAGCGTTGATTTATATATGGTTATTTCCTTCCCTTAAGACCTTCAATATATATATATATATATATATATATATATATATATATATATATATATATATATATATATATATATATATATATATATATATATATACATATATATAAATATATATATATATACATATATATAATAATGTAACTGCATATTTTGTAATTCAAATCTAGTTTTTGCCTTCATGGCGGGGAATCCCAATTTCGTAAAAAGCTTTACAACTAAAACGAAAAATAACTCACTCTAGAAAAAAAAATAAGAACGTAATACTTATATGTAGAAATTTGTATACAAGTCTTCATTTTCTTATACAACATTTACGATTGACACTGTATTTACTAAACTAAACTATACTACTAAACTAAACAAATATTTTACAAAATGAACCTGCGCCTTCGATACCGTCCACCCGCCACTAAGCTTACGTTCCTTCTCGTTAAGCTACGTCGAAATATATATGCGCTTGTTACAACCTATCTAGAGGTGTGAAAGAACAATAAAAAAAATTACATAATAATTAAACAACAATTTAAAAAGTTAAGTTAAAATATAATTAATTACGCTTGTTAATTAGCATCGCCATTAGCCAATGAAAGTCGTAAATAAAGATAATATTAAAAAAAATAAGATCACAAAGTAGTGAGACACGCCTTGTCACTGACCAAGGGGTAAATGCAGTTATTCCTTATAACTTGACGATAAGATGGCGATTGATAATAAAACATATACCGGATATTAGCTTAGGTCTCCAACAACACATAAGAGTATCAAGTCAACCACATCCAATTTTGTACTAGCTAAGTTCTCATACAAACATACAGACTGATAAAAGCTTCATATTATACTTACTCAAAAATATGAACAAAATGTTATAGTAAGTTTTAAAACAAGAAATTTTAAATGAGATGTATCCCTGGTCACCAAAGCGACAACGCTTATCTGCTTTACTAAAACTAGCAATCCGAGCAGTACTAACAATTGAAGCTTTAAATTCATATTTATATGAAAATATCTCAAAATTATTATATTGATGGTAAGTTAATATTTTAACTGGAAATGATAATTTACATTTTGTTCACATTGCTGAATTAGTAAACAACTTTCTCGAATCTGGGAGGAAAGAGGATAACGAAGTATATTGGCACCATTGGCATTGGCAAAAAAAGTGTGTGTGTGTTTGTGAAAAAATGTAACTTATTGTTTACTTTGCAATATGGGGAAGGAAGGAAGGCCCACCTAAGGCCGAAAAGAACATAGTGAACATTGAGTTCTTTCTATAAGGTGAATAATAAGTGGCAAAAGTTAAAGGCCAATCTGATACATGTTGCCGCATTACAACACGCCGTTGAAAAAAAAAACAAATTCAAATGATCATTAGACCATCGTGGCGCAGTGTGGAAAAGGCTGACAGTAAACGGAATAGCTTTGCAAAAACTAATTATTTTCATTTTTCTGCTTAATCAAGAAACTTTCGGCGTTAAGTTCCGCCAAAGCTTGCTTGTAAAAGCAAAGTATCTAATTCGGGCGTAAAACGGAGTGTCTTGACACTAGCTTCTCTCTGCCCGCCCTGCTTAAGGCAACTTCAAATTACCTTCAAAATAGCAACAACGACAATAAGTTAATTTCAAAACATGTATATTTTAAAACAGCTTTTAATTTATTTTCTTTCTTGTTCATTTATTATTTATAAATTCAAATCGATAATTTAAATATAAGTATAACCATTAAAGTTATATAAAGAAGTGAAATTATAAAAAAGAACATATTATGTAATGCCTAGTTTTTACTCATACTTATCACACCCATTCACTTTAAGTGATCTCGTGCTCTGTTAGACTAGTGCCGACTTCATTAGTCATATTGATTGATCCGTAAAATTGTATTTGTTAAGGTTTTCAAGGCGACGTAGAGGTACCTATTATACCGTTATGTACGCTTTTTTTTCTGAGGTTAATACATTTTACAGAATCTTATATTTTGTAGAGGTAGGTATAATTGTATTAAAATCAGTGCAGTTTAAAAAACCTGCCAGTTTAAAGGCCCTTGGACACTCACTGGAGTTGTTTACAAACTATTCCGGGGGTCCCCATGAGGTGAGTAAAGACGGAGCCGATTATAATCCATACTGGCCAAAAGCATTCGCATATAATGCCTATATGAAAATAATTCTAGCTAGGTAGGTATTTAATGTTTAAGTACAGCACAATCACATGCATCTATAGTAGTATAAAAAAAATTCACAATTCACAGGATTTGACTGTCAAATTATTTAGTACGTATACTGTTTTCGCCAACAATTTTAAATTAAACCTAATAATAACTAGGTATGTGGAAAGTTTCGATGAAGAATGAAGATATAAAACAATTTTTCAAAAATGTTGAAGTGTACGACTATGAAGAGAGAAATATATTGAACCCACGACCCCGACTGGAGCCAGATTAATAACCTAAAATATTGAAAGCACGGTTTCCTTCAACTAAAGCTCAACAATAGCCGAGTACTGTAGTTACTACTTAGTAGTTCCTAGTTGAAAAAAAATAAATTATATGCATAATTAGTACTAATTTCAGTAACGAGGTTATTTTTATTAGTTAATCTATGCAGTAAACAATAGATAGTGACTTATTTCTATGAAGCTTTATTATTAGCATCTCAATAATGCTTCTGTTCCTTAGCAAAATAAATAAAATATAACAAATATAATCATTTCAATTCATAAACAATTAAATTATAATAATTAAATCTTCTCAGAGATTCTCATCAGTATTTAACTGAAATTAAATTACATTGGTTTAATGTTTTATTAATTATAATTTAGTAAAATATATTTATTATTAGATTTTTGACTTTGACTTCACTTCTGTGGGAAATGAAGATAGGGTTGTGTATGACACATGATACATTCCAAGTGCCCGAGGTAACTCTGACCGCACGTATAGTGCATTACACAGTGATGTTATAAAGCTTATAGCTCATCCTCGATTAATGAACGTATCAGTAGTTCCTTAATATTAGTGCAAATAGTATAGATAATCATAATAATTTTTTTACATTAGTTTATTTGAAATTAAAATTTAGTTCTGTCGGGCTGATCTCAAAAACATCAGTTTGAATTTTTACACGATCCATCAAGATCCCCTTTAAAGCAGCGTTTCTATACTCCAGGAGTAATGACAATTTATTATTTAAACTCCCATATGAATCAATGTATAAATATAACATTGTGTATATATATATATATATATATATATATATATATATATATATATATATATATATATATATATATATATATATATATATATATATATATATTTATTTATTTATTAAATCTATGCATTTGTGCACTAGATCATAACGTTACATGATAAATTAGTAATTTTGAAATACACTTCTAAAACATGTACATAGTAAGTAACCTATGGTAAAATTGAGAAACTTTATCGTATTATGACATCTGTCGTAACATGTTTCAGAATCAAAGGATAATTAAGATCATAAGGACACCTTCAATATTAACCTCCATATGTTAACCGTGTATAATGTATATGCAACAAACGACCTAAATAAAAAATAAACTTATATAAAATTCAATTTACGGATGTAAATAAAAAGTAAATAAAAGTCATAAGATTATTAAAAATCCATTCTTAGTGTTCAGTTTGTTTAAATAAAATATTTAATAAAGATCTGAACACATTCGATAGCTCATAGGATAAACATTAATTAATGTTGTAAATAAATACTATACAATATTAAAGAATTCTTCGTCGAATAAACCTTAACCTGAATTTAATAATTTAATCATGAAAGAAATGTACTAAGAAATCGATTATTGACGTGTAGGTACCTATAAATTTAAAACAATAACGTAATAAAAACGGAGATAAGTGTCACAAAATATGTATATACAAAGGTATCAAAGTTACATACATAAGTATATTATAATAGATACCTGTGTGTATGAGAGTGGTTTATCATAATTCCCAAATTAGCATATGTAACGTGAAAATAAGGATTTTATATAATTACAAAATATATACATTATATATTTATTATATTTATATATATATAATAATATATTTTATATTAAGCAAATGATTTAATTTTATGTTAAGCTTGCTAAATTTTGATTGTATAATTTTTACAAAACATGCTATTAAAAAATACAAATTAGTAAAGTAAAAATAAAATCAACACTACAATGTGATGCTGTTGCATACAAGAGACGAGAATACTCAATGCAAATGTAAAAAAAAAAACTATGATCCCCAGTCCCTAGTTAAAAGTAATAATTTAGAACCAACTATACAGCTGTGTCCTGACTCGTGACGTCATTTAACTGCATGCTTCGATTGCAATTTTACAATTTAATTATAAACTCTTTTGATCCTAGGAATATAAATTAACATCTTGATACCTATCAGTAATCTCAAGTCAAATAATACACACCAAATATATCAATCGATTTAATGTACCAGCAAAATGGTTGCAACTGCAATAACTTCCGTCAACGCAACGAAATCACGTTTAGAGCACACACTTTGTACAAAACTGTCACAAGATAGGAAATTTTAAATGTTTTCCGATAAGAAATACGTGAAAATAGCACGGTCGCCGGAATTTATTTGGAAGATTGCAATATAACACGTCCTACTCGTACGCGGTCACGCGCCGTACTAAATTATTGGTATTGCAAGCGCAGCATTACCGTCTGACGTAGGGCTGCAAGTTGCACCGAACGATATTAATAGATGGCCCGCGATCAGGGATGAATTTCCGGTACTTATCTAAAACGTCAAATTCTGTACTATAACAAAAAGTGTTTATATATAATATATTTCTAATAAAAATATTATATCAGGCAGGTAAATGAGTTAAAAAAACTAATAAAAAAAAAATAACAGTCGCTTATATGTATAAAGATACAAAAAAAAATTGTCTCGTTTTAGGATTAATGGATTTGTGTTTTTTTATATTCACCTAACAATGGGATGTTTTGCAATCCCTGTTGGATAGCTAAATTGCCTGTAGGCGTGAAGCACAGCGATTATTGAACTTTCCCACGTTATTAATAAAGCTGAACTTGAGATAGCAGGTCAACGTAGATTCATATATCGCGGAAACAGGTTGGTCATTGAACACGAGAAATCTAAGCTGCAAATAGATAATGCTTAGTTTAAAATAAAATTTATTAACATTCTTTGGATACGGTCAGCGTACAATAACGATGTTTTTTTTTTCTTTTATCTTTTCACGTTTCCGGTATTTTGCACAATATACAGACACTTACGATGGCACTTTGTCGTACCTACTTGTACTGGACCGAAGAAATACCTATATTGTAATATGAATTAAGCTACTATGTATTATTTTAGTAGTGACACGAGGCGTCATATAAAAATATTTACATATAAAAAATGAATAGACGTTTATAGTAAAAAAAAATATCAAAGGCGATCGTATTTTAGTATTTCACGCAATTTAAAACATGAACATGTTGAAATATGTTTGATATGAGTGGCGTTGGCATTTAATAGGACAATTATGCCATTGTCGTCATTTAGTTGATAAATAAAATACATAATTAAATATTTTTAACTGTCTTACATATAAATTATATGAACAGTTGTCATAGTCATAGTATTGTGCACGTAATCTATAAACCACGATTCGTCAACCTACCGTGGTATTTCAATACGTCACAACACATAATAATGGTATAAACAAGTAATGAATCAGAGTCGTAAAATTTGTTATATATAAATTAAATTAGCTGTTCCCGCTGCTGTTTCCCGCACATGGCAGTGTAGTCAGAGGGAACCGTAGGAGCCTAGTGTTAAGACACTCCGTTCATCACTTTCCGCCTTTCGAGGTAATGCGTGTTGAGTGGCGAAACTCAATGCCGCGCTTTTTGCCTAGTTACCAGAGCATAGAAAATGAAAAACCTATATTCTCCCCGAATGGGAATCGAACCCACAAACCCTCGCGTTTATAGGTAGAGGTCATGCCTCTGCGCCAAGACGGGTCCTCATTATTTTATTTGTTGTATAGAATTAGTAAATAAGACTTAAATATTGCTAAAAGCTTACCCGAACCAACAGTGAAACTAAAGTTAGTGGCACTATTCATTATTTAAAGATGAAAATGTAATTTTTTATCAGTCATTATACAATATGATAAGAGGACATTATTTTAAACAATCATCTTATGTAAAGAAGTCTTATTGTGATTACAATAATTTATAGAAATGCTCTTATTTACATTAATATTATATTTACAGTAAAACTGCTTCCCGGTTAAGATAAACCAACCAACAGTACATATGAAACGCGTAAATGAAAAGTACATCGTATAAACATTAAATCACACATATATATATATATATATATATATATATATATATATATATATATATATATATATATATATATATATATATATATATATAATTTAGATCTTACTTTTTTTATTTTATGAGCCTGGATATAAAAAAAAATACTTGTCTCATAAAATTGTCATATAACATAACTTTTCGATTCAAAGTCGAGGAGGAATGCAATTTTCTGTCAACGTTTTACACAATATCAGTCTTTGTGAAATATAAATTCAATTTATCTGCTAGCGCTCTCCCTTTGGAATGTGCTTGTTAAATTTTACTTTTATAATATATATATTCTACAGAGTTTACACGATCAAAGGAAAAATATAGTGACAAAATAGTCTGTTCTTTTATTTGTGTTTATATTGGCGTTAGTATACATATAATAACTTAAATGCCATCATAATATTCAGTCTGGAAGCTCCATTATAAAATACGAAGGGTATTCTTAAAAATACTAAAATACTGAAATATATAAACATATATATTTTTTTTAAATATAATAAACATATACACATATATAAATAATAACAAGTAGAAATTATCATACCTTGTATAAAATATTAGCAAATAAACTTCGCCAAAAAATACAGGCAGTACTAAAAGACAGTAATCAAAAGTTTGATTGTCAAAAAGTAGAGTTTTCGTCTGTAAGCTAGACTTTTTAAATAGCGCAATCTA
Organism: Dione juno; assembly: GCA_037127375.1. Taxonomy (NCBI): domain Eukaryota; kingdom Metazoa; phylum Arthropoda; class Insecta; order Lepidoptera; family Nymphalidae; genus Dione; species Dione juno. Next base: position 8,891,294 of record JAXRJS010000007.1, on the reverse strand, counting down.
GACAAGAAGTACACTTTCAGTGGAATGGCTTATATTAGCGGAATCAACGGCTAAGAACGCCGCTGAAGTTACCTGTTAAAATATGAAAAAGAGTTCAGTACGTAGTTAGTCAAAAGAGAGAACTTTATGACATTTGATAGAATTGATTTACTTAGTACAAGTATCTATCAAAAACCATTAATCAATTATTCATTCGCGTGATCAAACGCCCTTCACGTTCTAATAACATTAATGTAATAATTTTAAAATAACTAAACCTTTATTCCAGTCCAGGGCCTTGCAGGCTTTGCTATAAAATACCTACTTTTTTCAAATTAAAATACAAACAACACGCGTATGGAGAAGAAAATCAATTTAAAAGCTAATATCTTTATTGGTTAAGCTAGAAGCTTAATAAGCTAGAAGCTATTTTACAGAAGAAGATATTTACCTAATGGAGACTTGAACTACCAAATACGCTTCCATCCTATCATATACATTATATAGAGTGTACAGTAAGAAAGTAATATTGCGTCACAATTAAAAATATTTGGTTCGCAACAAACGAGGCCGAACGTTCGCGAAGGCTCCGAACGAATAGTCTGAACAATTCGTGTATTTACACAATTGTTGTTAATTGACAAAAATAAAAAGAAAACTAATGACCGCTAATGAAGCTATTGTGATTATGTAAATAAATTAAAATTCTTAAATATTTCTTAGGGCATTATATGCGTAAAACGTGACGTAAATATACTGTAAAGAATTTTCTATACCTACATTATATTTCGTAGAAGTAAGTGTATTTTTATAGTTTCAAGCATAATCCCGCATATCGCGGGATAGACAGCGGGAACCTAGTAGACACTTGTTTGCCCACTATCATCTCAATTTTCTGGACATTGCGTGTTGAGTGGCTAAACTTTACGCCACGCTTTGTCGCCTAGGGTAAGGAAATGAAAATAAAAAGCTTTACGCTATTTCCCATATATAATTGAGGAGATCGTAGGAACCTAGTGTTAAGACACTACGTTCCCCACATTCTGTCCAAAGACGAAAAAAAAAACTTAAGAGTTGTATTAAAAAACCACAACCATCCCGTATAGTCTGACTGCCAGACGCTACCCAATTCCGACAGGGCTGTCTCAGTTTGTTAATATATTTAGCATATAATCATATATAAATAAGATTAATTGTTATTACTGCTACATAAAATATATATATTAATAAAGTAGAGCTAAAACTTTACACACACGTCAATCAATATTGTATAATACCTTACAATCAAACCGACATCATTCTGAATATTACAAAAAGTACTCTAGTTTTCTGGATCAAGATACACATTACCTACATAAATGTATAACGTTAGTGTATTTTATCATAAATCTAGCAATCGTTAAGAAGCAATCTATGTTATACCTAAATACATAGAATACACCGAACAAATAACAATCTGTCAAAAAATAAATCAAATACAAAATAAATAAATAGAGTCCATAGAAGAAAGTGGCCGCTACGAGCAAATTACGTTCACAGACGAATTGAAAACAATACTATGGAGCGCAATATTTCATTTACTTCAGCTATGAAAGCCAATGGCACTAAATGATTTATTATTACCGTCCGTCAACGGCCCGCGTTGTTTGGCCGTATCACTTTGCCGTTACGTAATATTCAGTGTTACCAGTTGTTTGTATGATATATTATTATATTTTCGACTTTAAGTCAATAAGGACAGTATTAGACTGTAATGATTTTATTATTTTCAATTCTCTCCGCTCTGGTGAACTAAAGTACGGGCCGTGATTTGTCAACATCATCATCAATCTGTCTTTGCTCAACATGCAGGATAGAAATTACTTACAACATAAAATGTTTCAATAAAATACAAAACAAGCATTTTAAAATGTATAATTAAAGTACCGACTTAATATATTAGTAAAAACTAAATTTAAAAATAATAATTTAGATCTCCTAACTGACTTTTTTTGTAATTCATCGGATATTTTTTTTATTTTAACTTGTTACATTGAATCGGAAATACCAAAGAGCTTTATTAAACTATTAATTTACGAAGCTCAAAGAAGCTTTTCTTATTCCAGATTCCAGATGAACGTTTATGACCGAACCTTTCTGGTCAAAGGTGAAACACGTAGTGACATAAATAGTATTAATTAAAATGAAACACTACTAGTAATTCAAGCCATGTAGGTCAGTCTTAAGCTTAACGCATGAATCCCGATATAAATTGGAAAGCTTGGTAGTTTGTATATATGCTGTTGCACCAAATAATGAATGGTGACCCCTAAAATTTAATTCAAAACATGTTAGAGCTTAGATTTGTTCAGAACAATATCTAATATCTGTAAATGTATTCTATTTTACAAATTCTATATTTAATTAATATGAAAACAATAATTATCTTTTAATATTTTCAGATTTATTTATTTTATTTACTTAAAATAATTACAAATTAAGCGTCATGAGGCTCAATATATCAGCAATTAGCGCTGGTATTCTTTGAATTCCCAGTATATATAACATAAGTGTAATAATTTTAAAATTAAATACGAATTTGTTTCTTGCATATACAAACTGGCCACCCTAAACATACACACGGCCATATATCGTGACAGTTTAGCGTAAAATGAGTAATTTTATCAGTTCAGTTCACTGGTCCCACTGTGTTTTCCGTGGGCGGTGAATAAATACATGTTAACAAGAATAGTATTTAAAAAATGAGATTGGTATTTTCTATTAATATAACGTCAAGTGTCTGTCTTTAGATGAGGCTGTGAAAGCTTACAATATTTAAACAATGTGAAGAAAACCACACTTCATGCCAATTCCTTCATGACAAAATCAATTTGTCAATATAAAAAAAACAATTAATACTTGTTATTAAAAGCTCGGAGTAGGACTTGCGCTTTAGGGGTCAATTTACAATGCATTAACACTCGCCTTTACTACCTCTATACGTCTATTCTAATATACTAAATTAAATCAATAATTATATAGTAGTTTAGTTATTTAAAAATATAATTTACAGTGCTTACACAGCACATCACGATATACAACACAACAAACACACCGCACTATAGATAAATATAATAAAGTTAAGTACAATAAATAAAAAAGAAAAATGAAGGTAGACATTAGACCTATAGAATCGTATCATCCATGTTTAATTATTAGTGTCAAGCTGTTACTATAAACGGTACATGAAATATCGTTTACAAAAAATATAGGTCACTAGCTTTGCTATGAACTGGGAGTTTCTAGAATGATTTTATAAATTTAAATTAATATAAATTGGAATGTAAACATGAGTTTTTTAGTCTATTGTGTAGAGTTTAAAGTCACTTATGAGGTCGGTGTTAATAACAGTGACATAGATTCATACTAATGTAATCATTATCATGAAGATGTTTTAAGTAGGTATTGATGTTTCTTAATATACAATAGGTATACTATGTACGTATCTTTAACGATGTTACTAACATGGTAAGTATAAGAAAAAATCTATGCTGCCAAAATACAGTTTCACGCTTTATGCCGCATATAGCAGAGTAAACGTACGGAACTTAGGGTTAAGATGAAGAGAATGGATTATTCAGCACTTTTTGGGACATTGCGTGTTGAGTCGCCGAGTGGGAATCAAACCCACGACTGTCGCGTTTAAAAGCAGACGCCGCGCTGTGCCGCTATATCACGAAGGGTCCATGTATAAAAGTTAATACGCAATTTACATTATCACAGTAATGCAATATAAAGGTGAAGGATTAAACAAAACGTTTACTAGTAAACCAATTACGTTTTCACTGTACGACAAGTCTAGTTCGTCGTTAATCAAATGTGACGGTAAGCCACCATTTATACAGGAAAGTGCGCTATAAACCTGGTTAAATGATGGGATTTTAACACTACAAGACGATGGAGTATACGTTTATACTATATAATAGTTTTATTATTAATAATTATTATTAATAAAGACGAAATTTTATTGTATGCTTGTGTGTAATGAAAAATAATCAAACTATTTACTTAAACCAATTTAAGTTATGTAAATTATGTACTTGCAATTTTTAAAAAACAAAAGTATAACAAAATTGACAACCAGCATTATACAAACGTCAAAGTACATACTACGTTATATATATATATATATATATATATATATATATATATATATATATATATATATATATATATATATATATATATATATATATATATATATATATATATATATATATATATATATATATATATATATATATATATATATATATATATATATATATACTCAGAGGGTGTCTAGATCTCAGAGGGTGTCTAGCCAATTATCTGTCCGATATTTGGTTTCCTGGCATACGGGTACGCGACCCCGGGACCTCGAGCCACCACTTTCATAACCCGATCCAATCCATGTAAGTGGTGTCCCTCCCCTATATTCCAAGTCTTTCTGCCTCTTATTCCCTTTCCTTTCCTGGTTTCTCCCAGTAATGGGTTTGGAGGTCAGATGGCAATCGCTCCACAAAAAACCACTTCGCCACTCATATGGACCGATTGGTCTTAGTCGGAAGGCAGACCCTGGCAAAAAGCCGGGACTAATGCCAGGAAGAAGAAGAAGAATATATATATATATATATATATATATATATATATATATATATATATATATATATATATATATATATATATATATATATCAATAATTATATTATGGTCATAATCAAAATATGAAAACGTCTGTAATTATATAACATCCTCGTACATACATCCATCTTGAGTGACAACTTGTGATGAATTTCATAAATATATTGACAGTTTTGTACAAACAGCTACAACTGCAGTTAGGTAAGTATGTATTTTCAGAAATAGAAAGTCTCACTTATCATATAGTTGATAATAACTAAATTATATATATATAAGTTTTTAGTAAGTTATAGGTAAAAGGTGCAATCTTAAAAAATAAAGATATTTTCCTTTTATCAGTATCTTAGTATTCCATTCATATACTAATAGTACAAAGCTAAAAAGTGTGTTTGTTTGAAAACGCTAATCTCAGGAACTACCGGTTGCAATTGAAAAGTTATTTTCGTGTCTTCGATACAATAGTCTATTTATCTACGAAGGCTATATCGCTTGACATTAATCGTCGATGTAGCCCATTGTACTTGCAGAGTTCGGTCCGAGGGAGGTTCGAGAGGGAGGTACCTCGGGCACTAAGAATGTGTCATGTGTCAATACACAACTTAAAAAAGTTATTTCCATTTGACAAAAGGGACGAAGCTGCATGTAAAAAATAGTATTCTATATATAATTAAGATTATATATATGAAATTAAGATTATATTTAGAGCTAAGGCTCTATAAATATAGATATATATTGTTTCCCTCCAATACTTTTACATTTGAGATATTTATGATAAGCTTAATATGAAATGTTTGTATTATATATAAATATAATAGTAAAAATAGTCTTAATTATAAGACATTCTCTGACAATATATAAAAAAAAATTAAAATAATTCAATAATTCTTATCTTCAAGTTATCCTTTACATAACATCGCTATTTAAATTCACACGATGCCGGAAAGATGCGATCTCATTCGATCAGAGACTGACCGCAGCGTATTTACGATGAGTGGTTGACCTAACCCTTTCGCATTTGATTGTGCCGACGAATATAAAACGTAATACCCGCAATAGTTTCCGTGCTAACCTGCTCTATGAACTAGCTATACAATAGATAGCATAGGTGGGTAATTTGTTTTGCTCAACAGACTTGGATTATAGATTTAATTGATAATTGAAAATATCAAATAAAAATAGCTTCACGGTATATCCTGCGTCTAGTAGGGTAGGCAGAGAGAGACTAGTGTTAAGACACTCCGTACAAATTGTCGAAATATTGCGTGTTGAATTACCAAAGCGGTGAAATGAAAATAATTAATTTCACCGAGCGGGAATCGAACCCATTACCCATTACCATATTAGTGTATAATTAATATGCATTTAGCACGGAAGGCACAGATACAAAGGCGCGAGATTTTTTTATATTTTATTTCACACTAAATACTGCTTTTTAACATAACTACCAAATAATTATAATCACATAAATGATATATACCATATAAAAAAAGTTAAAACCACTAGATTAGTGATTGTTGTAACATTGTTGTGTTTTGTTGTTTTCGTCAAACAAGTTATAAGAAATGGACCGAAAAACCTCATTTTCTTTCATGAGACCTCATTGGGTAGGTATGGACCTACGTATCTTTACTTACCTTTGTATTGATAGGGCACAAACTACGCCCGTATTGACGAAACAATGTATTACATAAGCGAGGTCAAACGGTCGCTTTAGCGCACATCGATTGGACTGGTTTTGTGCATTTATTTTATATGCATTTATTCTTTTATCACGTATATATATAACAGAGTAGGCAGAGGGACTTCAGTGTTAAGGAGGTCACCGTTTTCCAACCGAGAGACTGTGGTAGGCTACGGAGTTCACCACTTCACGTTGTCCAGCCAGAACGAAAAAACGAATATGATCAATTCCCCCCAAGTGAGAATTGAAACATTGCGATTCCGGTCATAGGGTACATACCATCTGCGCAACGATGGTCTCTATTACGTTTTGACTATATCTTGTTTTTGGGTATAAACGTGTTAACGTAATTTACTCAGAATTGTAATATTTTGAATGTTATTGCGTTGATGAAGACACAGAACTCGGGATTCATTTTTTAAAAGGCATCAGACGAGGAAAGTCTGTCACTGGAGTGTTGTAATTGTATGTTTCTACGGAATTGTATACATAGTGGGAACAAAAGTATAAAATTATAAAATTGGAAATTAGAAACTGGAGTCTGTGTCCGACTTGGTAGCCTGCGCTTACAAATTATAACCTAAAAAAATAGTCATTAAATATTATTAACCTATCCTATCCGATTTATGCCGACATAAAATACAACTAGCATTTATGTTAAGATAAATTATTTTCATTTTCCCATAAATTAATTTTATCTATCAAATAACAATATATTACATTACACTCATTTGTACGTATGACATTATGAAAATTCATGGCCTATACACTCGTTATTCATTAAGCTTGAAGACATCAACATTCAAGCGATAGACTAATTGTGATGACATTTGCGTAATGTCACATACACGTCGTGTAAACTGAAAATATCAAGTGCGATCCCTTCGCGGCTCGCGTCCTATCTAGGCTAGTCAGGTAGTGTCGTGTGTGGTACCGTTACTCAAATGTAACGTGCTTTTGTAGTGTTTTCTTTTATTTACTTAATTATCTTTAAATCGTATACAATATAGATATTAAAAAAATATTTCCATAACAAATTGAAAATCAATATAATATATTGTGTTTAATTAAGACTACTAACATTAAATTACACTTAAACGCCAATCACAACTCACATAACAAAATATATGGTAGATATATTTATCATATTAAAATTGTTTTCCATATATTTTATGTCCTGGGAACACTTCTTTACTTAAATTATCGTCTCAGCTCACTTCACAGTTTCTTCTTCTTCTTCTTGGCATTAGTCCCGGCTTTTGCCAGGGTCTGCCTTCCGACTGAGCCTACTCCACTTTGCACAGTCTTTAACATCCTCAGTGGACAACTCACTTCACAGTTTATTTGTTCTATTTTTGCTTGTAATAAAACATTTGTGAACTTTCACCGTCGCAAGCATTAATTGTTTCTGTATAGTAATTATTGTCTTTTTTCAGTTTATTTATTACTATACTACTATAGAAATTGTATTGTCTTTACAAAAACCTGTTGCATTAACAATATCTAATGAAATCGATCTATGATTCAATCACACACTATAGGTATATTAATAGTTAATTAAATTTGTACATCTTGTCGTAAACTATTTAGGTAATTTATTACCTAATGAGGTATTATTGTAAGTATAAACCAAAAACGAGGATAAATCGTTCAATTTTCAATATTTACCTATCTATAATAATTAGCCACATTCATACATAAATAGGGTAAAACCTTGCTTGTGTCGGATACAGCAAGAAGTCAAAATAAAGTCAAGAAGACGATAGTTCATCGTAAAAAAATCTACCCCGCTACATAGGCTATATGCGTGAAACTAAAAAAAAATAGTCACCTGAATAGAGCCTTAACTTGCAAAATGTGGAAGAGATAATCAATATATAATAAATAAAGCCTTAAATATGTAAAAAACGCTCATACAATTTCATAACATTATCAATTTGATAAGAATCGTCACTAAAAAGATTAACATTGAAGAAAATTAACACATACGTACACGTAGACGTGTTTGCAAGAATATATTGTATTGTTTCTTTGTATCAGGGCCTGGGAAAATTACCAACGTGTAATAATAATTTAATTTCAATACAACAAAAATATACAAATAATACTTACTTACATATATAGTGCGTGTGATCTTTTAAGGAAGCAAAGTCCAAGTGCTAATAAAATACAGATCAAATATATTTACTTCTACAGATGGATAATCAATTTTGTTGTCACGTATTTTATCGTATCAAAATATTAAATGCACTAAATTGAAACAGTACTAAAAATATGTATAGAAGATAGTTAGTTTACTATAGAATATAGTATCAAAATTGTTCCACCGGCTATAATAGAGTATTGTAGCGTGGAATAATTGTACATACCTATATGTTTAAATTATTTTCTTTTGAGCTCCCCAACACAGTGTCCCCACACAGTGTTTTAGGTACTAAATTCCCTATACAGATATGTAGGTAATAATAATACAGCCCAATAAAGCCTTTCAATAAATTTCCAAATATGACGTAATAGTCCCATTCTCTCACTCAGTCCCTAAAAACGGAGAAGAGAGTGTATGAGAGGAAGATGAGGGAGACAGAACAAAAAAAAATACAAAAATACGGGAAGTATTATCGAGATGTATAAAAAGAGTAGGCACCAACAAAAGACAAAGCGATTGTATTTATGTTCTGTATGAGAACAATGATATTTAAATTTCAGTTACGTTTACGTTATACGGAGGGCTGTAACAAATATTAAGAAACAAAGGAAGTTCACGTTGCTATTTACAGTTTAGCCGTGGTTTACTTATTGTGAAATGCTTAGAGATATTGTATCGAGGTTCATTAGTTGAATACTATTTACTTAAACTTAAGCATATAAGTCTGTCATATTTTAAGTCATAATGTAAGTTATCACATGAGATTTGTTACAAAACACCCATGAGATACGCATTCATTTTTTTTTATATAAAAGTGTTCACATTCATTTGAACTTTTAAAATTTAACGTATGCAGCGGCGCGGTTTCTTTTTCCGAATAAAATAATTCTTATACGAGAGGCAAGAAACATATTCTGTAAATAAATTTTCACCTTACAATTGGTAATTTCAATCTCAATACAATTTACAAAACAAACTTCTACTGTAGGTATATCAAGTGTATACTTTTGTAATGTTAAGTATGTATGTATGTATGTACATATGTAGGCATCTATATTTAATGTCGGAACTAATTCTTGGCTGAACGCAGTTCGTTGGTCTAATGACACATTAACACTATGCCAGGGTTATACTAGACGCAATTTATCAATAAATCTAAAGTTATTATATTGAATACACATTATTAAGCTAAGAGTTGTAGATGCGTAAAGAAAACACAAATGAGCTCATAATAGCGCAGTGTAACAGCGTTTAACTCAAAACGCGATTGTTGTGGTGATCTCCGCTTGAGGGAATGGATTCTAGTTATTTCCACGTTCTGGAAAGACAAAGCGCGAAATTCCGCCACACAACACTTAAGCCTGATTTGCAAAATAATGCGTAAAGTTGTGAAAATTGAGACAAACAATATGTAAAACGTAGAAATGCGGTAAAAAAAACCAACGCATATTATTACTATTATAGTGAAACCGACGTCATACTGTACGTATTAATAGCTCCAACTGTACAAGTAGGATTTAAATTCCTAAAGTAATACCTCATTGTGGATGTTCATGATAAGGGCAAATGTTAGCAACAACATATGGTGACCGAAACCAGCTTATATTAACGTGTCATCACAGGGCAGTGCGTCAAAAACTACAGTGTACGAATAACATAAATGTATCCCAAAACAACACGCACATAAAACAAGCGCTTAAATAAATATTAGATAAATAAAAATATTCCTTAATAAATCGCTTTTTCTAACTAATCTTAAAAGAAGTGCTTAATCACTTAATCTTTCCCTATCAATAAACCAGAGATTTGTCGAAAAATCATGTCTGAATAGGTATTTTAACATTCTTAAACTGTTCACTTCCATACTACGTAAATTAAAATATTGAAATATACATTATACCTATTCATATTAAAATTATAGGGAAAAAAAATCTGAAAGGCATAATACTATTATTCCGTTTACGAGGTTTAATCTGAAAATATTACTATGCGGAAACATTTGAGATTATTATAGTATCGATATTGGCATCCCTACGTAAGATACAGTTTATTGACACTTCACCTATCGGCATTTGGATAGTTACATAAGTATACTCAAACGTATTAAGTCACTAGCACATGACGAAGGCACAGGTACCGGTTCGCGCTATATCCCGCATTCTGCAGGATGGGCAGAGACAACCAAGTGTATTTTAATTAATTTATTTATAATATGATAATATGATTACCATTTTTTATTTGTTTATTAATAGTTATTGTTGTAGATCAAGTCAAGGACTTGATGCTATTGTTGTCATGACACTCATAATGCAGCCATTTTGCGGCTTAGCGGGTATATGCGGTTGAATAGAGTATCTATTTCTATATAGAATATCTTAACAGTTCAACATATAACATATTATTTATAACAAAGCTCCAATCCAAAAATAAACAATCAAACATATAACTGTTGCTTTAACAGTTCATTCCATTAGTAGGGGCATTGATATATGTATTTATATAACGTATGTTAAGAATAGTAAATTCGTCTATTAAGAACAGCAATAAAGCCTAACTTTAACGACTTAAAGAAACCGCAAAATTTACAAAAAAGCTTAATAAATCTTGGTTGAAGTACAAATATTATAAACAGTAATTATAATTCGATTATATTGATATTCTGTCACGATATTATTATGAATATCGATTTCTTCCATATGGCCTTTATATCTCGAGTAATATGTGAGATATAACCGCAACATAGTTGGCAAGGCATTCGCAATTCTTGCGCACTGGCCGAATAAAGAAAAATATTACTGTGCACTAATGCTTGGAACACTGCCCCGTTTACAAATTAGTGTCAAAACATTGGCATAAATATCTGTCATAATTGTTAAATATTAATCGTTTTGTATGTTATATTTAGTATGTAATCGATTGTTATTACTATATTTATAACAAACTATATGCGACTTAGAATTAAATTCAGAGATATGTCAATTTTGGTAATATAAATTAATGAAAATGAGTGAAAAGTGATTATGAAGTTATCGTGGTATTGGTGGTAATTTCGATCCTTACACGGACAAGATTATTTTTATTGCCCTGCTAATGTAAGACATAGCGCGGCTTTGATTTACACTACTCTATATGTAAAGTTTAGAAATCGGAAGCGGAAATATTACAATAGTGTAGCTGTAGTGTAGCTGTGTAGCAATAGTGTAGATTGCGGAAAATAATTGTGACCAGAATAGCTTTTAATCATAGGCTTCTACTACGTCTCTTTATAAAAGCAAAATGTGAACAAAAGACAAAACTTTTCTATAATTCTAATAATATCTACATAAAAATAATTAATATATAATTGTTGTATGTGCCTACACTTAAATGTTCGTAACAGACTAATAGTCCATGTTAATTTATATTAAACTTTCTCTGTACTTTGAGATTGCTCTTTTTTATAAACGCCGTGGGCGTGGCCCAATCGGTACGACTGGCTGTTGATTTATGTAATAGGTACTTGTTAGATATAAATAACAAAGCGAAAGACAACCGCTAATCTCACAATATCGTGATGATAATATCCGTTGTAAAAAATTGTACCTTAAAACAAGTGACTCAGTTAAAGCGTGTGTTAACTATCATGGAACCTTGAGGAAGTACTCGTACCTATATTTGGCTTGAAGATACAAGTGTATATGATTGATTGGAATCGTATAGGTATGTAGAGGAAGCTTTTGTATATTTTCTTTACAACCAACTACTCGAAACGTCGGTCGACTAATCGGCAAAGCTTATCATTTGTAATGTGCGAATTATTGAAGAATTCCATGAGTCATGAGGAGATAATTAGAAGCTCTAATGGTCTCAGAATATAAGGGATTTTTGTCAATGCTACCAAAAATGTGGATATGGATATTTAAGGAAACAAGTCGTTTATAGTGACTGTAAAGCTACAGTAAGTGGCTGTTCTTAGAGTATACGAAATTATAGGAAAAAAACATTGTTGACGTTTTCATTGTTTTGTATTAAATATTTTTTTAAAAACTAATTATTAAAGAAAGTAGCTTTGTTTTATATATCAAAATGTATGACTTATAATAAAAAAATATATATTATATGCAACTGAAATTAATAATTAAGTAATATATTTCAAACAAAATAACAAGCCGGATAGTCGGCACTCTTGGCCGACTATTCGCCGGCTAGTCGCCGATTACTGTAGAGGCCTGATATACGAACTAGTCGGTAGTTATATACCTATATTAAATATTTAAAAATATATATTTTTCGCTTTATCTCGCGTACAGCGGGATAGGCACAGACACCGCTATTTATCTAGCCTGAGCAAGGGAAATGAAAATAAAAAAATCCCCCGAGCGGGAACCGAAGCCACAACAATCACGTTCATGTACACGCGTTGTCCCAACATGCCATGGCCTGAAAAGTGTCATAATCTGTGGCATGTAAGCTTAATATAATAGAAAACTATTAATATAGCCGAAGCATATTTAAAATCTACACACGTAACGGAGAAAGGAAGCTTCCCTATTTGATCTACAACGATGGATTGACAAACAGTCGTCGTTGATGTCCACTATTTAGAGCTTAAATAGACTTCACTTCCTTAAGTGGCCTCTTCATTATATATCGAGCTTTAAATTATTTTTAAAACGTACAGACAACTAACGGAAAACGGTAACCGCTGTATACTTCGCTTCTAATCATATATTTATATATTTTTTCATAAACACTTGTCACTGTTACTACATCACTATGTTTACTACAACAGATAAAGCACGGCAAATTCGTAAAAAAAATTGTAGGAGCTTAGTGACAAAAAACCATACTTTGATTTATACCTTAAAATATGAATATCTTGTTACTAGTGGCAATTTAGCACTTAGCCACTAACATTGTAAGATATTCTCTATTTAATAACGTATTATGTAACTTTTAGCTATTATTGCTATGTTTTGAAACTATCTAGATTGTATCAAGACTTATTAAAAGTTACAATTCACGGTGCTAGTGTTGTTAAAGCATCAATTTCTTTAGCAAAGTTTTTAGGCGTACTATGAATATAACAATAGTATATTATATATTTTAATTGTCATACACGTTTTTATTTTACATGGGAACGTGTCTTGTGTCTTAAGCAAAAACTTAATACATATAATATATAATTTACATCTAACTCTCACCTAACTAAGCATTTATAAAATCTATACTAATATTAAAAACTGAAGAACTTGAACTAAGGTGATTCTTCTTCCCTGATAGGTTTTCTGGATAGGTGTAACCGTAAAAGATTTTTCTCACATATATTAATGTTAATTTTAGAATAGTAAAATTAATACGGAAAGCAATCTGTTTAACTAAAAACATTAAACAGACTTTCTCTTTAATAGAATTTGTATCGAAACTATGTACGATCCAGTGTATCTACACCGCACCGCAACCGCGTCAATAAGTAGGTAAGGAAAGCTTAATTCACACATACTATATATCTAGCGGAATCGGAAGCAGCTATACAAAACATATATTATAATATCACCAGTGGGTAAAGTTATGTAAATTGGTCATTAATTATATCACATAAGGCAGACTAATAAGTTACATCAGTCTTTACCACTAACGGAATACTCGGCAACTTTTCCCGTAATTATCGTAACACGAACCGACGCGACGTTGGAGGGTTATTAACGAGCCAATTATTACATTATAACCTCCTTATTTGAGAACCAAATGTATTTAAGACTAATATCGAACTTAAATTCTAGTCAGATGGGAGTCTATAAAGAAGGGCTTTCTTTACTAACGACGCGATCACGACTAACGTTTTGATAATATGTTTAAATTACTGGATAAAGCTCTTTGGTTAACTGATGAAGATGTTATTGTATAGTATTACAACTTAATTATTTGCAATAAATGTTTTTTTTTATATACTTAGGAAGTTTATTATTTTAAACAATATGCTAGAGTTCAATTCATCGGTGGCCATGGCTCCAGAGCAAAAATGAATCGATTTATATATAACAATTAATTATATACTAAAGTGAATGCTTGTTGTCTTCATAATATATCGAGTCATTTTCATTCATTTCATATCTTCGGTGAAGCTTCTCTTTTATAATGCTCTCATGGAAAACTAATTATAATTAATTATCTTACATATCTATTATAATCAAACGGTATAACTGACTTATCGATATAACTCCTACATAAAATTAAATTTAATTTTAATCGATTATTACAAAAACAATGTACAATATTTAGTCTACACCAACTCAATTTCATACTTCGTAGAATGTTCAATTTGTTTGAGATTTTATCTGTACCGATGATATCTATTTTGAGTGAAGCCAGGTGGCACAGATCGTTATAGCACTGTACAGCTTGGGACTAGGTGGCCGTTGACAAGCCCTTTCTCCAGCAAATAGTTTGCGTTTTATTAACATATTTTATAATATAATAACCAAGCAATTTCAAACGTTGAGTCCCTTGTTATATTTCATGTCACGTCAAATCATTCTATCAGTGTCACTTCTGTAATTGTATATTTACAAGTATAATGTTTTAATGAAACTGAATAGCTGGTATAAAGTGTAGGTAACTTAGCAAAAACTTATTGAATCTAGATTTTTTTGTTGTTTTAGCAACTGAATATGTTTAAAATCTCAACATATACAATTACAATACATCGAACAAGATGAAAAAAATGGTTTCACCAACTTCGTAGTAAACAAACGGTTAACTAAGTTATAATAAATAGCTAGTAAAGTGCAGCTGAGACTTTTATTTGTTTTTTATTGTTGCTATATTACCTAGCATGTAACTCGACATTATATATACTATAAATATCACTACTAGTATATAACAATTTGAATTATTATATTATATAAAGTTCTCTATTATGTAAAGTTCTCTATTATTATATAAAGTCTAACTCCAGGGACAGACATGTCAAGGCACTTCCTTCCGACATAGTTCTCAGATCGGCGCATAACATGGCCATACCATCTCAGGCGACGCTCTTGGAGCTTATCCGCTACGTCACGGACCCCAAGACTACCTCGAATGAATGTGTTGCGTATGCGGTCGGACCGCGTCACGCCACACATCCATCTCAGCATCTTCATCTCCGTGACGTGAAGCTCCTGAGTGTGCCGAGATAATGTTGGCCAAAATTCGCTGCCGTATAAAAGAACCGGTCGGATAATGCTCTTGTATATCAGTCCCTTAAGCTTGGGCGGTATTCTGCTATCGCAGACCACACCAGTGAC
This sequence comes from Dione juno, assembly GCA_037127375.1. Taxonomy (NCBI): domain Eukaryota; kingdom Metazoa; phylum Arthropoda; class Insecta; order Lepidoptera; family Nymphalidae; genus Dione; species Dione juno. The sequence continues at coordinate 8,875,558 of JAXRJS010000007.1, read as the reverse complement.
CTCCCGCCATTTGGCCCAGGCAGCGTTTATACGGGCATGGATGTCATGGTCGATGACTCCAGACTCATGCATAACGGCTCCAAGGTACCTGAACTTCTCTGGTGCTCGAGTCCGGGTTCCCGCAAGCCATGTACTCGGTCTTTGACACATTCAGTTTGAGACCACCGTTCTCAAGCACACCCTTCCAGGCGTTCACTTTACGCTCCAGCATCAGTCGGTTCTCGTCGATGAGTACTATGTCATCGGCATACATCATCAGCCACGGAGGCTGGCATTGGATATGAGCCGAGACAGTATCCAGCACTACATTGAATAAGAACGGACTAAGAGCTGAGCCCTGGTGAACCCCTACTGTAATCGGGAAGGGCTTGGATTATATTATATAAAGTTGTTTAAAACAAACCGATTTTTTTTTGCAATACCGGATAATGTTATAAATATTAATAGTAACTCCACATTAGAAACCTAACTTTTACCTTTTACCATAATAAAATTAGAATTAATCATGCATGTCATTTGAAATTAATCGTGTATATTATTTATATCTACAGCCTGTGAGTCAAAAGATAAGGCATTATGCGTGTCAATCATAAAACGGGCATCAATCAAAATGCATGTGCATGCTTGCTATTGTAAATATACCGTTATATTATGGCATTATAAATACTATATTCAATAATTATTTAATGAATTTATTCTAAGTTATTTGACATTAACAAGTTATAAAAATGTTATGCGATGACTATTCAAAGATTATAAAATTATTTTTGGTTTTGGAAACGTGCTAGTAATTTATTTGGATCTATAACTAAAAACCAGAGGGCAATATTCGAATAAATTCTTATCTGAATAATAATTTGAATAAATTGTTATCTCAATAATTATTTGAATAAAATTTTATTCACAACATTTTTATTTGTGAATAATCATTTCAAGATCCCTAACCAAATCAGTTATTTCGTAGCTACTAATAATTTATTCATGATTACATTAAATCTTATTAAAAAATATATAACAATAAAAATATATTGTATGTGAAAGATTATAAGGCGAATTAAAACCATTAGTAATTCGGCAATAATTTACATTTAAAAACATAGTTTATGTATATATATATATAATATATATATATATATATATATATATATATATATATATATATATAGTATATATATATATGATATATAGATATATATATATATATATATATTATATATATATATATATATTATACTATATATATATATATATATATATATATATATAGTACTCAGTATTTTGCTGAAAAAGATCGTTCTTATAATGTTTCAGATCGCTCCATAGAACAAAAATATATAATAAAAATGATTATAATACAACATTCTCTTCTTCATCTGTATAGTACGCGTTTATTTAAAGTCATTGATTTAGGTAGGTAAGCCTACCTAAATCAATGACTTTAAATTAACGCGTAAATGACTTTTAATTACGCGTAGTCATATATCAAATATCATACAATCTTGATAACATATTTCAAGAGAGTAGTAATAAATGCGAATATTCCGGATATTATCATAATTGTAAATATTTGATAAGTAAGCACAAAAAAATTGATTCGAAAAAGTTGATATTCTATGTGAAACCTATATTAATCGACAATAAAAAACCAATCTTATAAATTATTTTTAATTAATTTCTTAGTGTAATTTCTATTTCTAATGTAATTTTGGCTGTGCGTTGTTTATCAGTGACTCAGCAATCAAAGATTTTTATTATTATCATGTAAATAAAAAATTCACAATAACGCATTACTATCATACAATTGTTTGACACACTTTACGTTTTATCCCGCATATGAGCAGGGTTAGTGATGTAACTTGATATTAAGACACTCAGTTCCCCGCTTTTCGCCTTTCGAGACATTGCGAACGGATATCAACCCCGCCGCTTAGCCTTGTTACCAGAGCGAGAAAACTGAAAATTCCTTCTCCCCGAGCGGGAATCGAACCCGCAACCGTCATCATTCATCTAATTCTAATAAAAATTGAAAATAAATTACTACAAATTACAAAACCCATATTCAATCATAAATTAGTCATAAATGAAAAGTGATAAAATGACTTTTTATAGTGTTCTTAAAACATAATTACACAATTCTTTCAATAGGTATCATTATAAGAATATTCTTTCAGCTTCAGCTCAACTGTTTCTTACATATAAACGGCTGCCTACCCGTGTCCTAGAACCTAGTGTCAGACACTCCGTTCTCTGCTTTCTACCCTAACTCGAAACATATTGAGTGGCAGAATGCAACAATATTTAGTCAAGTAATCCACAAGGATGTACTTTAGATTAGGTTAGCTCTATTCAAAATCTTCCTATTAATTAAAGTAAACCCAGAAAGTAGTAAAAAACGTTCCTTACTAGCAAAAAACACATAACAGATTTATTTTAGTAGTCTATTTCTAAAACACTACTACTAAAAGCTTATCTTATTTAAAACTAAAAACGTTTAAATTTATTACTTAAAACAGTTGAATTTAAAGAGCATATATATGTATATTTATATAACAGAAACACGTGTTAATCGTGTCGTATGATAACAAACGTCATCCGCCGCCAGTACGCCTTGTACACGAGACGTACTATTATATCTACTACAATATGAGAGATTAGTTAATGCAAACAATTTAAATCGTAATTAAACATGACAATCTACTGTACATAGTAAGATATATTAAATATAATATTATAAATATTCAGATAATTATTTATATATGATAGTAAAAAATGCGCCCAATGTTTTCATGGTTTCAAATATTGAAGTATTATTTCTTTGACGTGATGAAGACTTTAAATGTCTTTAAATATATCTAGTCTATTTTAGTAGGCAAGGAGCCAAACCAAACGCACATTTTGCCATCTTTCTGCTTGATTAAGTTTAAGTGAGCAGTACAAAGCACTTGAAACGTTTCCTTGAGTTATTGCGATGCCATTTCAACTATTGCATTATACGTGCAACGCCTATTAAAAATAACTACACTAGAGTTTCACTTACAGGTTTACTTTCATTAACTTGTTATTAATTTTAAGTAAAGAACATTTAAAGAGAAACTGGCCAAGTTAATGCAAGATACTAGTAGAATTAAGACAATTGCGTAATTACAAACGATGGTATGGGAGGCATCAATCCGAGAGGGAAAGCGATCATCGACGTAGATTAATGAAGGTACCGGTGGCATCGCCTTTATTTCTAACGGTTAAGATGATTGGAGTTCAAATCCATTTATATGGAAAATGTATTCATATTTAACACAGCTTTCCAAGTCTTGCAGTCACAATTGATATTTTACTTGCATTTTGAATGCCATCATTACTCTATGACACGAGCTTCGGAGGAAGGTACCATATGTTTCTATTCGAGACGCTGAGTAAATCTTTTATGAAATGTACAATTTTTCATAAAATTATAAATTGTGAATTTTTGAAAAATTAAATAAATAATTTATATAGATTGCCTTGAAAAAATTAAATAAGTTAAGTAAGAAAAGAATATCATTTAATTTTTCACACTTAAATATTCTCGTGGAAGTTTAATATTAAATTACAAATGACACTTTAAATATATATATATATATATATATATATATATATATATATATATATATATATATATATATATATATATATATATATATATATATATATATATATATATTATATTTATTTTATTGTAGACAAAAATCAACAATGACTCGAAATAAATGAATTAAACAAGCAAACAAGGAAACTTTCTCAACTAATGATCTAGGTGTTGGCAAGTGGCAGTGGCAAGTGCGAACAGCCTGAAAGCTTCCTACGTGAAAGTTTAGCGTTCTCTTTGATCTGACCGCTGGACGTTTTGCACTTTTTATAGCCCAATGACTGACATGTATTGATCAATTTAACATCAGCCACGCATAGCTGTGTCTTAAGGCACATTCATTAATATTGTCGGATATATAACACACACTTCTTAAACTACATTAGTTAAAAATATAGAACAGAAAGTAAGGCACAGGGAGACTTCACAGCTTCATGTCAATTTTACGATTGCGTACAGCATTTTATAAATAATATATTTAATTTAATTATCTCCTTATCCATAATAAGTAAAGATTTTTATAGAAATGGAAACAATTGTAATAAAAGTGTAATTGTCGCTACGTAAAATTATACAAATTTTAAGTAAATTATATATGAGTTAAGTCGACACGTTTTCGCAATCGTGTCCATAGACAGAATTTTTAGAGATTATTTAATTTAATTTCCATACACGTATTATCAAAAAGTTAACACCACACAATATTGTCTAAGAATAATTTAGAAAAACTTTAAAATATACTTAAAAGTTAATATTATATTCTTAAACGTTATTTTTAATATTCTTAAAAGTTAAAATAATCCTAGCTATCCTGGTTTTCCTATTAACAACAAAGACTCGTAACCTTGCACTACTTGAACCAAGCGTTTAAAAGTCTCAATAAAACAGATTGATTATACAGTATTACAATTTCAAGCAGATTTTTTTATAATCATTATATCAATATTTTTCTATTATGATATGATTAAGTATATTTCTATTATGATATGATTAAGTATATGTGTTTATTAATTATTATTTACAGTGAGCGAAGCTAGTTTCAAAATTGTAAATTAAATATAAAATTTGATCACATGATACATACATTTAGTATATTAAATATTAAATTATTAATATACTATACATTTTAGTATATTAAACTGAATTTGCAATAACTTAAAGGATAAGACAAATATTGAGGATAAAAGTGGGTCATGGCAATAGAAATACAACAAATCGAATCCCATAAAACCATAAAATTCGATAAGGCAAATAACGATTACAGATATTGCGATCTAAATTATGGGCTGTTACAGAAAATTATATGAAAAGTGAAACATTCGATAACCAAAACCGTAATCCACATTTATGCACACCAGTAAAGACTCAATCAGTGTCGTTGGGAAAACAATAAAGGTATAGTAAAATGGACATTATTGTTTCCATAAACTGCCTAACAAGCAATAGATGTCAGATAGCCGCGGTTACTGCTACTATAGCAACTCGATATTCTGTCGATGGTATTATAGGATATTCATATTATAAAGTAACAGACAATGTTCGCGACAATGTCTAGTGCACGTGGGGAGATAGTATGTTTGTATGTATGTACTCGCTTATATGTTAAATTAATTATTAACTTTACGAAAGTTTAATTACAATAACGGGCACTTGAATGTGAATCGTGACGTCAGTGGAAACATTTGAAGTACGAATTTATATAAGCAAGAAGTACTTGCGGAATTGTACAGAGAAAAATGTGTCCATTACTCGGAGTAATGCTACTGACATCTGGTTACCGTCGGCAGCAACCATGCAGGCACACAATTATGACCTTTATGCGGTGGTCAGTCCGCCCACATTTCCATAGTTCGTCTCACTGAGCGCGTGTACTGCTGGATTTATTATTGCGATTCAGTTTATCATTTCACTTTCAAAATCGTGTCGGATACTAGAAATTGTGTGGGAGACGGTCGTAGGGTCTCGAGGCAGATTGGCCGGCTTTCCCTAACTTACTCGTAAATAACTTATGGATTTCAAATAACATAACTGTTTAGATTGTTTATGCCACTGTATTTAGATTTAAGATCGGTTGTAAAATTTTAATAGGCTCGCCAAAGATTTAATGGTACAATTGTCGGAATAGTGATAACGTGATTGAAGAGATATCAATAGAAAGTCAAGTGCCTCGTGGTTTTATTTAAAACATTCAATGCTACTTCAGGCGTGTGGGTGATGAATTATTGGCTATCTGAAACTATCGAGTAACCCACAGATCTTATCCCAACTACAGAATAGCGGTTATTTATATGATATATCTATTAAATGTTAAAGATAAGTCGTTTGTAAGTAAATTATCCATATTGTAATTTTTATATAATTTATTTTTAATTTTACATGTCTCTGTAATCGTTACTGCGTACTACATGTTACTGCGTAGCTGCAAATCAATTGGGCTGAGGTAGTTCTATATTCGATTTTGCCGGATTAAATAATCGATGTCTAAGTCATATGTAATCAATAAATCAAATTGTACCTAAGAAAAGCCATCGTTACATACACGAGACGTCCCTGCAGAGAGCGATGTATCATTGCATGCATTTAGGTTTGCTTTTTTTCAGAACATCGCAGAGGTCATCTCAAAAAATAGATAGCAATTTCAAGTAAAATGAGGACTTTGAGTTTTGAAATAATACAATTTAATGCGATTCAAAATGTACGCATGTATTTTAGTACGTGACAAATTACATGAGTGTTGATACAATAAAAATGAAATTTCAAAATTGAAGCGTAATGTGAAAAATTGTATAATATGTGCGACGAATGCAGAGCGAATTTTTTTCCAAGGTAATATAATATCGTAGAAACATTTGGTATTACATTAAGATTACGATTTTTTAAAAATCTCCTTATAATAGAGATAAATTCACCTTAGATGTCCACTTTTCAACGTTTTAAAGACTTCCTATACCGATGGAAATGAACACCGAACTTAACAGTATAGTACTGTAACATTTACTTTATATGAAACGATTAAATGAAAAAAAAAAGTATTTATATATAAGTTTCCCGCGTGGGAATCGAACACATAATTATAACACAACCGTAAGACGTTCTTCTTCTAATTGTTTTTGTAACAATATAATTAAATTAGTAATTATAGAAATATATACGTAGATAGATTCAACATTTATCATTCCATGATAAGATTATTTAAAGCTTATTTACAAAATAATTTTTTGTCAAGTTTTAGTAGAGTAATAATAACACTAGCAGTTAAATCAATAAATTTAAATAACATTATCCTACCAAATTTGTTTGGCCATATCAAGATAAATGACAATACTTACATCATTTTGTTTTTGACGCTATATCCCGCCTAAAGCAAGTGGGCAGAGAACCTAGTTTAAAGACACTCTGTTCCCAGCTTTCAACCATTCTTTTTCAATTTTTTTCACCCTATTTTCAATGTACATAAATTCTGCAAAGTATTTGAACATTAATCTTGTACAATTATATTTATACCATATCCATTGAAGCTTCTGTTACATAGATAAGTAATATCATTGAATACAAAAGCTCCAGTTGACCAAATACGTTATAAAGCCAACCTCCTGTCATAATGTGGAGCGTACAAGATGTACGAATAAGAAACACGCCTATGTCTAACCAATTCTATTTAGCCTATTCGTAATAACTGAGCCAACGGATATGGTAAATCAACTTTCGCTGATAGATAGCGGACAGGAGTGTAAACGCGTATGTTATCTGATAGCTATATAAGGGGGTAGCCTGGTCATTTACGTCACTTTAGGGCTACCGAGTTGCCTCTACAAATGAAAGTGTACCAACAATGGTGCGGATTATACTTAATAGTTTATAGGATACATTGTAAAGTGCAGCTTTCGCGTTTGACTGTGAGAAAACTCGTGTATGAGTGCCTATTACTATTGTATGGCGATGTTTAGTTAGCGGCTAAATAAAATAACGTTTGTCTTCATTGTATGTTCGACATGGTCCATGTATGGCAAAAACAATCCGCTTTATGGAAATAGTATGTTTATAGTTAATGGAAAAATAGAGAATCATATAAAAGTTGATATAGACAAATTTTAATTCCTCCGCTCTGGTGAGGCAATGTCAATTCAGTGACAGCGCAAAAAGAGCCGAAAGAAGTAGTGACGCGAGCTTTTTTATATATATAAATAGAGATAGATGATAGATGTACGCTATTTTAGGTACGTTCAGGAGACAGCCTTTACCGTGTTTGACTGTAGTTTTGTGATGTGTGCTTACACACAGCTTCCACAGGCACCACTTAACACATTAAAAAAACTTACACATTAGAAACATCTACTCCACTACTACTACATTCTGTTCGTCCTTCAGTCACATAAAAAAAATAACTTACTTAACCAGCAGTCGCAAACGAAACATGGACACAGCTCAAATACACCACAAATCGCTATGACTATCGAATTAAGAACATTATCTAAATAATTTATACAAACGTACAATTGCCATCAGTCTATCTAAATTGTCATATAATAAGAAACCGACTTGTGCCAGTAGCGAGTAGGAAAGCTAGTACTATAATACGATATTTCCACTCTAATGGTTCGTGCATTTGATTTATTCATGCGACAACATAATAAATACGAGTGATTAACATATACCCATATAGAGTCATAGATTTTACTATTGCATTTCGATTTGTAGTTGGAATTGGCGAGATCACCTTTAACTTTAACTGGGTCTGCAATATCTATAATATGTGTAACAAATTTTTCAAATGACACACATTTCAAAGCTATCTTTTACATTTTAGACAAAACTTATAAGTATTTAGACATGTTGATTTGAACATTAGAAAAAAAAGACAAGTAAGAAGTATTTTTTTTTAAATTAAAATGATAAATAGGCTGGGGTTCAGCGAAGTCTTTGAATATTCAAATAAATGCAACAGAGATACTTTTTTAAAAATAAATAACTATATAATATTTTTTTTTGTGTTTAATATCATTTGCTATGAAACTGCTGAGTTTATTTTTTACCATCTACCTACTCATATAGGTACTAAATATTAAGCTATTACATTGATGTAGAATAGTTAGGAGTTTTGAATGCTATGTAAGTCATGTGTTCCAATTTTTTTTTAATTGTCTAATTATTAGTATATAACTTTACAACCACAGTATAATTTTCTTAAATATGTACATCTATTAAATATATTTTTATAGCATATAAATAATAAATATAAATAAATATTTTAATTATATTTTAAACTTCAATGCTAAAAGTGCAAGTGTAGGTAAGTGCTATGAAAAAAGATTTTATGAAACTGACTTCTCACTTTCCCTATAACGGACACCAGGTGCGGTGAGTCGCGAATAATTATTCTCTAACTGCGTTACTATATGTTCTCGATAGGCGAGTTTATAGCATGACAATTTGAACTTTATGCCCATATATTTTAATAAGTAATCAAAGATAGTTGTTAGCCCTGAATAATGTCATTCATCTATCAATAAGCCGTATAGTATTCCGCTTTTTATCGGAATTTATAAAAAATAGTACACAGTTTAAACTTAGCAAACGCAGATGGAGCAGTGACAGCAGAATGCCATAATTTATAGAACACAGCTCCGATTACATCAACGATTGTGCAACGTGTCTCACATCATAAATAAATAATGCCGATACATTCGTTTCTATCAATAAATACACTTCAAATGAAATACTATAAACTTAATCATAGTAACTTAATAAACGAGTAACAGTTGTCGAATAAAAAGTCCGTCAGAAACTCGCAAGGTAACAATGGTAGAGTTTGACACCTAAAGCTCAAGCAGACAGTGAATGACCGATTGTAGGAACCCCGAGCTATACCTCCGCGAGACAATTGACTTTCATAACGATACTAAAGGCCACCGTCCACGAAGTGTAACGATAATGATTCACTTTATTAAATTAAAATATGTATAGAAATTTTTGTAATTTTAATTTTCAATAAACCTATATTATAAAAATAGGCTCAAGTCAAGCTTTCAAGTTTATTTCAAAATTCAATGCGACTAGGCTTTTTAAACAATTTGCTAGTACGTGAAACAAACATAACTTTCATCAATATATGTTAATTTTGAATATTTTAAAGTATTTACATTTCACCGGTAAACCAGGCTTTTGGCTTACCTAAATTAAATTTTAGAAAATTAGTAAAATAATTTATGAAATACAGATCAAATTTAAGGTTAAACGCGCTATATTTTGAGAAATGATAATGATCGAAGATGATAAATTTACACTTTAATATATTTAATATTTACCCCCACTAGAGCTACGGGCCACGATACTTTAGCATATGGGAAAAAAATGGAAACGCCAATTTGTACAATTGGCAAACACCCTTAGCTAACCCACTTAAAACGGCGTGCCTCCAGGCGTTATACCACAACTGATTACCGATAACCTCTGACGGTAGAGTAGGAGAACTTTAATTGTTGCGTATAAACGAAGCCTTCCGCCGAGATACGAGAGGACCGTTCGATACGTGCATTTTCGATTTAATTCGCATTTCACTTTTAGCAGCAGCGCCGCGCCGTGTTGTGCAGCCCAACGGATCAGATAGAGGCCAGCTAGTGTTGTTTTATTTTGTCTTCATTAAATTTATCTATTGCATTGTTTTTGTATTTATTACCTATATTTATAACGAACGGACGTTACGTATGTTTTAGTTAAGTTCGAAATATGTCGGATATTTGTTTTTAATATATAATACCTATAGTTTATTAATTATTTTACTTTTTGTGTTTTATTTAAAATATTATGATAATATGAAAATATACATAACAAAAAAAATATTAAAAATATAATCATACATCATTCTAAACTGACAATACTCAATATCTAGATTTATAACGCATCTGCTAATTTTCAATCCCGCGTGAAACAGGACAGGCCAATATAACATCGTGTCCGCTTTCCGTCTGAATTTCGAATTCCGAAAATTTGCGTTCCAGTAGTGTAGTAACTCATAGCACTTTGTAAGGTACGATCGATCGATCAGGAAGAATCCACCCGACCACTATAGCCTATATCATATTATTTGTATCAGTATTGTTTTAATTAAGAAGTCTAGTTTGATCGCTCCACTCGTTCAGATTTTAATAAATTAATATTTTTTTGTTTGCTCTAGAAAACTCAACAACACAATAATAAAACAAAATATAAAAATAAACGAATGAAACTAAAAAAATAAACGAAAATCAAAGTTTAATTAACGCCTTTATGGCTTTATCAGGGTTACTGATAAGATGTCTGTGATAATGTAATATTATAATTATTAAGCGGTGCGTTTGATAAAGATTTGCTTTTCAGAAGATTAAGTCTAGGTTTATCGAGTATACGATCACAAGCTTACACAGTATACGATTACAAGCTTAGTTAGTCAGACAGTTAGTCAGTCAGTTAGTCAATCAGTTACTCAGTCAGTTAGTCAGTCAGTCCGTCAGTTATTATATTATATACTATACGACACGGCATATAATAGTTTAAATTGCGTAATGTCGCAATATGATCATATGATAATAAATTAAATTTAAATTGTCAATGTTTTCGTATCTTTTTCCTATTAAACATTAAACTGAAAAAAAAAAAACTAAACTAGTGAGTATTAGGTAAACTATCATTATTTAGCATGACAGTGTCCATTTATTGTTTGGTGAAGCGATTAGCATGCTAACAGATTGTGTTTCGGCACCGTATAGATACCTAAATGACATTGACGTTCGCGCGAACGCGAAGTGTAAATTAGCTCAAATTACAAAGGAAGAATGCGATTCTGAAATTAAATCGTATTAAAAAAAACCTATATAGGTTTTATAATATGCAGAAACGGCAACATTCATTGATATTTTTTATAAAGTAAGCCGTATAGGTGAAATACCTCGAACTCGCGTTGAAAGTGGAGACTAGAGTCTTAGAATTGCATTCTCTCTGCCCATTTGCTATAATATGAAGTGAGCGTAAAATTCAACGCTTAGCAATTAGTCCGCCTATTACAAAAACAATGCGCACCGAGTCGCAGAATCTAATATAGCAATTCATCTCGCGATAACATATTGAAAATAGGTTTATAAAAATATATTTTAACAGCGCCACGAAATATACGTCATCGCGGTCACACCCACTGTAAGCGATATACGAAAAGTGTTCATCTAAAATTGTGAGTGTTATTTTTGTTGTATGTCAATGTCATTTAGAATATATAAAGGAAACGTAACAGAATTGGTTCGCTACGCCAAACATTTGCGACGCTTGTCACAAAAAACATTATTATTTTCACAGACTTGTTGAAATACGTATAATACTTGAATTTAAGTATCGTAGTAGGTAGGTAGTTATGTATTTCGAACGTTACATGTATATATATATATATATATATATATATATATATATATATATATATATATATATATATATATATATATATATATATATATATATATATATATATATATATATATATATATATATATATATATATATATATATATATATATATATATATATATATATATATATATATATATATATATATATATATATATATATATATATATATATATATATATATATATATATATATATATCCTAGTTTTTAGAGTTCAATTTCACTTTTTAATATTATATAACCATAATTATTATAGTCAATATTTTGAACTTACAATCAATACAATTAATTTATATTTATTTTTTCCTAAGCCACCATATTATCTAGTTTCTGGACTTGGAGTATTCAAATTAAATAATATCAGATAAACATAAATATATTATCGTATATAAAAATAAAACTATTTATCAGCCTCACTATATCAAATTACAGGGATGCGAATGAATCCTACAAAGACACATTTACAAACAACACAGATAACAAAAACCAAAAAACTTGTTAATCCATAAAAAAATACACTTCTAACAGGAACAATATATCCAAAACAAAACACACTAACACGGAAAAATTGTTAGAAATAAGGTTTAAATAAAACATTTAATATATAATAATTGAAATAACTTTTAACTGCAACATACAAAAATGCACGGATAAACACTCGAAGAACTTAAGTTACTTAACAGATTACTAGACTGTTTCATTTAACTCCACTTTGTATTTTAGTAAAATACAAACTAATATTAGTAAAAGGCGAAATCAGGCTATAAAATAAAAAAAATAAACTTAAAATGTTAGTAGTTTACTGACTAACATTGAAAGTAACAAAGAAAGATTGTTATCTAAATAATCTTATAAAATATAAACATTAACACACACGTTTATTTACTAGACTGGAAAACCATTTTACATTTCACGGCCGCCATAAATATATTTTTTAACATTGAAAGTCGTCGGCACATTTTATGTTGAGTAATTGGCTTGATACATTGTATTAAAAAAAGTTACGGTCATGATTTTGAACGAGTCATGTGTCATATCATATGACTCTTAGTTATTTACATTTGACTACGCAGGCGAAGTCGCAGATGAAGGCTAGTTGTAAATATACTATTCTATGTAGCTTTTATCATTAATTTGTCACGAGATACCAAAAAAAAAAAACGGAGATTATTATACGACATTTGTGTCCAGTGGCGGAACTCAACGCCGCTCTCTCGGCATAGGAGCGGAAAATTAAAAAATATCTAAATATAAAATTAAAAAATCAATTTAATAATTACTATATTTTGCGAATGTACGCGTACAAAAACTTTGTATTCTAATTAAGCATTAGCAAAATACCCGTTGAAAGTGAATTTTAGATGAAATCATTTTCAATTCCATTTACACGTTCTTCAATTTAAAGTTGCTTAACATCTTGCAACAGATGATCTAAATTTTTTTGCAACATTTTTACGAGATTACAATTTTTAAAGTGTAAATAACTGTGGAGAAACAACTTTTTTGGGAATTTGTGTCGTATTTATCAAAGTATTAATCTTTCACAATAACAAGTATGCAAATATGTCCAAATGTACTTTCAATTGTCTTGTATGGAACTGAGGTAATTACATTTATTGGAATTTGGAAAAAACCAGTGTGGTTTTTAAAGCCATCCAGATATGAATGTACAAACATTTTAACAAAAAAAGGCGACGTCACGAAGCTTTTTGGGAAAAAGATTCGTGCTTCGCTTCGCCTTTTTTTTGTTTTTTTTATTGCGGTCACCGAAGTCACCTAATATACAAACACTTGTTTCTCACTTTCCGTTAAGTTTTCGAGAAATGACTTATTGAGTAGCGGAATTAAACGTAGCGTTATGATTACCATAGCGGGGTAATGATCGGGGGACCGAATCCACAATCACCGTGTGCGCCTCACACAACAACCTCTACCGTCTTTTACCTGAATAGATATGACATGAACCAACTATTCAACTATATGAAATTAAATATGAACAAACCGGTAATTTCGATTAAATGAAAGCGATCTACTGGACAATGGGATCTAAGCACACAGTAGAATTAAAAGTACTGTGCTAGTGTTCAAATTACGAGCAACGGCTATTCATGTCGTTATATTTAGACATGCTTTCGATTTCTGTTCACTATTAGCGTTTTACTTTTAAGGCCATTCACTTTTTGTTGGTTTTAAATTATATCGATTTGTTGTACTTAGCGAATTAGCTATTCTGTGTAATTGGGGCCGCACTTAGAGACGTTAATTAGCGTTTAATTGACATTTAATCGTATGAATATACGTTTGTAACGTTGAACAGAATGATTTTATATCATCTGTAGGCTAATTACTAGCTTGCTCTTATTATTATGGCTATCGCTTAGTAGCTATATATATTTTAAACAATAGGCGTAGTGTCAAATGTCCAAATGTCATAGTGGAGCGGCACAGCGTCTGACTGTAAACGCGACGGTTGTGGCTTCGATTCCCACTGGGATATAATGCATTATTTTTATTTCCTCGCGTTGGTAATAAGACAAAACGCAAAAACTTAAGAACGGAGTGTCTTGATACCAGGTTCCCTCTGCCTATCCTGTACTACTACTATATAAAAAAAACAAGTCTTCAATAACGTAATCGTTCAATGTTATATGATACTAGATCTATCCGTGTGTCCTGGACCGTGTTATTAATAACCAGTTGAGAAATATATAAGCAAAATAAAAGAATATATATCACCTTGAAATAAAACTTTTCGTTATTATTTTTTTTAACATAAATTAACTACCTAAAAACAACTGCTATTTATGAAGAATTTATGATATAAATAATATATAATATAATTTAAAAAAAAAACTATTAATAATATAAATAAAAATTTCGTTCTGTCTTTGCACAGAAGGTACTGATATTAATACAATTGGTACTAATTGACTTTTAACACAAGTCTGACGAAACAATTGTCGTTATTGTATATTGCAAGCGTTTTAATTTATTTACATCATACAGTAAAGATTTTGTTTTAAAAATCATATGAGAAACATCAAAAATGTAAAGATAAACTAAAAAGAACTGACGCCAAATATCTTCCCAGCACTTCTCCCTAAGCACGTAATGGTTGGGGTTCGATTCTACTCGATGCAAATGCGGGTGTTTAGTATATAAAATGATGAGAAGGAATTTTAAAAAAATATGCCGAGTCTGTATGCCGTAAAGTAATATCGAGCACGTTACTATAACTAATTACTGCAGGAATGTGTCGAGATACATATCCCAAAAACTGCTACACCAATTTTTTTAAAAAACCGACTTGGACTGTTCTGGTGTTGATTCTAATTTGAATAAAAAAAGAAAATCTTTATTTATATACCGATTTTCGAACCGTAACCGTTTTACATACAAGCTATTATATTCAGATATTATCCAATTCCAATCATATACATGGCAAACTGATAAACGTGCTCTTTTTTGAAGTTAGTTAGAAATTATAATCCCTCCAAAAAAAACATGGAGTTACAAAAAAACATGGAGTCGTGTTCCATAGTCTAACACTGCCTCTTAAATGATGAATTATGGACATTGGAATGATTATGGACAGTGACAATCGGGCTGGAGATGCGTTAACATAAAAAAAGTATGTTTTACCAGAATATTACCTTACCGAACTAGCTTATATTTTTGTATTATACGCATTATTATGTACGCATAATATAGTAATACTACAATCAAGTTATTAATTGTCAACATTACAAAATTTGAAGCACATAACTCGGTACGTACTCAAAATGTATACTTAAAATATTATGAAATATATGATTAACTTTACGAGTAAGTTGTATTTATTTATTAAAGATTAATTTAATATATATTAAAAAAGACATATAGTTTTGATATTAAATTCAAACTCTCTATAATAAATGACCTTGTCGCATATATGACACTGCCAATTTAAAAATTATAATTTTGTATACACAATTAAACAATAGGTAGCATCTGAAACATGGTCGGATTTAACACGTCGATGGCGTGACGTATGGCGCCATGGTATAAATAACGGGATATCCGTCACTGACACAGTTTCTACGATATAAAAAGATAGTAAAATTGTTCACACATGTGATGCTTTCGATATAAATAAGAGGATATTTTTAATAGCAATATATTATTTAAAAATACACTCAAGCATATTTCAATAATTTATTATTTTATAGAAAATTTGAAAATACATAGTACAACCTTAGGTTATGTGTTTAATGTAATTTAAAAGCATTTCCTGTAAACGTTTTTTATAAGACTTACATTACATATATTTTTAATGTTTAATTTTACCTATTGACAGTTAAAGTTAATAGATAAAAAAAAATCCCTGACCTTCCTACTGGATTTTAAAAGGTATGTAGATATAGTGTAGGATGGATGGATTTAGAATAAAAATTATTACCTGTACTTATTTTTAAGTTGCTTAAAGTAAGCCATAAAGAGATTAAGCTTTATAAGTACGGTAAACCCTAATGTAATTAAATAGATTATCATAAGCCAAATTAAAAAATAGTATTTGATTTCAGTAATTATAAAAGATGTGTGCATTAAAATATTTTTATAGGATTACCATGAATCCAATTATAAATAGCATAATAATATTAATATAATAAAAAGGGTTAATATATAAAAAATAATTAAAATAATATCAATTTTAATTATTTTTTACAAATTCTTATCTTTGATTTCATTACAAAATAAATTAGAATAAGAGAATTTTTGGCAACATTAAAATAATTGGTTACATGAAATAATAGTTAATATGAAAAAAATATTGATAGCACATTGTTATCCTATTTTTACCTTACTCTCTTATGTATATATTTCAGGCTATTTATAATTATTAACTATAATGATATATCAAATCAGATTTATAACTTGAGTATGACTTTGATATTATATATTTTTAAACAAACCAACTTTCATATAAGAATAGACTAATTTCACTATTCAAATGGTACAAGTGCTACAGATTAATAAATCTACATTAAATGTTACAATAGATTGGACAATTGTCAATTATAATAGACAATAGACTTGCATGTTTAATATCACTACATGTTTTAATGATTAATAAGTAGTTATGCATGTTAGAAAGACCACTTTCACTATCTGGCTAAAATATAAATCACTACTCACCCATCAGTAGTAACTGTGTTCAAAGACAAAGCTTCAGGAAATGTCATCTGGTGATCGATTTCTTCACTTTTCGTCTCTTCGGGTAATTCTTCAGCATTTCTAATATCAATATCCTTTGGTGGTTCTTTTTCAACATCTGGAGATTTCTTAGAAACATTATGGAGGCCAGAGAGATCAACATTGTTGTCCAAATCCTCTGTTTGAAGAGCTTCAGATACCACCAATATGAAGAGAGCACAACTGAAAACAGAAACATAGGATAATATTAAAAATATTGAAATAATACAATAACATTATTTGGTTCATATATGAAATACTTAACATTGTACCTGGAAAGCACTGATATAGTCAGCAAAGACGTGTAAATTAAACACAGCCCACCCTTCATCGTAATATTAATGAAATATCCACAGTACAGTTCATTTTGTGCGTAAATTAAAACATATTCATAGCGCTTTCGAATGAATATTGAAATTTCACAAATAACTTAGACCACGCACTACAAACACATGTAATTCATAATTTGTTATACAAAAAAAATAACAGCTGTAAATTCCGGACATTAAAATTGGAGACATGAATAGAGTCCACGAACATTTTCATTTAATTTGACAGTTATCAAATTCCAAGTGCGTTGCGGTTGAATGATCGATGTCTGGGGCGACGCCATTGGGTAAAATTAACAAATATAATCGATTATATAACGTTCGCCAATCGTAATAAAACATTTAACACAAAGCCTTATTTATCATTGGTTATTTTTCAAATCAACCCATACGTTCCTTTTTAAGCAAATGTTAATGAAGCATATGTTTTAATTTGTAATTTGTATGTATTGATTTTGATAAATTTCTGTATTTTATTAGAATTTAAAAATATATTTATTTTATAGATAAATTCTAGTATATATATGAGTACAACATTTTAATACAACACTTTTAATCAAAAATATGACAGTTGGTATATATACCACAGAGTGCGCTATATGATTTCGTTACTTGTATCGTAGCGGCATCCACATCAACGTTTTAAGTTAAATATTTCAAATAATAATGGAGGCTTTATATGCGATTCCCTTTAGCGTACTTGAATTACCCAATATTAAAATAAAGAAACCGTCATGGTTACAGCCTCCTTCTGCTATGACAACGTTTTCTTTGGTGTTATTTTCATATTTCTTAGTGACGGGAGGTTAGTCGGTGTCAATTAAGTTTTTTAAAAGATCTAGCTAGATTCTAATAAGTAATTGTGTATTTTTCTAGGCATTATATACGATGTGATAGTTGAACCGCCGAGCGTTGGATCTACGACTGATGAACACGGACATAGCAGGCCGGTTGCGTTCATGCCAAATAGAGTAAATGGACAGTACATCATGGAGGGTCTCGCATCAAGCTTTCTCTTTTCCCTCGGAGGACTTGGTTTTATCATACTGGATAGAACTCATAACCCATCAACACCAAAATTGAACAGAATCTTGCTGATATCTGTGGCATTTTTGTGCATTCTAGTCTCATTTTTCACAACTTGGATTTTCATGAGAATGAAGCTGCCAGGATACTTACAAAACTAATTGTTGATATATGATTGCAATTGTGTATAAGTTTGAATTATATTTTTACACCAATCAGATTTTCTTTTTCCTTAAACTAAAATGTCTTCTAAGCAAGATTAATCAAGTTAATTTATGTTTTCTATTACGTAGTCACAAATAGGCTTATAATTTTAAGGAGTAGTTTTATGTATCTTTATAATTATATTTGTAATTATAATTAAAATTAAGTTATCATTATTATTAATGAGTTTATTCAACTTTTATCATAAAAAAAACAAAAACAAGTTTTATACATTTCTTTATTTGTTAAATAAGATCTTATAAATAAAAAAATATCCTATTAAATATTTGGCAGTTTTAATCAAGTATAATTTTACTATAAATAAAATTTCAATACATCACAACACAAATATTGAGAGTTCTTTAAAGATGTATACATTTTCCTACATAAAATAATTAAACTAAGGAAGACCATATAAATAAAAATTGCATAAAATGTGATATTGGATTATCACTAAATGTTGAAATATAATAATATCAAACTTGAGTTTCATGTTTCTTCACAGTCTTATTCTGAATGAACTGGAAATAAAATATATTTGATTATTTGCAATAATAGATAAATTAAATATTACTTTTTTAAATCATGTTACATGCTATCATAGTGCATGGTAATTATGAGTTTAGTCCTAATTTTGTAGAAAAAGTAATTTTTAATTATTTTCAATTACCTAGTTATATATAATAAGGCATGTGTCAAGCCTTAACTTTAGGTTGTTTCTGCTCAGCTTATACTGACAATGCTTACAATATAACTTTTTGTCTAAAAGTTTATAAAATTTTGAAAGAATATAAAAAATATATCTTTTTTCACATATGAATTTTTAAATGAAATAGACATAACATAGTTTGATGCTATTTTAGAGACAATGTTATGTTGTTTTTTTATATAATTCTTTATTTTTGACTTACTGGCAAAAATCAGAGCTTTTATCAATGATATGTTCAAATTCTGCAAATGACAGAGCACCATCATCATCAAGATCAGCTTCTTCTAAGACATTTTGGACTAGTTGTTGAATTTCTGAATCACTAAGCTTTAACTCAGAGCCACATAAACGCTCAATAACTTCTCGTAAGTCCGATACTCCAATCATGTCATCACCATCAAAATCTAGAAAGTTATATTATAGAAATCAAATTTTACTTAGAATAATTTTACTGCTTGCAATATAAGAATAGTACCTTAGAAATTATTAAAAGCAATAGATTGTATTATTGCATATTATCAATAATGATTGTTATACATTATAACACATATTCAAGTTTAATTTTCAGTACACAATACTTTTTAATTACCAAATATCCTAAAAGCATGTTCTGCCTTTACTGCCTTTGGTGCACTTTCACTGAAAACTGACATCATGTCTAGAAAATCTTCAAAGGTACAATCACCATCATTGCTTGAGCTGAAAACTTTGCAGATTCTATCCCTAAAAGGATTGACTCTAAGTTCAGGATATTGTAAAACTTTAGCCATCGGTAACTTGGCATTTTTATTGTGTCCTACTTTCTCTGGGGCCAGGGCTTTGAATTTTTGATGAGCACTAAAAATCATTAAGGATTAAAAAAAAGTAAAAACAAAAATACTAAATAGCACAAAAAAAAATCGTAACTTACTATAACACTTCTTTCTTTGTGAAATATGTTAAGTCCTGTAACGAGACAAAGAAAGTTAAGTAATTTATTAGTCATAAGTGATGAATAGAATACAAGTAGCTGATTCATGTAAACCTCATAATCCTGAAGCTCTTCTTCAGTAAACTGACTTTTACCCTGGCCCATGTTATATTGGACAATTTTATTTGAAAGAATTCAATTGTAAGGTTTCTGTGAATTGTAAACAAAGTAAGCGACAGAAGTACCACCACCCAGATCTGTCAATTACTAAATGTGACAATTGACTAATGTCAAATTTATTACTATTTACTATGTCTATATTGTCTTTGAAATATTATATTGTCTTTGAAATATTTATTAGTAATAATAATTATAAAATAAAAACCTAATTTTGACCACATTTCACAAGTAACGTTTTATTATACCTTTTTATTTAATAAAGCAAGCTACTGTCATTATCTACATACTATACTATACTATAAATTCTGATGGAAATTTATCACATTGGACACACATAGACTAATGAGTGTCAGCTAACTATGATTACTCTCCAAGGAATACCAAAGTAGTTTATTTAAAAGTGCCCGCTGAGAGGGATCAAATTAAAGTGGCACTGTTTTTAAAAATCTATCATTTCTAGCAATTACAATTAACTATTGGAGTAGGATACTAAAAAATTAAAAAGGAAAGAACCACTTTGTTATAGTTTTTTTATTACACGTACACGTAAGTCACGAAAAAAATATATTTTTTAACTCAGCAGACTTCACTCTGTTTAAAGCTGATACATTCATATCATTTCCAGTTAATACACTAGCGCCCATAATATGTTACAGTATGCAGGATACTATTTTAACTTTGGAAAGCAAATTTCAGACTGATTAAATATTGTAATAAAAATTAAGCAAGGTATACATAATTTAAAAAATGAAACGATTAATAGAAAAAAGTACATGTTGTTTTCTGTTGACTTATTGTATTGTAGCTCTTAAAATATGTATTTTTAAAATATTTAGGAATACAGTACAGTTCATCCAACGAAATCTAAAGAGATAATTTTTAAGTTTTATATATATAACACAATAGTCATTACGAGATTAAGTTTTACTATTACTTACTTATTTTTTTTTTAAATTAATAATATCTAATTTAATACCACTTTTCATTACTAAACATATCCTGTAATTGTAAATGCGTATAAATTATACAAATTTTATCACATATTAATTTATGACAGACAGAACTAACAAAAGGACACTGGAATTCAAAAATTAGGAAACAGCCTAATAGAGCCAAATTACTTCTGGCACAAATCATTATTTAAATATTAGTCGAATCCGGTATAAAATATTATACTGTACTACACTGCTAAAATATTAACGTGTAATTAACATGTATACATAAACTTATTTAACTGTATACTTTATTAAATTTAAATAACGCCTTCTCTTGACAAGGCAAAATGGATTTAAATTAAAATTATATGAAGCGATAAAAAGCTAAAACAGCTTGATTATTCCGTTCAGACAAGTCGCGGCGCTGGATCATTCTATATGTTTTGTAAAACAAAAAAAGTAAAAAATATAAACACAATAAACTAATGTTATTAAATTATAAGTACATATGTATGTCAGTGCGTTGATGGGACGATGGACATTAACAGAATCTACGAGTATGCTGTACAATAAGGAGTTCTAGTTAAACGGCAGCGATACGTGTTGATTAATGTATGGAGAGATTTGACCTCTTCGTAGATAATATATAGTAGCTGTAAATAAAACAAATTGATATACATACATTTATATCCTATTATAAAGAAATGGGATTATTTTCAATAATTAAATAATAAAGTTGATTATGTTGTTAATTTAAAGGCAAAATCGCTATATCCCTCAATTGCGCTACCAGGTATGCCAGAATGTTAGCATTAAAGAAAACAAAAAGTAAATACGTCGTGTTGATATATTTTATTAGATGTTCAAAATGTATAAAATATAGGCAAAAAAAGCCAACGACACGCGGTGTTCCCAGGCGGTCACCCATCCAAGTACTGAACGCGCCCGACGTTGCTTAACTTCGGTGATCGGACGAGAACCGGTGTGTTCAACGTGGTATGGACGTTGGCGATTGCTAAGTGAAAATAATTTAACTTATTAAACCTGTATCAATTTACCAAATGAGCTTTTAGTATCTAGTCCAAAACTATACTTAAAATAATTAATAAAATTCGTTTATTCTTGTGTCTCCTTTAATATAAATATGTATCCTAAATAAAAAATAAAAAAATTACAAAAAATAAAGAATGTTTTCTTTTTGTTTTTTTTTTAAAGTATAAGATACTTAAAGATAACATACCAAAATGTTTAAAATATATCGCCATTTATCACTTTAAACTTTCATTGGACAGATTCTAGTTCAATTATTCATCAAGTCGTTTGTTTGAGATTCTCTTTCTGGAAATAAAAATCTAAATATAGACTGCTTTGATGTATAAGAAAAGGAACAAATCCTAGTTTCTTACATATATAAAATATAAAAATATTTTTATCCATAATATTATATTTTTAAAATACTTTGTTTTATTAGTACTAAAAGATTCCCTCGAATTTTCGAGACATTGCTCGGTGAGTGGCGGAACTCAACGGCGCCCTTTGTCTTGTTACCAGAGCGAAGAAATAATTCAATCCCTCGAGTAGGAATCGAGTTCACAACTGTCATATTGACAGTCAGTCTCTGTGCCGCTGCGTCACGACGACCTAATAATTACAATGAAAGAAAAAATAATACCATTGTGTTTTTTTAAAGAAAATAAAGATGTTTTTTTATACGGTCCTTCTGGAAGCAGTTCACAAAGCGCTTGATATTTATTTGTACATTCTACTGTTTTCCAAGTACGATGTTTTGTAAGTATTACACATGACATGTTTAAATTTCTCTGTGGATGTCCTGGAGCCCAAGCACGATACGTTATGCAGTCCAAGCTGTTATCTATAATATAAACATATATACATAGCATTAAGTCAGAGTCGCTTGTCATTTTATTGTTTTTGCTTACACAAAGAGATTTGCTTCACTTGCGAGAAGCGAGAGAAATCAAAATGATTTGTATAGTACCGTCTATTAATGGTGGCAATTCATATGTAATATTATAGTTTAAATAATAAAAGTTAAGTATATTCCAAGTATAAAAAAAAGTCAGGTTTAGAAGAACAAAAAGAAATACCATTATCAAATAAAAAGCTTTTATCATTATGTCTCTTCATCCCGATGTATGCTCCGTCTACGCTTGCTGTAAAAAGCGCCTGCGCCAGCGCATCTGTTCGCTGTTCATTGGAGACGTCCGCGAGTACGGCACTCACATTTTTGCATTGTGCTTGAGATTCCGTATAATTAAGTTTTTCTGGCAAAATCCAGAACATCCCGGTAGCTGGCACGCAACTACTATTGATATTTGCTAAAAATATAAAAAAAATAAGTGAGCTAATTATAGCTAGTTATATTTCCAAAATAAAAATAATAATATTTCTAGCAATTATCAACTGTCAAACATTATAATTGAGAGCAAGCTATAAACCATTTTTAAATGCACAACAATTCTTTTACCTTAATAAGGTACATTTGCTTTTTAATAAATTCAGGCGCTATTTAAATTAACGCATTAAATTTAAATTTAACTTCATATGTTGTTAGAAGCACTATGTTCCAATTAGTTTTCATATAATACATATGAAAAAGACATTTATTTATTTACATTTAAAATAACACTTACGTAGTGGATTAGCATATAAACTATAATAATCGTATCTTGAATCATTACTTAGAGATAACCCTCCTTTTACCTCGGCACATTTTAGAAGTTCACAAGTATATTCCAAGTTGCTGCTATTAAAGCTGTGTGGACTAAAGTTTAAAGCCAGAGCTTTTTTCTCGATGCCAAACCTTTTACAGCTGATTAGAGAAGTGAAGTTTGCTCTAGCAGCAATACCTAACTTCGATCGATGACATTTTTCTATCAAATGATATTTAGGTAAAGCAGATCTACTTTCAGTAGCACATTTCATGCATGCTGATATTTGTACCATGAGTATTAAGAATATGATCATATATAACATCCTTGTAAACGATAAATACAAATATGTAACACTTTACACTATAAGTTTATTATTTATTCAAAGTTCACAGGTAGAAAGCCTGCACAGAAAATAAAAAATATATACACAGGAAACACTATGTATCCAATCTCGGCCGGAACGGTGAGTTTCACTTGTCATACTGATGGCCGTATCCTACATAATTCACGTTATCCGGACTGAATATTAAAATAAGCTCAATTTCCCTGTCAGCCGTTTGTTGTAGGCAATTTGCTATAAAGCAACATAATTGATTATTTACTTTGTATCGAAGCAATAATTTCTGATCCATGATTACTGATTTTTTTTATTGCAAACGAGCGTTCAGGTCACCTGGTGGCCTGGTGGATATATGACCTATATGTGATATATGGCCAAGGCCTCACGTAACACTAGAAGCTGGAGGAGCTGTAGGAGGAGCTACAATAACTAGCCAGATTATAAGTAACCAATGCCGTATCGGCTCGGAACATATCTCGGAAATACTAATATTTCGAAATCTTATTTTCAACACACTTGCCGGTGTTTTAAATTAAACGTATTTACAATATTTTACAATAACAGAAGTTATACAATCTGTATCAAAATTTTTACTTGGGAAGATGTGAATGAGAACGTATACTCGTATGTATACCGGCCAGTACAGATGAGGAGCCGATACAAATTTGATAATTGACATTTAAGTGTCACTGTTGTTTTTAAGTATTTTTTTTAAATTAAACCTAAATATGGCATTATATAAAACGAATACAAACAACTGGCTATATTTCAAGGATGCCATTTCGAAAAGCGTCAAAAATCTAGACGGCTTCTTTTCAAACCGTTGTCAATTATTTGGAAATGTCATTTTATTTCACGAATTTAATTGTTAATAATTAATTTTACACTATTAGTGAGTAATTTATTTATAAATAAAATGGGTTGTTTTTATTCTAGACGTAATATGAATGAGGTAAGTCCAGATTTTAATAATTTCAATATACATTTTATAAGGATTAAATACAGCATGGACTTGGCGTGGAAAAAGAATATTATAAGCTATGCTAATATGTTAGCAGAATTTATATAGATTTTTAACTCGTATATACAAATTTACCAAAACTATGTTAACATTAAATTTAACTTATCTCTATTTTTATATCTTGTTGTATAACTAAAAGTGTGATTCTAGATCGTTTTCCGTCTTTCTGTGATTTAAAATGATATAGTTTGTAATTATCTAAGGACGTAGAAAGATAAATGTTAAGAGTAGAATGTTACCTTTTGAGAACGCAATACAGTGTTATTTCTAATCCTATTTATATCTACGAATAATATGACATTGATTATGTAAATTTTTATTTTTTTCGTTTAATTTAACTAAAGCATTTTTTTTAAATAGAACGGAGATAATGCCTCCGTTCTCCATTTTTCCGCTTATTGGTAATGTCGCTAACTACGTCTGAAGCAAACGCTAAATTTTGACGAAACGATTCGATAAATAAACTAACATATTAAAGGCAGCATTAATAGGATTATTTCAAACTTGGTTTAAGTAGAAAAAGGGGTTCAAGCAGTGGAGGCGATTTTGATGCACTTTTGAAAGGGGTTTCTTAAACCTGCACTGGGGTCGCTAAGTTCCAAGCCCCATGCACTGCTCCGAGCTCCACTGCCTGCAACGCGATGCGCATTCGCACGGCGGATCCGCTAATCGGCGGATTTGCTAAGCAGTTTCTTCTCTTTCTAATTTTCAAGTGACTGCTCTATGGCGACGTTGCTAAGTATTAGACAAAACTAATGAGTTTTATGTAAATTAATGAATTTACATTCCAGCATGAAGAGAATATATACGACATGACACCAATAAAACACTTGCCGGTTATTTTCGTGAGCGGAGTGCCGGGTGCGGGAAACCAGACCGTGGCACAAACTATATCGAACATAACCGGATATACATTGATAAGACCGGGAGAGCTGGTCAGGGCCGAGGCTGAGAGGGACACGCCCAGAGGACAACTTATATCGGATAAGTTGAAGGCACAGGAGGACATACCTGACGTTTGTAACATTTGATTTTAATGCAATTAATATTACCATATAGATTGAGCTCTAGGCCTTTTGGCTTCGCCAGGCGGCCACACTCGCGTATGTGGTCTTCTCGAGCACTTACTTCTGTCCTTGCAAGACAAGACTTTCCACAACTCATCCATCCTCTCCCCATCTCTCTGTATTGCTCCTTGTGCTATATACGATAATAATACATATTTTTTAACTATATAACTTTCCCACCTAGTTGAGATGTAGGAAATTATTAAAAAATACCTGACTAGTATTTGAATATGCAACATTTGCGTACCGTGATAATATAATTTACAATTTACAACTCTTTTGAATACTTAGACACACGGTAATAATCTATGACAATTTGAGTTCAAAACATAGCGTTTTCCGAAATTCAGCGAAAAGTTATTCGAAAGGAGTGTCTTGCACTTTTTGTACTTTAGTACTTTCTGCCAACTTCACTACTCGAGTTAAACAATCAAATTAAAAAAAATAACGTTATAAACTTATTATACAGCAATTAACGGTGGATATTATTAAAGAAACTATGCTTATGCATCAAGACTCCAAGGGTTTCATATTAGTGGGCTTTCCAAAGAATCATCGCATGTCGAATATATTTAATAGACAAGTCAAATGGCCTGAAAAGTTAGTTGCTTTAGAAGTTGACAATGAGGTAAGAAGCATTATATATATTATTTGTGTCTTATATAGTAAAGACGGAGTAGGGGGATAAAAGTTGTCAGCAGTTCTGTTTTTAAAATATTTTACTTAGACCCTGCGCCCTCCTGGGCATAAGGCCCCACACATAAGGTAATCACCGAATCGCTCCGTATACATTTAAACGTGTAATACTATTTGTAACTAATTTGTTTTCAACTTAACGTGTCCTAGACACAAAACTATTTGTAAGAAAAATAAAAAAAATATTTTTGAACAAATTTTAAGATTGTAAATATGTATAAATTATTAAGATTTAGCCGTTTCGGAGTCATTGTATAGTATCAAATTCAACATAAAGCATGGTCGTTGGGCTCTGTGATAACTGGTCCAGATAACACATTTTTACTATATTTGTGTTATTGCAGTGTTGAGTTAATATTCCTTTTTGGCTTTTTGAAAATTAATATGAAATTTTCCAATCAAACATTCATAGATAATATAGAAAAAGATCAATGGTTAAAGGTTACACGCGTAGATACTGATTTTAGCGATATATTGCAAAATAATAATAAATATATATATATATATATATATATATATATATATATATATATATATATATATATATATATATATATATATATATATACACATATAATTTATTAAAATAACGTATTTATTTAATCAGGTCGCAGCGACGCGCTTGCAAAGTAAATTGTCCGAGATGGGTCGACCTGAGTCGGAAATAAGTGCGGCGAGGCAAATTGTTAAAGAAGCTGCGCACAAAGTTAAGAATGTACACAAACGTTTCGGTGGACATGTCGTAACGGTATGCAATGCAATCTTACTGCACTCATTGTATTGATACTTGCCTTATTCTACGGATTTAAGACTCTATGCATGCTCTGTGCACTCTACACTGTACTCGCTGTGTTTATCGCAGCCTACGTGCTTATCATACACTTACCAAGTTACCACTAACCTCGCACTTATCACGCCCTTACCATGCATTCTACGCAACATTTGCACTCCATAGACTAATTCATCCTATATAATAAATTATTACCGTGTTGACGCCTGTTATGCAGGTTCTATTTAGCATGATCTGTTTAAAATAATGTCTTAAGTAAAAATCGCACAATATACTTTGTACTATTAGATACTTGAAGTTAACTATTTCAAACATTTTATAATCATTGGCTATAACAATACAAATTTCCATGAGCTTTTAAATATTTTGAAACATTCTTTATTGTCAATAAATAACAATTAGTGCTGAAATTTATAATACTAATTTTCATTGACATGACTACTTGTAAGCTTTCTATGACATGTACTGTACATAACAATTGTAAATAATTTATTATTAGAATAAGTTCACTCGCAGAATCCTGTACGCGTCGAGGTGTCTGTGTTTTAGCATGCGATTTACGCACAAGCAAAACGCGCGTTTGCATGTGGAGGCATTTATATATGAGCCGTAGGGCAAGCGTGAGTTCGTATCTAGAGCGCGCTAACACTGAGCTAACTCTATACAATTTATGAACTGACCACAGTTTGTGGTCTAACTGCACGTAGTTCATGTTATAACCAAGTTATTACATAAAAATATTCTCCATTTAGGTAACATTTTTATAAACATCACGTTCTTCACAGCTGGACAGCAGCGGTAATCCAAAAACCTTAGCCAATACTCTAAAGGAAATCTTATCAGACACTATTGAAAAGACCCAGAAAGAAGAAGAGACCGACCGACCTCCAACTGTTACGTCGGCCCCCGCTGTTGTACGGAACACTCCTCCACAAAATAGATCGATACTGCCCTCCGAAGTAATAGATGCAATTAATTGAGGGCAATTTTATATACATTGGTACATACGTACTCGTTTATGTATGTAACGTTTGTTAACTTGTGTTATATGTTCACATTTGTTATAATAAATGTTATATTTTTATATGTTGTTTGTCATTTATTTTTCTTATTTGAATATACAATTGTGAAATAGTTTTTTTTTTTGCAGAGTTTTAGTATTTTAATACTTTTTCAAAATATTATAACAATAGCAGTAATATCGTTTAGTTTAAATATTAATATTTTGGTCAAATTAATTTTATTGTTAACAATTAGATATTGTTCTGTTCATAAAATATATATTTTATAATTATTAAAACATTTGCTTATTTCAAATTTATAACAAAACCCAAAAAATCATTAAATATTATTTCCCTTTTGGTATTATTACTATTTACAACTTTACAAACTGAACCTCTTTCATCCCACTTTTCTTACAATATAAATAGATGCTGGCCGTATTAGTTTCTTTTTAATTTTTAAATAATCAAAAAATGCTTCACCGTGACAAGTGACATACGTCGTTGTCGATTGTCACAAAAAGCGCATCAATTTTTAAAACAAAAATCAGTCAGTGCGTTTGAGGTCAGTCTTCGTACAACACCACGATTGAGTTTCAGTTGGTCGTGTAGACTGAAAAAAAAATAGCCACGCTGCGCAAATCAGTCATAAAAGTCATGAAGATCAAATTACGTTAGTAGTCAAACTCAAAACTAGTTTAAAGTTGCCGCCATTGACAAATATTATGTTTATTGCAAAAAGCTTTTTAGTTTTTTATAAATGGATACTTACAAATGAATAGGAATATTATTAATACATTATTACTTCTTTATATATTAATAAATAAGTTATTTTACAATTTATAGCAAGAGATCGTTTTCCATCAACATCCTCAACGGAAGACAATGAAAGCGGGAATGATTGGGAACCGGAAGTGCGACCGCTTATGCAGCCTCGCTTGCCTCCACCGCAGGCTATAATAGTAGGGTCCGTCCGCAAACGGCGAGGAAATTTACCAAAGAATTCTGTGAGAATCCTTAAAAGATGGCTCTACGACCATAGATACAATGCCTATCCTAGTGACGCGGAAAAACTAGCGTTAAGCCAAGAAGCTAATTTAACAGTATTACAGGTAAATTATGAATTGCGATAAAAATGTATGAATTGGAATCAATTTTTAGTTATATGTATATTTATACTTGACAGTAATAGCTATAATAATAAAGTAATTATTTTGTGGTACATTTACATAATTAGATTTTGTGTAATATAAAAGCCGTACTTTCAACAGCTCGGTCGGAAAAGCGCGTACACGTTTCCAAATTTGTAACCAGAACTTTACAAAAAATCTATAATTTTAGTTAAAACCATTATAATTGCTTACGTGCCATATTTAAGCTACTTTATATGTATAAGTTTAATATGATAAATAATAAGTTAATTATTTTCATTGATGTATTGACATCAGTTCAGTAAATATCGTACATACATATGTGCTAGCTTTTAACAGCGACTTCGCCCGCGGGGTCCGGTAGAAAATACTAAGAGATGCACATGACACATTACAAATTAGTAGTTGAAATTAGTGATTAGTAATGAGGTAATATACTGTATAGCGTATAGCCTCAATAAATGAACTATCAATTTAAAAAAAAAACATGTCAAAATTTGATTAAAAAATTCGAACTGGTAGTTACTGAGAATAACGCTTCCAAAGAAACGGTTCAATCCTTTAACCTACATAATATATTACCTATACATTTGCTTTCTTAGAATTGAAGTGACCTTACTCAATAATTTTGTAAGAGACTACATAAAACAGTATTATGTCGTTGTAAACTATGGTCTTAGATCTATTATCATGTATATATACATATATATATATATATATATATATATATATATATATATATATATATATATATATATATATATATATATATATATATATATATATATATATATATATATATATATATATATATATATATATATATATATATATATATATATATATCTTTAACTTGCATGTAACGACAGTTGTAGAATTGAATAAACTAAAAGAATAAAAAAAATTGTAATAATTTCATAGGTTTGCAATTGGTTCATCAACGCTCGACGTCGGATCTTACCGGAAATGATTCGACGGGAAGGGCATGATCCCTTAAAGTATACTATATCACGTCGAGGCCGGAAGCATCCGGGGTTAGGGGTACATTCTATGGGAATGGGGATGGGACAGATGGGAGTTGGGTCTATGGGGCCTATCAATATGGGCGTAGGCCCTATGGTCGGCCTCGGCTCTACATCCACGTCGAGCATGATGATGCCTAATAATATAACAGTTGGCGGATGGGAAGGAGTTGAAGTACAAGTAAGATTTTATATGTATTGTATTGAATAAGGTTTGTTGGTCTCTTCATAATAATCTGCAATTTTTTTCGTTGTTTTTTTCTAGTTTTATTAATTACTGCGCCACGAAGTATAACATGATACCATTGCGTCTAGATTTCTTAAAAACGTCTAGATTTTTGTACTAACATTCAATTTGATATTTTAATAGAATGTAGCAGATCACAATGGAGTAGGGCACGACTATGGCGATGGTTTATTAGTATATCAAGAGAGAGACGCTCTAGGGGAAGCTGAAGAGGGCTATTCCAGCGCGATCAGCGAGGAAGAGGTCAAATATGACCCATCTGTCTGGCAATCCGTCATTCGCTACGGACCAGACCAAAGTTTGCATGCAATGGACAATAGAAGGTAATTTATAATGTTTCTAACATCTATGTGGCATCTATAAGGTCATGGTGGCGCTTTGGTCGCGTGTGATAAATAGCAATTTATACGGTCTTGTTCTAAAGCGATATAAACGCACTTTGCCTCAAAAAATTGGACCTCAAAAGTAGAGTGAAGTCGATCAATGAAAGAGAGCACCAGACTCTAAAATTAAAGAATTTATTTTTTATATTTGTTTAGATATTCTTGTATATTTTGAAATGCCTTATAAAAATTATAACAAGCTGGATTTGAACCCATGGATTTTAAGTATGGCTATACATTAGTAACTGTTTAGCTCGATCGAGGTGACAATATTAGCAAATAATCGGCTAGAGCCCACTGGTACTAATCTATAGTTATTAAATACATGCTATATTGAAAGTTTTTATGTAATTTCAAATTCTTGATAAAAATTTCATATCTGTAAGTAATACTTTAAAACACTATTTTAACTGTTAATTTAAAAAATCTTACATTTACTTAAGTCATAATTAATGGTACATTTAGTTTACTTTAAAATCCTATAAACAGCTCAGTGGTGACAATGGCGACAGAGTGCGAAGAAATCGTAACAGGGGACCTGGATTCGTGGCATTCCCAGGGTCCTTTAGCCACTCGACAGGTGAGCCCGCCTCCACCAGTAGCCGTGGAACTGGAAGTAGCGACGACCGACACTTGGTGTCATACTTAATACATTATTATGTAAACCAATCCTACATATATATCTATGTTCTAGGGAATTTTGAACGTAGCTGAATTTGAACTAGCGCTTTTTGAGTTAAAATATAAAATGATCTTATACAAAATTTACAATTTAAATGTGTATATATATATAAAGATATTTGTATTCGTTTTCAAGCCAAAGCCTATGAAAAAAATTAAAAAGAAGATCGGTTGGAGAGTATTTAGTAAATACTTTTTTTATGATTAATACATTTGAATTTACACTATGCACATATTTGTATATTGTGTAATAATTGGTAGTTCTTATATAATTGTCTTGGAAAGAGATTCCCTATTGATAAGTTTAGAAACGGGCTTAATTTTAAATACACAGATACGTATTGTAGCTTTCTTTGCTTTCACTCTCAAGGAGTTAATTTCTGCTTCGTTCAAAATTTCTTTTTATAGAGTTGGCAATAATGAACAAGACATTCATACACTTTGATAATTTTTAATGTAAATATATGTTAAAGCTTAATACAAAACTATAGACATACGCCATACATATGTATGTAGTATATAAAATATACGAATCGTTGATAATAAAAAGCAACTAAATGAAAAATTACATTGCTTTTAAACAAAATATAAGAGTGTGAGATTTTCGTTCTATCAGCTAGCTTACAACCGCACCTCTCTTATATACTCGTATGTTACTAAATATAAACTTTTAAGTTATTTCTTCTTATTAATAGATTGAATTTATATATTATTCGCGACGATTGCGGGTTCAAATCCCAAGTGAAAAAAATTATCTCTATTTAGTTTGTCTAACTATATAGCGTAGCTTGACAATTTTTTTCAAAAAGATCGGATATGACAAGGTTTTGGCGACATACCTGCCCATGATATGGAGATGGGAGATGAATGAAGATAAAAAAATATAAGAAATGAATATACAGTTGAAGGCGACGTTGGTGTTAAAGCATATATTCAACGTCTGACCGTTGTAAAGCCTGAAATGTAGTATATTATAGATTAGTTTTTTGCTTAAACCAATTGAATATAGTGTTTAGTTTGATTGATGTAATAAACTTTTTTTAAAAGCAAACGTTTTTCCTTACAAGTCCTAGATAATGTTTTAACGCCGGCATCACCTAATATTGTATTTATTTAAAAAAAAACATGCTTTTTCTTATTATATTATTGCATTATTTATTGAGAATTCAGTCAAAATGCATATTTAGGTGGTGCCGAGTGAGAGGGAAGACGGAGATCAATTTAAGTGTCTCTACTTGTTGGTAGAGACCGCGGTCGCTGTGAGACAGCGCGAGAAAGAGCAAGAACGGATAACCTGTTAACCAAAACATACTACCTGTTTTTACAACTTAAACTTAGTGA
This sequence comes from Dione juno, assembly GCA_037127375.1. Lineage (NCBI taxonomy): Eukaryota > Metazoa > Arthropoda > Insecta > Lepidoptera > Nymphalidae > Dione > Dione juno. The sequence continues at coordinate 8,841,565 of JAXRJS010000007.1, read as the reverse complement.
AAAATCACTCTGTTCCTTTTTCGTATATCCTGCAATCGGTTTTGCGAGTGTTTACAAGTTTCTTTTGTTTCTGTCTATCCTGCAAAATACTATATACATATATAATATAAGGCGAGAAGTATAAGAATATTTTACGTTTATGAGTGTTTAAAAAATGCTCGAGTTAGAGGTACTTAAGGAACTTCGTAACATAAGTTATAAATGCAATTTTTTTCATAGTGTTTAAGAGACTTGAGAACAAAAAAATCCTTTTAAGTAAATAGTTATTTAAGAGTATATGCCGATATTAATGATAGAGTTGTTTATTATATTTTGTCTTTACACATACTCGTAAGTGTTTATTTTCACATAATTCTCGAATATTGCAGAGTATTAAGGTGCAGTTGCCCTATGAGTTAGTGGAGAACATTTTTTTTATGGAGAGTGTCTTCACAACGAATGCTTGTTATTCTAATTTCATATAATATAAGCGTAAATATACTGCAAATTTCTTGTAAATACCTTTATGCATCTCCCAGTTTCATCGAGGTAGATAAAGCACCAAGTGTTAAGATTCAATTCTCTTGTTGATTTGTTCATTGTGATTTCCATCAATTTAAGCATTACCCGAGTGAGAATCGAACCCACACCCCATTGCGTGTACAGCCCGACACACCTGCACCAAGATGCTGTCCACCTACTTAATAAGCAGCTTCAGGTTACGCTATTAAGCATATCAGCCTTATTTATCTTATAAATATCAAGTTAGAAGCTTTCATATAATAGCTTAGTTGCTAGCATATATAATTATCTTTCGGTATTGTATCAGTTTGTATAAATCAGAGATATGTAGCTTGTGCAAGAAAATATTCAAATTAAAATAAATATCTTTATACATCTATTTTTATTTTATTTTTCTTTTTAATATGATTGTTTTGGCCACCTTTAATGTTTATAAAAGCTTCAAAGTAGAATCCTGTATTATTTGTATTATATATAAAAACCTTGTAAACCCAATATTTCAGCAAATTCGGTATTTTTTACATCTATTTGTAGTGTAAACAAGCTGCGCCGACGTAAACAAATTGTATAAAGCTTATAAGATCAATCAATGCAGCTTGATGAGAACGTATAGCTTAGTGGTCAGAGCGCTTGGATAACTTCAATGAGACGCGGGTTCAAACTATAAATACAAAATTCATACATGTCCATAAATACAAAATTATTCTACTTTCTATGTAATTAATATGGTTCGATTGCCTGCCTTAGGTTGATTAAGTACCTGGACTTATGTGACAAGCGTTATAGGAATATCTTACCGGCGCAACCTGGGGTAACTTTTGTTTTAACATTCAGATTAAGGAAAAACCGGACTACACTTGTGTACAAAACGATTGAACGAGAAAGATCAAATTTGGCCAACTTTTGAATAGAAATCTTTATGATATTTTATAAATAACTGAAAAATATCATAAATGTCGAATAGAAAAATAGTTTTGGGTAAGTTTTCGTGAAAACATCCCATAATGCTGGGTTCAAAATATTTAAATCGTACAAATTAAGGCGTAGCTCCTAAATTAAGTCTACCAATTGTTCTATAACCATAAGTCATACTGTTATAAACATTTATGAATGTTGTAGCCTCATACTTCAGTTCTATATAATCAAATGTCGAATTACAGCGAAAAATATAATTAAAAATTAATAAAAGTGCTGTTTATAAGACGTAAATACTGTTTTTTCGCGTTCTGAATACGGAATTTCTGAAGATACTTACTTAGTGCCAGATTACTTAATGAGTGATTCGGTAACAGAAGAGTTTTATAAACCCATATACCTTTATTTACATATATATAATTTTATTTAGATATTTGATATCATATAGAGTTATGACATATTTGATATCATCATATAGAGTTATGTATATAAATTCATGGTCAGGTCAAATGCATGTTGGAAATGCATCTTACGTAATTTGCGCTTGATGTATTCAAATTATCATTTGAAATTAAGAAAGCTTGTCTCAGATTGTACCATTATCAAAATATTAGCAATATAAAGATTTTGTTCTAAATGCCATATTATTCACATATATACGTTATTTACGAATTTAAGAACCAACCTGACGTTCTCATTAGGACGACTAGGTTAAGGAGAATACTCTAATAGAGTCTAATTTAAAATCTACGTTTCTTGTAATGCATTAATGAAAATCAAAAAAAAATATATTTATGTTCAGTTTAATTTAACCACAGATTACAAATATATCAATATTTACTTTAGGACTTATTTTTGTACCGAATTTCTAATTTCTAATGATTCGATTTACGTTGTAAGTGTTGTCAGTTGATCTAATAATGTGGAGATAAATAATAAAATAAAAGACTAATTATATTTTTAATGTTTTCTTTTCCATTAAAGCGATTTGATCTTTATAAATACAATTTTTGTAAGAAAAAAATTCTTCTATTTATGTTATAAATGGCGTTAGCACCTCAGTATATTCCAGGATTATTCATGTCTCGTGACACATTTGGAACGCATTGCAACTCGTTGATAACTCGATCGTCAACTATATTAGGTGTTTCATATAAACGTAGTTGTATATAGTAGATAGTAGTATCGATTAGTATAGATATACTGTAGTTATTGTTTCATAGGAAGAGATTAATTTATTTTAAATAGAATAACTCCTATAGTAAAAAGTAAAAAAAAATCACAAATATATAATTTCATTTTACAATATGTTATATTAAAATCCAGAACATTCTTATTGGTAAACAAATTCAAATCTACCGGCAGCTCTTCACCAATCGTTGGATCCGGAAATTTACTAATATTTCTTTAAATCAATCTTACAAAATCTACCAAGTCTTTTATAGCCAAAAGCACAGTTTTGATTAAAAGTTCCGATGACCATTCTGTTGACATCTACGTGTTTCTCAAATTCGTCTATGTCTATGGTAGGCATCCCACTGCCACACAAAACACTTAACATTAAAAAAAATAATATTTTAAGTATATGCATGTTTAGTTTTAAGTTATATCTGATCGATACAAATGAGTTGCTTCCTTTAGAGCTGTGATATTAAGAGAATGTATGTTTATATATTCTAAGGTCAGGTCAAATATTATATTAGAAACGCTACTTACGTAAGCTGCACTTGGCGTATATATGATAAATATTTAGAAATCTGTCCGTCTCTAATATTTTATAATAGAACTATTAAAGCTTTTAGGACTACTATACTGAGCATTTGCAGTGTGGTGTTGAGCTCCATCAATTCAAACCAGTCGGAAAGTGGAGAACGTAGAATTTTGACTGTAGAGCCTATCCAACTATATGGAGGATACAGCGTGAGGATAATAATAAAAAAATGATTTTTTAAACACTTTAAACAACTAAGCCTTATCATAATAAGATCTTTAATTTTCGCGTTATTTACGCATATTAAATAAAACAGTTTAACCTATATTGCGTATATTGACATTATTTTTGGAATTTACATTGGTCAAACAAAGGTGTTAGATGTCAAGAATGGCCGTGTAATGAAGTCTGTTGTGTGTGAGCACTCCATGAAGAAACTCAAGCATTACTTGTGGTTATCCCCAGAATGATCCACGAGGCTATTGAAATACAAAACTATCCCAATTTCAATAGAGAAGACGGTTGGAAGCTTTCTACCACCTGGACCCACTGTGGGACCCACTTATAAAAACCCACTTTTAAAGTCCAAAACCCACTTTTCTTTCCAAGACCCACTTTTAAAGTCCAAAACCCACCACACCAGAGGGCAGGATACAGTCAAATCATTCTGAAGGAATCCAGGGCAGTACGCGAGACAACTCAATCGTTGGCGGTAGTTTGATATAATAATTGTATCAACTGACAGACGAATGCCACCTCAGTCTACCCATTACTTATGACTAAGGACTACTACAAAGTGTTCGAAAAGTCAGGTTTCCAAAAATTATATCAATATACGCGGTTAAAATGTTATATTTAAAAAGCCTTATCATGATTATAATCTGATAAAAATCGATTATATTATATAATGCTTGAGAAATTTAGAAGTATAATATGAAATATCGTGAAACTTATTTGCCGATGCCGATTAAGATTAAGCAGCCACTCTAAAAACGGAAAAATGTTTTTACAGTCAACTCCAGTAGACATTTTCCAGTAATAAAAATTGATCAATTCAGTTGTTGTGATCAGTAAAGTTTAGTAAAGAAAATCTTCTTGTTCTTGACTGCCGCAGTCACTGTGAATCATGTGGTCACAAGAAAATGAAAAAAAAATCAATTCATTTCCAATCTTTTTTTTTCATACTAGTAGATATTATAGTAGTTAAACAAATAGTAAATAAGTGTAAAATATTAGCTATTTTATTTTACGACATGAAAACAGGATTACAATATCTTATATCTTAAATTTAAGGTATAGTTCTCTAGAGCTTAAATAATTGTAGGCAAAAAAAGATCAAAAACGTTGTATAATAACATATACAAAATTGATTTAAAAAAAAGGCTTCAAAAAGAGGGAGTTCCTATGAACTGTATACTAGTATCAGTTAAAAGCTTTTTTTTACTATTATATAGGTATTTAGGTACAGTACCGCTTTTAACTCATGTAAAAAAAAATACAGAATCTACAACTATTAATCTTACTTTATTATTTGATACGAGTCTATATCATGATTGACAATTGAGTTGACACTTGTAACTTTAACACAACGATGCGCTCTTTCCTGGACTATAGTCCGGAAATGTTTACAGAGTCGATATATTTTAAATTAAAAAAAAAAATGAATTTCGATTGAAACAATGCTATCTATTTAAACGTGCATTTTCGTTTAACATAAATAAAATAATGTTAAGAGATATTGATATTGAGTAGCGGAACTCATCACCGCATATATGAAGGGAAGGATTTTTTTTTTCATATACACAAAAATTAAAAAAAAAACATCTCACAGGATAATTAATCTGGATTATCTACTTGCAAGGTGAAAAATTAAAACAAAAAGTTAATTAAACACGATTTAATTATTGATTCTTGCGAATTTGACTTTTAACCAAATTAGTTTTCTATCATCTTCTACATGCCCTTCAACAAGACTTTCATAGTTTCAGCTCAGAGCTCCGCATTCACTATAGTATCGTATTATCATTATTGAACATAGAGTAATGTAGTTTTTCCAAACAGAACCTTCCAACTCGTCTATATCCAAGAGGACAGTTGTTATTGTAATTGCCAACGATAATTCTGTTTGCTTGTTTCGTCCCATCATCGTCAAAGGTCCCACTGCAGCACAAAACATTTGTTAACACCAAAAGTACCATTTTTAATATAGCGGTAATATGCATATCGTTGAACGATCTAACTACACTATTTACTATAGAGCTATGATCTTGAGAGAATGTGCCTGACTATCAAAGGTCGGGGCAAATTTATATTAAAAACGTTTCTGACGTCAAGTGTCTTTGTGCACGGGAACTATCTGTCGTTGACTTTTCATATATTATATATGTATATAATTATTTTGTGTGTTTGTCACCCTATACCTAAACGGCTGGATTGATTTGGGTGTACATTTCCTGTATGGTTTGAAAATATAATTACTTAGGTGGGGCTTTAATTGGTTTATATTGTATTATAGTAGAGCAGTTAATCTATTAAATAGAAGGATATTAGTAGTAGCTTAGCTATAAATATATTACATGTTTACAAAAAAAAAGTCAAACATTTAATGTGACGTCTCTAGTCTCATGACTCATCCACCTATATATATATATATATATATATATATATATATATATATATATACATATATATATATATATATATATATATATATATATATATATATATATATATATATATATATATATATATATATATATATATATATATATATATATATATATATATATATATATATATATATATATATATATATAATATATATATATATATATATATATATATATATATATATATATATATTATATACTAAAGTGACATTTGCGTTTGTTAGAGAGTTATAAAATAATTGCAATATTAATCGAGCTTCATGATTTTGGAATAACTTTTTAAATAATTTATGCATGAAGGATATAGCAAAATTAAAAAAAACCAATTTATTATGAAGCATTTTCAGGCAGTTACAACGTCTGTGGTGTACGCTATGATAATTTTCAATTCCTTACAGCGCCGACTAATAACAATAGCGTAGGCTTTCTACAAATAAAATTTGTGAAAAAAAATTGACGCAATAACCGTTCTTTTGAATAAGTATAATAAATATTTCTCCTAATAATACGCTAAATTTGTATTATTAAAACTATAAAAACTTAAAATTTATATACGTTCTATTTATTACATATGAAAATGAATGGGATTTGAAATGGTCCTAGACGGTTAACGCTCTATATTGTACGTCTACCGGCTGATATGACGATGATGATGATAATTATATATTCTATAAATAAATAAAGGAATAAAAGAGCTTTTTCACCTTCACACTGTATCTCGCATATAGGTGTATCCAGCAAAGTAGGTGTAGGGAAAAATTAAAATATTTATTTTCCTCTCACGGAAGTCGAACCCATAGCGGTCACGTTTACAGTCAGACGCTGTGCCGCTACACCAGGCCATCTGGCCTCGATAAAAAAGCTCTATTCCTTAATTCATTTTTAAATATTGATTTCGCATCTATACTAAACGTCTATAATATTCCGCAAGGTATAACTGGTGCACCCAACCTGTGTATCCTGTAAACAGGATTTAACTCATTTTAAAGCTATCAAAAAGCTTCAGGGGACTGGCCACGTACACGATAACGTTGTCGGCTGAAGCTGTGTAAGAGAGTTTCTTACTCTCTGGCCACAATAAAAAAATAAAAGAAAATGCGCAAAATAATGCAAATCAGGCAATGCAATTTCGGTGACATACGACCTGGAATACTTTTTGGGATCTGAATATGAATATAGATTTTTTTAAATATATTTATACCTAAATCAGGTGTACCACGTACTAACATAAAATTTATGTAACTAATTTATGTACTACCTACGCTTGTTCTGTAGACAAAAGTTAAATTAACTGGACATATAGACGTAAATACAAAAAAATCAAGCAAAGCTAGGACAAGAGACTAGAGGTAATATGAATAAACATAACGATAAACTTTATGATCTGTCAATAACAAATTACATACGTTAATTATTATAAGATCAAGATTTATTACTTTACTAGAGATTGGCCCATTTATGTGCGCATTTTCTAAGATTATTCCGTACTGTACTGTACTATACTGTACTGTACTGTACTGTGTAATGATTAAAAGGCAAAGGTAGTTGTAAATATAATTACAAATAACTAAAATACCTATTTTAAAAATATTTTCTTCATTTATTCATCCGAAAACACAAGAGTTAGTTATTTAGTGAAACAGCGGTTCCATCAACTTGGCCACTTGGTTGAAAATGGCATCGGGTGTATCTTCAGCGTTTATCTGCAAATATTTATGTATAGTTGTATGTTGTTGTATGGTATACCTAACTTGGTAATGACGAAAGAAAATTGTTGCTAAAAATGAGCATAGATTACTTATTGATAAGTTATCATCAATAGAGAAACGTTGATATTTTAAATTGTGGATTAGAACCGAAAGTCATCGTATGTACAGTTAGTATATATATATATATATAAATATATATATATATATAATATATATATATATATATATATATATATATATATATATATATATATATATGTATATATATATATATATATATATATATATATATATATATATATATATATATATATATATATATATATATATATATATATATATATATATATATATATATATGTATATATATATATATATATATATATATATATATATATATATATATATATATATATATATATATATATATATATATATATATACTGCACTACAATGGCGTCTTATTATTTTTTTTACATACCTACTTAGTATATTTATTTTTCAAGTACAACCTTTTTCTATTAAGTTGCATATTTCGAAACTGTCGTTTATAAAGTAAACTATGTAAAGAAAATAATATAAAAAAAATATATAAATTTTACCCGGTTCATTTTGTTAGGCCAATGAACGATGATCTCTTTATAGATTTCAGCTTTACCATCCGTACCATCGACTGGAGTTGATGTCACCAACTTACCGGGCGGTGTTTCAAAATAGAATAATCTAGAATTATTATTTTCTAGCTTTATGTATATATATTATTTATTATTTATATATGTATATATTATTTATTTTGTAGCTTCACGCTGTATCTCGCATATAGAGAAGTAGTCTGAGGGATCCTAGTGTTATGACACTCCACTCCCTGCTTTCCTCTCAATCTTTGAGACACTGTGTATTGTGTGGCAGAACTCAACAGCGAGCTTAGTCATCTTACTAGAGCGAGGGAAATGATAATAGTTCATTCTCCCCGAGTGGAATCGAACTCACAATCGTCGCATCTACAGTCAGACGCTGAGTCACTGCACCACTACGACCTGATAAATATTATTGTACGTAATAATTTTTTTTTTGATTTAGCAGCTTACTTTATATACACATTTAGTATTATTACATATAGTATTTCATTTAAAAATTGCAACCCACAACCTACATAAACTTGAACGTGAACACATTTCTTGAACTTTAAAGACATGAGAAGGAACTACTTAGTGTGCCATGGATCCATAGTGTGCCTTCTTTCACAAACTATTGATCGCTTATTGGTTGTTATGTTTCTTTGTGCTTTAAATCTATACTTACTTAATGAATGCTTTTGTACTATATATTTATATAATAAAGAAAATATATAGTTAATTAATTCAGGAGTTTGTTTGGTTTAACGCGGTAATCTCGGGAACTACTAGTTTTATATATATTTTTTGTGTTGGATAGTGTTCATCCAGATTGTATATATCGCATTAATGTTTTCGATGTAGATGTAGATACCTTGGGCACTTATGTGTCATAGTTCATACGCAATTCTTACTTGGACTTTCATTCGACCACACGAAATCTGGTCAATTGTAATGAAAAGGCTATATATGTTTATTAAAACTCACTCCAGCGGGCGCTAAGTTCTTCTCAAAGAAAATCCCTTGCCTTTTATCCCTCGGGAACTTAGATATAACGAAACCTTTGGTAGCATTAGCTTTGGCCAACATTGCCTTCTCAAGTAGCTCCACTACAACGTCATTTGGTACTGAATCGTCTGAAAGTTGCCGATTAATTTGAATTATGCTATTTATTTCACAAGCACGTGTTTTTTTATCTCTCATTTTAAAGCGGTAGACAGAAAGAGACAAAAGAGCTGCTCATTGCTTTGTTAACATTTGCTCTTTTCTCGATATATTAAGAGGTCAGTGAGGAGACTTAACGTCATGTCTTGTTGTTTTAATCTCCAAGTAATTAAAACTGTTGCGCTAAAATCTTACTACAACTTTATATTTCCATTTCCACACTAACAACCGTCCTTAGTAATTAGAATAACACTTTATTTATTAACTATTCTGCTCAAAAAAGAGGACAAACGTGCCGAGAGATCACCTGAAGTTAAGTAATCTTTACCTAAACATGCCTTCAACATCAGAACAGTTGTAGATACGTTGCCAGCTTTGACAGTGAAGGTTTTTAAAAACATAGTGCTTTTTAAAATTATCCATAAACAAAAAAACATTAAACTTATTCTACTTACGTCGTTCCATAGCTGTTGTTAAACACTTAGCTCTATCTGAACCAGAATTTATTTCCGCTCGAAGCAAACCTCCTGTTGACAGATGAGTTAACCCAAATTTCGAGACGACCTTCTCACATTGTCCATTCATTACAGATCGATTTCCCAGCATCCATATGATTGGAGTTATATTCGGGTCAACTTGGGGCTACAGTTAGTAGTTGGTGGGTATTACCAATCTCTTTAATATAGTGCATGAGTACCATAAATAAATATATATCCTAAATAAATTGTATTGAGATTTATAGATTTAGTAGGTTTACGTTTTCTATCACATAGGGCAAGAGCAGTGAACCTAATTTTAGGACAAACTATATAATTTAATCGATACCATGAATCTAAAATAAGTATATTTTTTTCAATTAAAATAAATTAAAAAGTAATTCAATTAAAATAAATTAGAAATGTATTACTTTATTGAAAGAGAAAGTAATGGACATAAATTACCTTCACTTGAAACGACTTGCATTTAGGCGACATGCACTGTAAAGGACATGGCGGACTTTTCTCAATGACTTCCTGTTCGCACGGAGAGCAAATGTTGTCATCCATTTTGTTTTTATATTAAAAAAATATATATAAATCAATGTCTATACATTACTAGAATTTTGTTTGAATCAGATGTAAATAATGTTGTGAATATTCTTATTTGTCATATGTCAGATACTATTTAAAGAGTATTATTTGTGCTTTTAATGATATTTAAATTAATTAAATTAGTAAAACCTTATTGTAATAGCTAAAAATGTATGGACGTTCCGTTCTTTCGGTCAGTAGGGTAAGGTGAACAATAAAATTACTCAATAAATATTCGCTGCATTAGGCAATTAGTGTGAAACTTACCTATTTTATGACAGTAATTTTTTTTTAAAGTTGATTTTGCTTTTTTATAACACGCTGTTCTACGCTGACGCTGAATCTAGTGTTAATACATTCTAAAGCTTTACATCCAATTTTCGAGACATTGCGTTTTGGCTGGTGAAATTCGACTTGGCAAAGAAACGAAGACTCATTCCTTCTAGCGGGGATCGAAATCACAATCGAAATTACAATATTGATTTAAGCATATAATTTTATCCTAAAATTACTAATTGTATACTCGTATATATGTTTCCAGGAAGACATAGTCGACAATCTATAGAGGACCTAACGAGGCACCCATAGCTCAGTGCGAGTTAAACTCGCGCACTGAGAGTTTCGTATCAGTTTCGTATTTGTGTTGTTTCGTAGTTATGTTGCCAACATTAGTAGTATCCAACTAGTAGCTGCCAACAGTATTTAAGTATGCACAAATTTTTATTTTTAATAGATAACAAAGATGTGTATGTTATAGTTTTTTATATCATTTACCAGTGAATTTGCAATTTTCCAGTTGTATAAAACAATAATTTTTTTGTATAAAATCAGTTGTATAAAACAAAAAATTTGGTGCTCGTGAACCTTACAAGAAAACAGTTCATGCGTTTCATATGATATATTATAATCTCCACACTCTCTCACAATCACACCTAGTTTATACACAGTTAATATACACACTGGCTTATTGTAATAATTAAAAATGGAAATACAAAGTCATTATCGCTATTCTGTCAGAGCAGAAAAAACGCGAAGGAAGCCTATAGACAATCTTAAGCAAATGTATTGTGTTACCAGACCAATGAAATGGCAACAGTAAAATGCCTGTAAAAAATGCAGTAAGCGTGAGCAGCACGCCACTTCTTATCAAATTTCAATTCAAGTTTAATTGTTGTACGTCAAAAGAAAGCTTCACGCTTTATCCCGCAAATAGCAGGTTAGAAGCATAGGGGTTCCCTAGGCTCCAGGAACCTAGTGTTACATCAACAATAGATATAAAAACGTATAGTAGTAGTACTTTTAATAGGTTATGGAATAGGAGAATAGGATATGGCCAACGGTTACCATACAGTATGCAGTAATCACGAAGCATGAACGCTCTTATCTTTTGATTGACTTGGAAATTTAGTTTTCTGTTCTCAAACGGTGCATGTGTTTGAATAATTCATTTCAGTTTTAGCTTGATATGTTCACGTGGCCTATAGAGACAAAGTCATCCTATAGAGATGTTTAAGGTACGGAAACCTAAAAATGGAATCGCTCGAGGTCGATGCTAACAATCTGAAAGTAGACATTTTGTATTATTATTATATTATACTATATTAGCCTGAACTGTCCCATAGTTGGGCAAAGGCCTCTCTCAAGTTTTTCCACTCTTCCCTAATTAGCGCTATTTTGGTCCAGTCAGGTTTGTACTGGTACAACTCATCCTGCCATCTCCGTTTTGGTCTACCGATTCGCCTTCTGGAGTTTAGGATCCAATCGGTAGTGATTTTAGCCCAAAACTCGTTTGGCATGCGGCAAGCGTGTCCAGCCCACTCCCATTTTAATGTAGCGGCCTTAACACCCACGTCTGTGATTTTTGTGCGAGAGCGCAGTTCCGTGCGACATTTTGTAAATTAATTAATATTTTATTTACAATCTATAAAAACATAACCGAATTGCTTAAGAAAAGCCACGGACGATTTAAGTCTGCGGTCTATTAATAAAAAAAAATAATGTAAAAATACCAAAACCTTTATTAACAATGATTATTTTAAAAACATATTAGAACTGTTTCCAATAAAATATCATATTAATATTAAATTTTTTTTTATTTAAACAATATTAATACAGCAGGGATGTTGAAAAAACAATAAACATATATATTCTATAGTAACATAATAGAAAGAGACAGATGTATATGACACTGGGCGCAAGACAAGGACAGCTATACTTCCTTCTCTTTCCCACACAATTCAAACATAAAGCTAATGTATATATATATATATATATATATATATATATATATATATATATATATATATATATATACATATATATATTTTTTATATACTTTTGATTCATGGCTATATATATATATATATATATATATATATAAACAATAAACATATATATTCTATAGTAACATAATAGAAAGAGACAGATGTATATGACACTGGGCGCAAGACAAGGACAGCTATACTTCCTTCTCTTTCCCACACAATTCAAACATAAAGCTAATGTATATATATATATATATATATATATATATATATATATATATATATATATATATATATATATATATATATATATATATAATATATCTATATATAATATATATATATTATATATATATACTTAATATAGATAATATAGATATATATATACTATATAATAGATTAGATATATATAGATATTATATATAGATGATATTATATATATATATATATATTTTATTATATATATTATATATATATATATATATATCTATATATATATATAATATATATATATATATATTATATATATATATATATATCTAATATATTATATAATCTATATATATATATATATATTATATATTAGATATAATAGTATTAAAGCCATGAATCAAAAGATTTATAGTGTGATGTCGTAGACATTTTGTGCGCTTATCCGAATTATTCGTACTTGTGTAGTAAATGCGGGCAAAGTCGCGAGCTTTTTTGTGTATGTCGTTAGTTAAAGAGTGTGGGTTCGATTCTCACCGCCATAGAAATATTTGTATGTTTATCAATTGTGTAGAATAAAATAACTAAAATAGATACTTGTTTTTAATATAAGCTTAATTTTAGATAATATTAATTTATATTTACACATAAATTTATTTTAAAATGTAACATTTTGCGAAACTTGTCAACATCTCTGAGTTTACGAATTATTTATTACACTATAACAGTGAGGGTTCAAGCGACGAGCGGGTCCAGGATCTGTACCACTTGGCTGAATATGGAGTCCACCGAGTCCTCGGCGTTAATCTGCAAATATAATATATGATATTAGTATCTAAATCTATTTTTTATTATTAAGAATACATGACTCAGGCAATTTTCCTGGTGACTTTTTTATTTTTTTTTATTTTTGATAGTCAAGACATTCCGTTATATTTTCTAGTGGCGAAACTAAACGCCGCACTTTGTTTTTCACAGCGGGAAAATGAATTTATTTGAAACGTAACCGTTCCCCTGAATCAGCATCGAATCCACAACCTCTACTCAGATAAAATTCATAAAAACTAGTATTTCCTCTGTTTTACTTCCATTTTCTTTAAGTATTAATACAAATTTAATATATATTTTTAAGCAATAGATGACTTACCCGTTTCAATTTGTCAGGATATTGGGCAAGGACTTGATCGTTGTTGTCCAGAAACGTCTTCAGCCTCAGTTTGATGGTCTCCTCGTTGTCGTCGGCGCGCCCCGAGCTGGCGGCGCGGCCGAGCAGCCTCTTGGTCAGGGTCTCCGACGAGGCCTCGAAGTATATGATCACCTGTAATTAAATTTAATTCACATCTATGAGTGCGTATTGGATTAAAGAAAGATTGCCGAGTCGAAGGATGCTTTTTATATTCATAATGTAGTAATACTATGCAATCAATTCTATTAATTTTAATAATACAGATTCCTCGGTCAGGTATTGTACAATGTGACGTCATTTTAAGATAATTTGAAAAATAATTTCTCAGCCTCTCCCGCGTAATTCCAAAAACATAAAAAATATTTCATTGAGCAGAACATGAGATAATTAATTAACATACAACTGGCTTCTCTTAATTGTGTTGTGTATAAACAGTTATTATATTCACATTATGGTACAAGTTGTTACCTAGTTACATTCAAAAGAATCAGCTCTGTCTCTATATTTCAAAATTCATACAAACAAGAATTAACTACATAAAACTGGATTAAACTAGGTTAAACCAGAGATAACCGGCCTGGACTGAATTAAACTCGACAAAATTAAAAGTACGATATACCAAAACTTACAGAAACTGGTGCGATATTGTTTTCGAAGGCGATGCCCTGAGATTTTTCCCTTGGATACCCATCGATAAGGAAGCCTTTAGCCTCGCCGGCCTTGGCCAACATCGCCTCTTTCAACAAATCCAGTACAACTTCATTAGGAACTAGTTCACCTGTAATTTAAAAAATAATAGCCTTGTATAAACTATTTTAAAGGTCAATTTTCTTTTTAAAGGTTGGTCGGCCCGTTATCCTGAATATAACAGGGAAAATTAAAAAACTGTTCCCTCAAGTGGATATAAACCCCGTCCTACTGCGCCACGATAGTCTAAAATAAATGGAAAGTGGAGAAAAGACTAAAAGAGTGACATATTATTACGTTATTTCTATATAACATTTTCTTTACACTTCAGCAGAAATACCGTAATAATTCATTTACATATAAAATTTCCACTGCCCTGTATAAGATTTCATAATCACCATAACGTAAGCTATTAATGGACATATTTTCAGATACATATTAATTCTGTCGAGTTATATAAAATAATTGAAAATTTACAGGAATTATAATTATTATATGCAGCAGGTAACAGGGTATGAGTGAGCCTAGTTTTAAGATGAGTCTTCGTATTCCACATAAATTCGAGACATTACGAGTCCCGGAACTCAACGTCGTCATTTATTTTACCAGAGATATTAAATGCGATAGGGTTAATCAAAATAATTAAAATATCTGTACCACTGTAACTATCGCTCTGAGTCACTATAACCTATATATATTTATTTGCTACTAGCTAAAAAAGAAAGAACGAATAAAAACAAAACGTATAAAATTTTAACGCAGCGGTATATTATATTGTGTTTTTTGGAGACAGTCCAATTATTAAAAAAAAAAAAAATATTCCTAAATATATAATTTACTACCTTACCTACCTGTAGAAGAACATTTTGAAAATAATAAAAAAAAATCTTTAAACCAGTTTAGGTGTATAATAAATAATAACAGAACGAACTTACCTCTTTCCATAATGGCCGTTAACGTCTTCGCCCTGTCCGAACCACTCTTCACCTCCGCCCGCAGTAAGTCCCCGGTGGACAGATGAGTGAAGCCATACTTGGCAATGATCTTCTCGCATTGCGTGCCCTTGCCTGATCCAGGACCTCCCAATACCCATACGATGGGGCTTTTACTGGAATCGATGGGAGCCTGAAATATTAATAATTCATTGTTTTATTATTTTTTTAATAAATGTTTCTAACTAATATATAAAACGGACGTCTCATATTAACAAATTTTGAAGCCATTGCGCTGATCTCTAACTTTTTATGCATTAGCACCATTTACGTAAGAACGCTTGTCAGTGTAAAGTATAACCGCCAAATGGAATATAATACGCACATATATATATATCCCATATCGCTTAGTAATATTTACGTAAAACGAAACGCTACGCCTTATTGGACCGTGTAACTTTTTCATTTTTTCATTATACCATAATAATTGTTAAGCAAACATTATTTTTCAGCCTATCCATTGCTGAGCGATGGCCTCCTACATAGAGCCCTAGACATCCTGATTTGGACGGCAACTCGCATCTTTTTTAATCATATGTCCATTATGTTGGAGAGGTCCTACACTTGCCTAAAGGTGGTCCCCACTCTAATACAGCCGTCAACCGCTAGGAGACATGAGCAGCCCAAATTCACTTAGCGTACTGTCTGTACATATAATTTCGAAGAACCCGAAGAATTGTGCGTTCCATTTAGCATGCAAATTTTTGTGTTAAACAGACGTAGATAATAATAGCTTACAAAAAATTATATAAAGGTATAATATCAAACGCTTGCATTAATAGAACGTTTCTATTGTATAGTATTTAACAACATGAGGCTGTTTATTTTGGTAACTGTACGTTGACAGTGACCGCTGTTCGTCCGATCTCACTGTGTTTATAAATAAGTATGTTCCTTCTACAGAGATATAATTATAATTTATTGTCTCAGCCTACAAAGGTCTTTTATCGAGGATCTTATTATAGTATATAGTGAATACTTTAAGCCTTTTTAGATATATTTCTGTATGTATATATATATATACACACACATATATATATATATATATATATATATATATATATATATATATATATATATATATATATATATATATATATATATATACATAAGAAATATATCGAATGAAATCAAATGAACTATTCAGTGTTAGGTCTCTCCGCTTCACGCCTTATCCTGCAAAGAGGTAACGTTAGCGGTATAGCGAGCCTAGTGTCCAGATACTTTATTCATTGTGTTAGGTTTCTATTGTTTAACATTTACCAATATATTACATTAACATAATTCTTAAATACAATATAGGCATAAAGCATACCTACATATAAATGAAAATTCAAGGCCTAAGTCAGTATAGTTTGACGTCTTGACACTGATGTTGCAGACGACAGCGTCGTTACACTAATTTAATTTAATTATAAATGTCTTGTTATTTTTGTCCAGAAAATATTTTAAAAAAGTTAAAAATATCTTTTGTTTTTTTTTTTGTATTATTTTTTTATTTAAGCAAAATTGTAGGAAGATTTCAACGTTGTATGTTGTATTTTATAATATATTTTGTTTTTATATATTTAGAAAAATTGCATTATTTTCTAGTTTAGAGTATTTATCATTTAGATAAATAAGCAGAAAAAGTAAAGCTACATTTTTTTTTAGAAGAACGAGATTATAAATAATTGTCTTGTTAAACGACACTATGCCTAGTGATAAAAATAACATATATATATATATATATATATATATATATATATATATATATATATATATAGATATATATATTATATATATATATATATATATATATATATATATATATATGTTATTTTACTTCTATTAAGTTCAAACATACATAAGTTATTATATCGATAAACTACTTAGCTCTGTAACCTACAAACGCTTCCACTGCAAAGTAAGTTGACTCTTGACTTTCAGAGACGAGTGTACTACTAAAGTCTAAAAGCTCCGTTATGTGCGCGCGTCACTTGATACAATCGACGCTACAGCCACCGTTAAAGCTTTTTCATTTACATTTAAATAGATATACATAAATTATTTTTTAAAATATAATTTCTATTTAGTTCGCATATATTGTTTTTTAATATATATTTGAAAAATTATATAAATATAAATATATACAAAATGTACTTGGCATATTAATTATAAATAAAGACCTTGCATTTGATGTGATCAAATATTATACTTTCGTTAACTTCGCGTTTTATTCTGCATAGCATAGGCAGGGTAGACAGAGGGAATCTAGTAAGCACCTTAAAACATTTCTCTCTGCAATTTACGACTGGCGGATGTCAGCGCTGCGATTTATCTTACGAGAGTGTCCCCATTCTAATAACAATAAAACAATAAAAAAAACAACAACAATAACAATAAAAATCCTTTATATTGACGCCCTCGTGGCGTACCCAGCATAGCATCCGACTGCAAACGCGACAGCTGTGGGTTCGATTCTATCTCGGGGAATGAATTATATTTGCATTTCTTCGCTTTTTACAAAATTGGTAACAAGAGAAAACAAGCGAAGCCTGCCTTCACAGTAGCTTCCCTCTGTCTACTCGCGGGAGAAAGCGTAAAGCTATCTTCTTTATATATTAATTACATTTACCTCAACCAAAACTTTTTTCCATCTACGCTGTTGCAGTTGTAGCCAAGTGGCTATTATAAGCACGATCACATGAAAACTTTTACACTTACAGAGCTTTTCTTCTATATTAATAATTTTCATTTAAGTTTGTGTTGTTTGTTGTACAATTTTTAAAAATTAAGTAAAAATCGTAATAGTTACCGTCGTCTTAAAACCTCTTTAAACTGTGTATTATATTAATTAAAGTATATTATGTTTATTAAAGTATTACTAGAGATAAATAAAGCTCGAATAAAAACAAAAAAAGCGTACGTAAAAGCGTGTAGAGAACTCAAAAATGTAATATTACGTTACGAAAACTGATTCTGAATTGTAACGACTGTAAACTCTTAAACATCTTTAGATTTAGATTTTTCCAGCTTTACACTGTAATCCAATTGCACTGCACATATCGGGAGAGGCAGAGAGAGCCTAGTGACATTTCATCCATTAGCATTTAGCTCTACCACAACATAAATTATTACATAAGAGTAAAGTTTCTGTTTGTAACTTATGCGTTTCTTTATAATATAAATAGATCGTTTGTATCAAAGAACGTGCGTAAATTATTAGTATTTATAGAATTTCTTTTACACACACATTTATTCGATCTTTGAGGGGGTATTACAGTAAGATTTATTTTTGTATATATATTTTCTACATGTGATGTGGTTTTGTGTTAGATGCCAGATGATAGTTGGCAAGCGCGCGCGACCGACACTTTTGTACTGGATCGTTTTGGAGAATATCCCGCTTATATGAGTTTCTGTACGTCAATGTAATATTTCAGCTTAATTGAAAGATATAGCTATAAAATTGTCTTAAAATAATAAGCTTGCATTTTAGTATATTCTAGAATATTCTTAAATTTGTTTGAATATTTTTCTGTAACCATCATGCAGAGTACACAAAAGTGACACTGCTTAACTGACTTTTGAAATCTTTTAGTTTTTCTTATATAAATAAAGTATATATATGAAGCAATAGTCAGTGGTGAGGGAGGTATCGGAGACCTCATTTGATTTACTTTCAAGAATACAATGTCAAAGATACTAGAGAAAAGTCACGTAAAAAGCATGAGGACCCCCCGGAAAGCGTGTATGAAGGTAAATGACAGTAGACGAGGCGAAAGAGGTAGGTATGTAGGGACTGTAACGTTTGACACGTTTGAGCGATAGGGATTAAGCGTGAGGCAGATCCATTTGTATGCAGAAAAATTACTACATTATTCTTTATAATAAAATATGTAATTTTTTTAAATTTCAATTATCAAGCATTCATATGCGTATACATAAATATGTAGTTTTTATTTTTTTATTTCCATTTTAATCCTCGTTGACACTGATATATTTGCCTTTCATAATATATTTTTTAAAGCAAATAACTTATTTAAATTTTGAAACAAAATTTTGATGCACTTATTTGCTTGTCAGTATGTGGATCTGGGTTCTAATACCAGTCACGAAAAACTTTATTATCTGCAAATTTCGAAGTTCTCAGAAACTACCGTGATTACAGTTCTCTGTATATCAAACAAAATGCGGAAATGAGGGCTCTTGTGCTAAACAGTTGGCACCACTAGTATGTGTTCTAAAAGTAGAGCTGTATAATTTTGTTGTTTCAGCCGAAATACGAGTTTAATTTGCTTTACATAATTTTAAGTATCGTTGTAATTTAATTAAAATATGAAGGATGCCGAAGTCTTATTTCAATAGAAAAAAGGCAAGAGACAAAATAAAGTTAAAGTACCGACCCGCCCGAAGCTTCGCCCGCGTAAATTACACTATTATCAGTAAAGTGAACTGCATTCGTTTATCATAATAACCCACATGTAATTCTGAGGTATAAGCTATATTACTGCAATGTTTCATCTATATCCATTTAGTAGAGTTTGGATGGAACCGGAACAAACATCTATCTTTTATCCATAAATTTTACATTCAAGCCCGCAATAGCTTACAAACGATGATTGTACTACTGGACAATCCTACTGGACTTGACGTTTGATGACCCCACAAAACCCTAGCGCCACTGACGGCGAATTGAAATGATGTCAATAAATTCCTAAAATGTAACTGTCAATATATTGGTAATGTTGGTATTTTACACATAACTGCACAACTGACAAGTATCTTAACATATGTATATATATATATATATATATATATATATATATATATATATATATATATATATATATATATATATATATATATATATATATATATATATATATATATATATATATATATATATATATCCATTTTCGTTGACCACAAATTCTTTTGGCTCTTTACTAATTATATTTATTTTTTATTATTTCATATTAAAATCATGAAAGTGTTTATAATCTCATATCACTTGTTATCGAGTGCATCGAGTCGATATGACATTACGAGTGTAACAAAAAACAATCACCATTTCTTATCTTTTATCAAACAATTACTAGAAAGTACACTGTACCTCAAATTATTTATTTACAAAAATATTTGTTTTCGCCGTGTATAATGTATTTTTTAATAATGATATTATATTACTTCATTATCCATTGTTATATAAAAACGTATGAAATTATGTCGAAAACAGTATATAACGTAAGCGAAATTGTATTTAAAATATAAAATTTATGTTATTGAACCTTTTTGGAATTCAAAAGAAATATAAACCAAAGCCTACCTGAAGATGAAAAATTTCCGTCAATAACTATATATACTCGAAAGTAATGGAAAATAAATACAGATTTGACCTCGTAGAACTTTTAGCTTTGAGTATAAAGTCAATCAATACTGTAACGACTTAGTTATTTATACAAAATCTCGGTGACATCTCCAAATTGTAGCCCAAACATAATAGAAGATAATAAGGACGCTATAATTATCATGCCTATGACGTAACGTTGTACAATATCAAAATACTTGAAAATGCAGCTAAATTAAACTGTATCTTTACAATCTATATAAATATTTACGCTTAACTATTATAAATGTTATCTTGGTATTATGGATAAGCATTAATTATTTATATAACTTACCATTTTAAATTTACCGCGATCGATCTCGGCTTGACAAACTGGCGCACACTGTTTCTGCCGCGAGCTCTGCGGGGCGACTGCGGCGGGTCGGTCAAGGCCGTGGAAACTATGCCAAAATGCCTGACAGCGCGGGAAATTTTCAGCTGTGGCGGGAAAAAAAATGATATTGGGTTTCACAGATAATAATATTATTTAATGTATTACCTAATTTTAGGCATTACAACATATTTTTTTATTACATTGATATGCTTTTTTTTATTTGTTACTTTTTTGGGTGAGTTGTAAGCGATAAGCATCAATTTATTTATATGTATATTCATTTAAATATTTATATATAGTATATATTATATATAGTATATATATAAATGATAAATTAGGGTATATAATATAACTTTTTCATAAAATATACTTTTAATAAAAGTTACGTTTAGTATATTATCCAATATATCTGTTACAACTAATATAAAGTCACGTCATTGGCCGTGGTCTAGAATGCAAGTTGGACGTTTCAAGCAATCTTAACATGTTTTAGCTTATTACACAATGCAGGTATTGAAGATTAAAATAACAATCTATTATAGAAATTAAAACATCACCATAGTGTCTTAAGAAACAAATATAGAAATAAATAAAATATATTTACAAATTTTAATACTTCTTATCTACTCGTTATACTAATCTAATGCACACGAGTAGTCTTAAAGGACTTCCTTTTAGATTATACAAATAGAAAAATTGATGCCAACGTAGCACGGATGGGAAGTGTCTCATTGTTTTTTTCTATCTACGTTCAAACTATCTACCTATATATATATATATATATATATATATATATATATATATATATATATATATATATATATATATATATATATATATATATATATATATATATATATATATATATATATATATATATATATATATATATATATATATATATATATATATATATATATATATATATATATATATATATATATATATATATTTATATATATATATATATTTATATATATATATATATATATTTATATATATATATATATATATATATATATATATATATATATATATATATATATATATATATATATATATATATAGGTAGATAGTTTGAACGTAGATAGAAAAAGCCAATGAGACACTATATATATATATATATATATATATATATATATATATATATATATATATATATATATATATATATATATATATATATATATATATATATATATATATCTATATATATATATATATATATATATATATATATATATATATATATATATATATATATATATATATATATATATATATATAGTGACGGAGTCTAAGTGCTCTAATGTCAACTTACTATTTAACATGCAACTTTTCTATATTTGGTTATTAAAATTCAACGACTATACGAATATAATGTAATACACATTTACTTTAAAATACTGCTTATATACTTTTACTTCATACTCTGATGAGCTCTATTGTGAAAGAAAATTAATATTATTGATTTTTCATTTATTGAATGGTACCTGGTACTTCTGCACTCTAATTGTTAGCGCTACTTTCAGGGATGTACCAGAGTTCTATTTTTACATGCCTTACATACTTATTTATTATGCGTTCTTTTTTAAATAACTTTTTACTTTTTTTTTAAATAGTGACATATATTTTCATAAAATGTTTTATAACTTGATATATGATCTGTATGATATATAATTCCATTCGGGGATAAAAACTAAGGAAAACTAAAAACGCTAGAGGTGTCCGTCAGTCCAGTCCTCGTCACCAGGAGAAATGAACAGAATATTTTAGGAGAAATCAAATAAACCCAAACTCTATGATTTTGCTTAATTGGCAGGGTAGTTTGGTCTCCCCCCTTTAGGTTTATCAGACCACTTTAATGTACTTTTCGCCCAATTCTGTGACATTGCGTTTTGTGTGGCGGAACTCAATGTCGCGCTTTGTTTTGTTATCAGAACGAGGAAAATAAAAATGATTCGTTCTACCCGAGTGAGAATCGAACCCACAACCGTCGCGCTTACATTCAGATGCTGTGTTGCTGTACCACGTCGGCGTTTTTATAATATAATTATCAAAACAAAATATGGATAAAATTGGAAAAAAAAATTTTATATCATAGATACAAGCGGACTTAAATGAAGCGGGTTCAAAAACTTATATGGGGTAAAAGTAAAACACGTAAGAATAGAAAAGTGCTCGTTTATTGTTTAATAGTAAACAAACTACTACAACACGTCTGTGTTAAGTACTAAACAAATTGCACGTGATTTGACACTG
Source organism: Dione juno (assembly GCA_037127375.1). NCBI lineage: Eukaryota > Metazoa > Arthropoda > Insecta > Lepidoptera > Nymphalidae > Dione > Dione juno. The sequence continues at coordinate 8,817,906 of JAXRJS010000007.1, read as the reverse complement.
TGCTTATAAATGTAATACAAATTTTGATAAATAATGTACATTATAAATTTTATATATTTCACATTTGTAATATACTATTTTGTCAAAATCCAAAAATTACAAAAAAAATCATAAAATTTAAAATATCCCGCGTAAAGTATGTTAAATAGAATGTCTCGTGATAATTCAAAATCTGTTAAGAACTTTTTAAAGTACTATATATTTTTTTATAGTTAAACACTTTTTTCCGTATATAGCTGGAGTAGATAGACTTCCATTCTTCACTTTCTTCCCAAATTTGGAGACAACGTATTGAAATCCAATGTAAAATTAAAAAAAAAGCTGTAAACGCAATGGCGCAAATAGGCCACCATTCGAGAGAATAATTACTTTATTGAAATTAAAATTGTTTAAATTTTTTACCCTCAGACCTATACAGTGCGGCGTTGAATTGGAATTTATTCACTATATATATCAAAATTTGATCGGAAAGTGGAGAACGGAGGAATATATAGGGTGTAGCTGAAAAATGAGATCATTAAATGACATAAATGATATATTATTTATTCACTATGTTACTTGAAGTAACGATAAAATTGACTTATTTATAATTTATTGTGCATATTAAAAAAATGTGATTCTCATTTTTTATCTATCGCCTACATCTAAGACTAAATTGGCCCCTGATTTGTGATACTCTACGTGACCTCTTCTAGATTATTCTAGATCCTAATATTTAAATAATCTAATAATTCGCCTTATACAGAAACATTATGATTAAATCTAAATGGTCCTCTTCAGCCGATTTTTGATCTTTAAGTTTCCTATATGTTACAAAGACATAAGTTATTTGCTTTAAAGTGCTTAAATTCTATTTGAAAAGTAACTTATAAATTATTTAGTCATAATCGTCGACCATAATTGGATATAACTTTAATGCGGAGTATGCTAGAACAATGAGTAGTTTCAATAACTTCTATCTTAATTTTTCCATAAATCTGTGACAATGTAATCTAACATATTTTTACTAAGTTCTGTAAGTTAATTTCTTTCAACAATTACGATATTACTAGCCAGTTAAATAAATCTGCTTTTGCATTTAGTTATTATATCGCTGGCAGGTATTCTACTTTCCAATTTGATTTGACGCAAAATTATTTTATTAAAATAACTATTATATCAAGTGTAAATCTTAATGACTCGCTACTTCCTTCATAATCAATTTAAGGTAATCTTTAACAAATTAAAAATAACAGTAAAAAGTAAGTAGTCTAACTCTACGGTAAATATTTTAATAGTTTAATAATTATTTAATGTCAACAATTTCGATATGTATAAAAAAGTGCCTTTACTAATTTTGTCTAGATCATTTAACGTACTATCAAGGTTGTTTTTTCATTTGTACATTCTATATAGTTATAATATATCAAATATTACATTAAATAAACTGATTGTACTCTTATGAATGTTACATTTATACAAAATATTATATAGCCATATGTGCAAAATATTGACTAAAGTATAACTTTCATTTTCTAAAGTATACTTGACTAATGTCAAATTCTTACTTTTTGTTCTGCAATTTAAAAGTAATTGCTCTAGCTTAAGAATTCTATGCACTGTTTAGTTTATAATTAAGTATATTTAAAAGTTAATATGGAGAAAAAAAAATAATTAATAAAAATGACGACGTGACGTTCTGAAACGATAAAACCATTACTACTCTACTAATATCTTTGTAGAGCTTGACTTAGCATAGAACTATATAATTATGATAAAAATGGTGTTTTGTACCTTCATTTCCTTTAATTATAGGGTTAATTTAAAAAAAAATATAGTACTACTACAAGTTTACATTTTTATATAATATGCTAACATTGTAACATTTAAAATAGATGTTCTGATCAATAAATTCAATTTGATACAACGAATTTTAGAATTTATAAATTTCATAGCCATAATAATTAATCTTAATTAAAAAAAAAACAACTAGTTATACCTTACATTTATCATTAAATTCGTCCAATTGTATACATTTATCTTTAGAAACATTTCTAATCAAAGTGAAAATAATGAAGTTTTTTCTATATAGTATATTATAAAAATGACTAAATTTTAGTTTTTTCGTATTATATGATAAAAATTTTATAAGTACATAAAATTATATTATATAAAAGTACCTAGTAAATAGTATAATATATATCTACTTACCTACTGCTTAACCTAATATTGATTGTGCTAAGGCACTTGTAACGAACATTATGTGCGTTTTTAAAGGCAACTTATTTTTTCTTACAATTAGTTTATAATTAGGCTGTTCAAGTATTACGTAATATAATAATAAATTAATTTATATAATAAAAAAAAATCTAGATTTTTAATCCGTTTTCCAGTGAAATCCGTATCCTCGTCTTCTTCTTCTTCTTTTTTTTAATCATGGCGTTTTAAGCGTGCCAGTTGAACCCTCCTCCCTATATGTTGTGTAACGCAGCTGTCATTATAACTATGACGCAATTATGTTAGTACAATCATTTTTTTTTAAAAGAAAAATGACGTACCATTCAGTTTACGGATCCCATGTAAAAGAAAACCAAAAAAAATTAGCAACTTCAGAGATTTTAACTTTGCAATTTTTATATAAATGGATCCTAAAAATGCGTTATATAATACTTGACCGCCCCTTAATTTAAAAGTAATTATTACAATGATTTTTTTTTTTAAATTACAATCTCATATGATCATTAAACTGAAATAATGTAGTCAAATGTTTTTTAAGAGAAAATCATTCAATCAATCATAAATAAATAAATAAAAGAAATTTATTTTATTTAAAATTACTATGGTATTTTTTTTAATAATAGAGACTGTAATCTTTCATAAAAAATATTGTTTACACGATATCGAATTACTAATTAATAATTAATTATAAATTCGTTCGTGTAAATGTACCTATTCTTATTTATTAAACTATAACAATATATTATCTGTGACGTTATAATATGAAACTATAGGAATCAATTATTTACAGATAGTGTGAATTTTCGGCACTTTGAACTTTTTAACAAAAAATGATCTTTTTAAATCATCGTCAATAATATAGATGATAGAATTGTAAATAGCATATTCTAAATATATGTTACTTTATAGCTGAAAATCCGTTACTTTTACCAATTTAATAGATTTTTTTAAACATTTTGTTGATTTAATACAAATATTACTTTTGAAGTAAGTAACTTGCGATATTGGTAAAGTATCTACAAACAAATGGTTTCTTGTCAAATATATGCAATCTAAAAAAAAAATCAGATAACTATACTATCTTTCAAACATAAACTGACTTTTGTCATTAGTAATGTAGAATAGTATGCAAGAAACTTATATTAAATGCTATTATAGCTACATATGCGTGTTCATAGTTATTTCTCCAGAGCTTTGCTCGTAGAGTCGTCTCACTTGATCCTGAGTCATTTGTGAAACTGTTGGTATCTTGGTCACATTGTTTAACATTGGCTTCACCTATAAAAGTAATATATATGTAATATTTTGACTTAGTTTTACGTTTTATCCCGCAAGCTGCAGGATAAGCCTAGGTTAAAGAGTACCTAGCGTTAAATATCTCCGTCCTCAATTCTATACGGTGCATGTGGAACGGCAATACTCAAAGCCGCGCTTTGTCTTACTAGAGCAATAAAATGAAAAATTTAACCATAGACAATTTACGTTTTTTGCTATATTTTTTATGAGAGTTATCATTTTAAGAGAGTTAGAGGAGGTATCTATGATGATTTTCGGGAAAACAGTGTCGAAAGTTCTGGAGGTCACATAAAAAGCATATGAACCACTCGGAGGGCATGTAGGAAGAGTTTAATGACAGTGGACAGGGCGAAAGAGGTATGGATGGACCGTAGTATTTGGCGCTCGGTTCTCTCTGGATACGCCGTTAGGAATAAAGCGTGAACCTATCTATGTCTGGACAACTACGTTACATGTATATGAACATGTATATTAATTATGAATAAAACAAAAACCTATATTTATTTTCATTTTGCTCAAATACTAATTTAAGTTATATTTACAGATATTTTGTCCTGTATCCTATGTTGAATAAAAATATTTAAAAGAAAAATTGACAAAACCGTAAGAGACTATTGTATATTTGCAGCTTATAATATATAATAAAAATGTAACTAATTGCTGTCTGTTACAGATCTATAATATACATGGAAGGCATTTTTAAAAAACTATTGTTCTAGGCATTTAATAAAATATAAATGATTTTAAAATTTTTGTCTGTTTGTCAGTGCGTTTGTGCACGCTAATCTCAGGAACAGCTTAACATCAGTTAAATGTACTTTTTATTATTGTATAATTGTAAATTTCAATTAATATTTAGAGTTTGTTTTATTTCAATTAGTTCATAAATAAAAGTTACATCAATTTATTTTATAGACAGAACTGATGGAAAAACGTTTCATTACAGTGGCTGAAACTTCAAATTTACTTTCCTACGTAGACAAAGTTGCGTGCGCAGCATGTATATTATCTGATTATTTATTTATATGGTAGCTTGTGTGGTTGATATAGTATATTATTAAATTATAGTATAGTAAATTATAGTTAAGTACGTATTAGTAATACTAATATACTAGATATATTTGAGTTTACGATGGCAGGCCCATTAGCTCAGTTGGTTAGAGCGTCGTGCTAATAACGCGAAGGTCGCGGGTTCGATCCCCTCATGGGCCAATATTTTTTTAAATATTTTTATTACTATGAATATGTTATGTAAATATATTCATAATAATAAAAATGTTACAATCAAAGAATACAAAGTACAACTCTATTGCGTTATCGTTTATAAATAATATATAAGAAATATAACTTACTTTATTATTTGCCATGCCAATGAAGCCGTTGCTGGTGCCATTGGGCAATATCCCGTTGTGGACTGTGCCATTGCGTGCAGCACCGTTGGTGATGCCGGCGCCCACACGAGACACGGCGTGCGCGAATTGTTGTACTGCTGTGCCTTCTGGATAAGAGAATAATCATTCTTAAATTATACAGTGATGGAGAATTATTATTAAAGTAATATTGGTAAGTTAAAAAATGTTAAATTTTATAGAAAGTGTGATTTGGAGCAGACGGAGACGACAGACGGAGGATCCTAGTGCCAAGACACTCCGGTTTCCGTTCTTATTCGAGATATTGCGTGTTGAATGGCGGAGTTCAATGACTCTCTTTGTCTTGACACAGCGACAAGAAAAATTGAAAAGACATCGTCGTCCTTTATTATATAAATAACTAAATTTATCAGTAATATATACACTATATTTAAACATTTATTTGTAACCTTTAAGTTTTAGCTTAAAAAAATATGTAAATATAAATTTCTATAGCATATCGTTTTTATATAATCGTTATATTCTGTGTAATCTGTAATAATTTATATTCTGTGCAACAATATTTCTATAGGTATACTCTAGGTATAATTTAATTTATCGATAGGCTGAGATAAAGAGCTTATTAAATAAAAACTTTATGACACTGATATAGTAGTTCTACTTTTCGTATATGATTCTCAGCGGCCCATTAGCTCAGTTGGTTAGAGCGTCGTGCTAATAACGCGAAGGTCGCGGGTTCGATCCCCTCATGGGCCAATATTTAGTTTTTATTAATTTCAACTGAATAGAAAATATATTTTTTTAGTATTTAGTATAGTATACAATAAAATTAAGATTAAGTATCTAGCTCTTGCTTAATACATACTCTTTTTTGTATTTATTTAATATAAATACAATACGTGAAGCAAAAACTTTGAGGAGTATCAAATTTGGCACTCTTTATAGTTTATGTGTAGCAGAATGCTTATAAAGTGCATTAAATCAATAAATAAAACATTACACACACTACCATATGTTTATCAATATAACTTTTGTATAAAGTGACATACACGTTGCTATGGCAACGCGTGTTTCACGCGTCAGCGGGTTACATAGTATATTTAAAAACTGCTTCTTTTTTTTTAATTGCACCTAGCTGAATTATAATGTCTGTTTTAATTTCAATATTTAATGATAACAAAATATAATAATATTAAAAAAATTTATATATAATATAAATGTAAGAAATATTCCCACCTTTGAGAGTACCGTTGAGATTGTTCGTTGTTATATAGGCTGGTTCGGGTTGTGGCATGGCGGCGATCGCTTCAGCTTTTTCCATTTCCTCAAGGAGAACTCGTGTAAATTCTAGTTGTACGTCCGAAGAGTCGGTGTCACCGTCCACCTGTGTTAAGGTCATATATATATATATATATATATATATATATATATATATATATATATATATATATATATATATATATATATATATAATATATATATATTAGCAGGATAGATAACCTAGTGTCTAAACAACCCGTTCTCCACTTTCCGTCTGAATTCGGAATACTGCGCGTCGGGTGGCGAAACTAAACTCCGCGCCTTGTCTACTTCAGCGAAGGAATCAAAATAAATCATCTTTTATGGGTATTTATTGTAAATATAAAAAAAATGTTATAGAATTGTTTAAATCTAACATTTAACATATTGAGTTGTGATATTAAAATTAAATTTAAATTCTTGTCAATGAGGAAATTCTGTGGAAAATTCATATTTATATAAAGGAAATAAAAAAAAATATATAAAAAAGCCTTCATTTCTCATTTCCCTCACATAAATAACACTTCACATTTTTATTTTTTTTTATTTTGCTTATTTTGGTATATAATTACTTATAATATAGTGGACATGTGTCCATTATTATCAATTATCCGACTATTTTTACGAAATATACGAAAGACGTTACGTTAGTTATAGCCGTAAATGCGAAAAAAACATCGTCATAGCATAACGATGGTAAATAAGTAACAAACACTGTACTTGAGATATAAAGTACTAATGGGCATCATTAGCTTGTCGACTCTATTGTAGTGTACATTTATGTATTTAGAGTACTCTTGTATGAAGAACGCGATGATAATAAGCTGTTGAGTGTTTGCTTGAACGCACTTATCTCGGGAACTACTGGTTTCAATTAATTTTTTTTGTTGGTTAATCCAGTAATTGGGGAAGGCCAAAGACTATATATTAAATCACATTAATAGTTTGGATGTGGAGAGACAATGTAGAGTTACATTGGGCTCTTAGAATATGCCACGTGTTATATAATCAAAGGATATATGATTACTTCGAGAGCATGTGAAGATAAAAATACGACTAGATTTTTAAGTGCGCACAATCTATATACCTTATATATACAGTACTTACAATAATGAGGCGATGCTGCTGGTCCAAAGTTTTCAACATCGGCAAGCTGAGCTCTCTGAACACTTCGAGGCGTCTCCTGAAAGCAGCGACTGAGTCGTCTCTTCTACCTCGTCCCAGTTGGAGCTTAGAACAGTCAAGGAGTACCATGCGCGGCGTTGCATTGAACTGTAGGCATATCATATATTGATATAGACTTGGCTAGTCTATACATATGTAAAATGTATTGCTAGTACATAAGAATATTCATTTAAAGCAAAAATATATAAGCTTTCATTATATATATTAGTAAAGATACAATGATTTATAAGCGCTTCCATCAAGCAATAAAGCGATCGGGATAAAAGAAAATCATATAATGTTTAAAAATCTCAATCAAATATCTTAAAGCTTGTATATAATACAAATATATATATATATATATATATATATATATATATATATATATATATATATTATATATATATATATATATATATATAATATATATATATATATATATATATAAGATAGCTCACATCTTTTTCGTACAACTCCATTTGTTCCAGGTCTCTCGGATAACCATCCAGCACAAGTCCATGTCCACTACGCGCTGCGTCGTTAACTGCAGCGGCAACCAGTTTAGTGACCAGGTCTTTTGGTACCAGCTCTCCTGCACTTAGTGCTGCGCGACATATAGCACCATCAGATGCTGGTCCGCCGCCTGAATCTGCTAATGCCCGGAGTCTTTGCCCCACGCTGTAACAAGGTTTTTATAATTTTAGTATATTAAAAAAAATGGCTATAGTTATAGAAATCTTAGCCACTTTTGGTGGTAAATGCTTTGTCTAACCAGTTCTATGATAATTTTCTTTGCTCTGGTAACGTGAAAAAGCGCGACGTTCAGTTCTACCACTCAACACGCAATGTTTCGAAAACAGAGCGATGGGCGGGGAACGGTATGTCTTAATACTAGGTTACCTCTATCTACCCTGCGTGCGGGATATATATGCGGGATACAGCGTGAAGCTAAAAATACCCACAATAGCCGGTACAATCAGTCACTTGATTCTTGGCGGAACTTACAAAAACAACGCCATTTTGATTTCACTATCAAAGAATACAATATATTCTTTGGATATAGTTATATAAATTAAATAATAAAACACTATAATTTTCAGGCAGTCAGTCAATAACCATATTTTTTTTATACTAACTTATTTTTTAAGCTTTCTATATAGACAAGAATAATATAAAATAAACAATAATTAAAATTGCGATAGCTTACATGCCTTTTTTTTTTTATTACGCTGGGAAATGTGTTTATGCAGATGTACTGTGGGACTCACCGGTAAGTCCGATCCTACCCACTAAAACCCAGCGGAAACCCTCTCCATGGATGGAAGGCCCGCCTATCGCAGGCCACTGTCACTTTTAGGGTTCTCTAGGGCACCCACAGCCTTGATGACTTGCAGAAGGGCCAGAATGCTCCTCCTACAGGCGTTCCTTTAAGGTTAGAGCAGCGCATAGCGCATTCTCCTGCTTCCTGGTCTACGGCGGCGAAATGGGTCTGCATTTATGCGGGATTCGCGCACTCGCTCCGCGGTCTCTTTTAGTGAGATGACTGCCTCACAGAAAGAGACCATTGCAGACCAGTTCCCCTTACTATCCAGCATGGCCCTTACTACACTGGATAAAGAAAGATCTTGACCCACCACAGCCATCAAGGCATAGCGCTGTGGGGCCCAAGCGGGGCATTCAGCCAGAGTATGATGTGCCGAGTCGACGGAGGCATCACACTCATGGCAAACCGGTGACATTTCCCGACGCGCAATCTGGTGCAAGTATTTGCCGAAGCAACCATGCCCCGTCAGTACCTGCACCAGCCTGAACGTCAGGATTCCATATTCCCTGTTTACCCAACGCTCTAGGTAGGGACGGATTGCCTCCCTCCACTGTCGCTAGGCCTGCCACCGGGGATCCAAGGTCCTCCCTCCATCGCCGGATCAGGGCTTCATCAGCTCTCCTCCTGATCGGCGCAATATCCTCCAGCGATGGTCGTACGCCTCGTGACCGTTCGCTCGCACGTAAAGCGTGTACTCTAGCAAGCACTTCCGCCTGTAATTCCCACGGTGGATCGCCCGCCAATAGAGTTGCCGCTGTCCAGGACACTGTATGGTACCCCCGAATTGCTCTCACTGCTATGACCCGTTGTGCTTTCCGCAAATGAGCCCTGTTGCGAGCAGTGAGAGAATCCACCCACACGGGGGCACCATACAGAGCCATTGATTTCAACACACCGACATAAAGTTGTCGGCATGCGAAATCCGGCCCTCCGATGTTTGGTAGAAGCCTGCTCAGGACTCCAGCGGCGTTCAGTAGCTTTGGTGCAAGCCGAGCAAAGTGCGACGCAAACGACCATCGTCCATCCAGAATCAGACCCAGATACTTCATCTGGGACCGTACCACCACTTCTTGCCCTTGGATGCGCAGAGAAGACCCACGTGGGGGACCCCTACGCGGGCCATGAAATAAGAGGACTTCTGTCTTAGACATAGACACCCTCAGATCCAGCGCCTCGATGCGGCCTATTACTATATTAGTGCCGGCCTCGGCCAAGGCTGCGGCCTCCTCATAATTTGATCCCCGGGCGATGACAAGAGTGTCATCAGCATAGCAAATAACACTTATTCCGGCGGGAAGACTGCAACGAAGAAGCCAATCGTACCCGATGTCCCACAACAACGGACCCAACATGTGGACCCTGTGGAATCCCACAACTGACCCTTTGTCGACTAATCCGACCGTCCCTTCCAATCCATATGACTACTCTGTCCCGGAGGTAGTCATCCAGCAGCCGCCGGAGATAGAGAGGTACCCTATGGTACCGAAGGGCCTCCCTTAACGTCTCAAACGGCAAGCTGTTAAAGGCATTGACCACATCTAATGAGACGGCAAAAAGAACATCTCTTTCTGCCGTCGCGGCCAATGACCGAGTCTTCAGGGCGTTCAGAGCGTCGATGGTTGACAGACCAGCCCTGAACCCGAACTGAGCCTCTGAAAGACCCGGACCTACCTCCTCTAGGTGCTGATTAAGACGAGAAGCAATGATCTTCTCCAATAATTTACCAGTCTCATTCAGCAGCACAATAGGCCTGTATGCGGATGAGGAGTCCAGAGGTCGACCTTCCTTCCGAAGCAGGTACAGCCCACCTTCTTTCCAGATCTTTGGAAACTGCCCAGTTGTGAAGCACTTGTTAAAGAGTTCCCGCAGATTATCACCTAGGTATTCCATGATGATATTTAAAGCTTTCCCTGGAATACCATCAGGTCCTGGAGCCGTTTTTTGGGCCTTGAGTCGCCCGAGCGCCAAATCCATCTCCTCCTGCAAAATCAGGGGAACCACTGACATCTTTTCGTAGACTGAAGAAGAGGTCATTCTAGGCGGAATGTGTCCTGATGGCTCTGGGAACAATTGTACCACAAGACTCAGAAGAAAGTCCGGCGACAAGGTTCTAGTTAGAGGGGCGCCCGCCGCACAAAGTTTATTTCGCGCGGCTAGATATGGACGTCCCCACGGATTCTTGTTTAAGCCCACTAACATAGCTTGACGAGCCTCAGTTTTAGCTTTAATAATAGCAAGCTGCAAGACCTTTTTCTTTTTCTTATACACACCATATAGCTGGCCCTCAAGCATAGGATCGAAGCCATGTCTTCTCCTGCATCTTGTATAAGCCCGGCGAGCCCGAATACAAGACACCCGTAATTCGGCGATCTCGGGTGTCCACCAGTAAACCTGGCGACGAAAACTCCTCAGCCGAACTCTTGGCATTGCCGCATCACATATACCTGTCAGAGTGACGCACATCTGAACCGCCAATTCGTCAACGTTGGAGTTATTATCACCAACCCTTCCCTAAGAGCACCACTTAGCCACAATGGCCGCCTCTTTTGCTAAGTTTGTACTGAGCTGGCTGAGGGTCCATCTTGGGAACGTACGAGAAGGGCCCCTGGAGGGAGCCGTCACTGACATCGGCTGAATAGAAACCTCGAACCTAATATATAAATGGTCAGACAAGGTCTCCACCTCCTCCTCTACTCTCCAATTTAACAAATTGCGTGCGACGGACGAAGTTGCAAACGAGAGGTCCACCACGGATCCACCGTTGTGCCGCACACAGGTAAATGTTGTCCCTACATTGAGAAGTATTAAATTAGAGAGAAGGGCCCACACCTGAACGGCTCTTCCCTTGCTGTTGGAAACGGGGTTACCCCATGCCTGGGATTTGGTATTGAAATCGCCGAGAACCAAGATTTTACTTAATGATTGTCGACAAACTGCAGCTCTAACTGTGTCAAGAAAGACCTCGAATTCACGCTACCCATTATGTGCCCGGCTGGAATCTTCGCGTCAGTACATACCATGCACTTTAACTCAGCTTTGCACGATTGAGATTTATGGCCTTCACCTCCACAGCGGAAGCAGAGATGTTCCCTCCAAACTTGAGACGGGCACCGAGGCCTGGAGTGTCCTAGTGCAAAGCACTTGAAACATCGTAAGGGGCGCTCCTTTAAGACCTGAACTTTGGCAGAGCTCCATCCGACCGATCCGACTTTGTAAGGCCTAGTGATTATAGCCACACAGTCTAATTGTACTCACAGATGCTCAGCCAATATGTCTGCCTGCTCAGAGGAATGTGTAGCAGATAGTTCCAACAGTCTGGCACCAGAAATCGCCTGGCGCACCGTCAAGCCTTCTGTGATGGCCAGCTGTACCAGGTCAATACTTTTTTGCGCTCGTTCTAGTGCCTGAGCATAAGAGACTCCTTTCAAAACGGCCTCTTTTGTCAAAGTGATAATGACGGCATTTGTGCGAGGCGGCTTCGCTACTTTGGGCCTGGATGACTGCTTCGTCTTAGAAACATGCGCCGTCGCCATTGGAAGGGGGAAGAAATCTTCTACCAACACTTCCTATGTTGGTAGAAGATTTCTTCCCCCTTTTGCCCTTTCTTACCACTGTGGCCCAAGAACCACTATTTGCTTCTTTATCCGCAGCTGGAACTTGAGTTACTGCACAGCTCGTGTTAGAAGTTCCAGGAGTCGAATCTATGTGAGATTTGGACAATGAAGAATCATCCCTCATATGAAGCGCTTTAGGTGGGATTTTTTTGCGTCAAGTTTTATTACCATTCTCCGTCTCCACTACTCTTGACTCCGTCACATCTGGAGAGGCACATCTCGCATCCGCTGCCAGCGGCGGGCGCAATCTTTTAGCTGGCAAAAGACGGTCTTCAATGCCCGCAAAACGGGCTTCAATCATAGTCCCCACTGAACAAACTATAGAGCGTTTCAATTCCTCCAGGACTCCCTCATTGAATACTATTGGGGCTGCCTGGGATACATTTTTTGTAGCTGCCAGTGCCACCCTAAGATTCTCCACATCCTTAGACTGCAAACATAACTCCACCTTGAGTTTTTTCATTTCATCGTTGAGGCGTCGATTTTCTTCACGCAATCTGCGTATCTCATCACTTTCGGTGCGAGAAATAAAAGCCTCAATAACACCACTTATAGCCACAGCAGCATCCTTAAGCTTGCGCCGCAAGCGCCTCACATCTCCCGAGTCCGAAGCGGACTCCAACACTCCTATATTAACATCTTTTGTTGGGTTTATAATATTATTGTTATCCATACTGTTCCCACGAGTATGGAGGATATAACGTCCATCCAAGCAGTGCCCCCTGTACTTGAATAAGCCTAATTACGCCACGGGTCTCGGCCGGTACCCTGGCGGGGCCAGCAGTAGCGACTGATCATCCCATCAGCCATGCACCCCTCGCGCTGCTTCGCCACTTGGGTTGGGGTAATTTTTTACAGAGGTTTTCTTCCTCGCAGTCCAGCCGATGAAGGCAAGACTCTCCGTTCCACTCATGATTACGAGACATGACCGCAAACCCAAGTGGAATTCCGATATTCTCGGCGCTGGTACAAACATCGCTGCACCTACGTGGCGGCAGGGCAAGTACACACCACGTTTGCCCGCCCTAGTACCTCGCACTGTGTCCTCTGCAATTCAGAGGAACACGCGGAGTACCACCGTCGCGTCGGATAATTCGCCGGCGGGCAATCATTAACCAAAGAAGAATTCTTTGGTCAATGATTACCCGCCGCCCAGGGTGCACCGCCACACTACACTGCTCGTCTCCCCGAGTGGCAAGCACATTCGAAAGAGGCCAGCAGCAAGCGTGCACACGAGGAGGTTATCCGACATTGCCCCCTAGCTTACATGCCTGTTCTAACTTTCTAACGCTGACTGAACAAAGCATGTACTATTTTGATATATAACTGATAAATATTAACTTATGCATATTTAAATACTTATATATACGTACTAAGCAGGTTGAAGAACAAATGTTATGTAGATACTAGTGTCCTGCTCACAACTTTGCTTGCTTGGACTACACTAACGTACGTATAAGCCTATAATTTTTTTCTTGCATAAAATTAACATCAGCGTTAAAATGTATTGCGTAATTATAAATACCGAAGGATACATTGATGCGAAGTCCATGATCGTACTAGTAAATATAGTTCCATATGTATTTGTCTACCTTTTATTTTTTTTTAGTTTTACTCTGTATTCCGCATATAGCAGGGTAGGCAGGGGACATCCGATCTCCATTGCCACTTATCTTCATCAATTACCTAAAATGCGTCCATCCATGTTTCTGCGATACAGCTCTCTCACATAATGCTGCTTTGTTACTACCTGGACCGCCCACAATCCATAGTGTGGGTGGAGTGGTTGGCGCACCATGCACTCGAATCAGTGCAGGCTGTTGAGAACAAAACAAATTTTAAATTTAAATAACTCTATAAAGACACTTAATTTATAATAATATAACATAATTAATTTATATAAACATCTTTTCTTTAAATATAATCAAAATATGCATCTACACCTAAATCTCAAACTACGTCGTTTCGGTTTGCGTTGTTGGGTCGTTTTGAATCTAATTTTTTTTTTCATTAACGGGACCAAAAATAATCTAATTTTATCATGCAATACAACATAAAGATTTCCAACTTAATAAATTAAATTTAAATTTGTTTTAAAAATTTAGATGAAACATACATAAATACATTTTTGTTTTACACCATGACTATTTAGACAAAATATAATTGATGAACTGCCCACCCTATGTAACCTTAACTCAATATAAATTATGTAAAGTCTTCAATTGTTTAGCAGACATTGGCTCAAAATTTTTGAAGAAAAAAAAAAATCTTTGAAAACAGCTAGCATATAACCATCATATAGTTGCTAAAGTTATATCGATTTTGATTACATACGTTTTTAGAATGTTTTGAATTAAATTTATACAGTAAAAGATATTAACTGCTTACATTTTTTTGTTTTTCAAAAAACGGCTTTTTTTTCTGAAACTGGAACGTATCTCCGACTTCGTCCTTGTATTGAACCAAAATCGTAATTCACTTTACGTCGTTTCGATTTGCGTTGCATTTTTAGTAACGAATTAGCGACGCATAGCAAGGTTTAGGTGTATTTATTATTACTCTACATAATATACATAGAGGGGGCATAAAGATCTATGCTAATATTATAAATGCAAGAGTATGTTTGTTTGCGTTTTGTGGCGTTGCTTAGTCCGTCTTTACCGTGGAAAATTATCTTATTTACATGGGACGAGCCATTATGAGTAGATGATTCACATTGACCACGCAGGCAAAGCCGTTGAAAAAACTAGTATATAATCGATATTTAAATACCCTAGAACTTAATACTCGTGCAACTCCATTGACTGGCAGGTCTTTCGGCGCAACTGGCGCATTTGTTGCAGCTGACACCGCCGGTATAGTTGGCAACACTGGCACTTGTGGTACAGTTGGCAAGTCATCTTCAATTTCTAAATCTTGGGCTTGTATTGTATCTCCTTGAAGAATCCTCGCAGGTACAGGTTCAACGCCGACTATTTCACCTGGTATACCTAGAAACAATTAATATATTAGGCTTATCTGTCTTTATGTTAGGTTGAATTTATGCTTAACAATATTTATGTGGCGTCATCTTTTAGATTTTACTTATTAATCATCAAATTAATGCGTTAGAACAATACTATCTTATTATAATTTGAGTGTAAACACGACGGTTGCAGGTTCGATTCCCACTTGGGAAGAATGCATTATTTTCATTCTCCGGTGGAACGAGACAATGCGCGATGTTGAGTTGAGTGAGACGTCTCAAAAGGTGGAAAGCGGGGAACGGAGTGTCTTAAAAAAATATATTTTTATGAAAGTTAGCCTTAATTACGAGTTAAATCTAATTAAATATGGAAGTATACATACCACGAGCTCCAACACCAACCCCATTCATATCCTGATCTTCAACTGCACCAAGTATCTGTAGTATAGCTGCACGAAAATCCTTATATACTTCTTCTGGATTTCTTTCTCCGTTTACCTGTAAATTGATAATTTTAGAATTTCGACACATTTATGTTACTTACTAACTAAAGAACTGAACTGATACCATACTAAGAGCCACAGTTAATTATAATTTCAGACTAAAATAAATAAATAAAATATTTAAATATAAGATTATAAAATGAACAATATTACTGTCTAATTACAAACAATGTCGCTTCCAAAAATCCTTTAGACCTAAAAACTATTTCTCGATTAACCATTTCTAAAATTGATTCTTAAAATATTGAGACTAGACGTATTTCTCACGTTTTTAATTAATCTATTATATACTTTTGGAACCTTACTTATAATAGCTGTTGCCATTATTGATAAAATTCAACTGATCGCTACGTTTTGAGATATTTTTGTTGTTTATTGCCATATATATTATATAATATGCCAGTCTGTCTTTACTCTAGCTTCATAAATTATACAACAAATGAAAAATTTATCCAAATAATCGATCATTCTATTTACTTTACCTTATACTTAAGACAATCTGGGGCAATAACTATAAATTTATAAGGTCACAACTGTACGAACGGACGGATTCAATCATATTTCTATATATATTTATGAAGACATGAAATATAAAACCATGGCCCATAGTAAGTGTAGCTCATACATTTCATATTTGTGATATAATAGTAGGCTCTAGTGTTAGCTCTATATTCATATTCTATTTAATATTTGAACAATGTGCACGTGTGTTGTTTTGGAGAATGATTGAAGAATTGTGCTTAACTATATTTTACCTGCGGCGTCGATTGTAAGGAAACAATAAAGATGAAGAAGATTTATATGGAATAGTTAGAAAATAAGAAGTATCATAGTTTTATATTCAAGGTAAATAGATAATCTAGATAATCTCTCCTAAGGGAGATCTTAGAGCTAAAATAATTACATCTTCGCGCTGTTATCACATAGTAAGGTAGGTAGAAGCAACTTAGTGTTAAGAAACTTCATATGCATTTGATTTTCAGATATTTTGCGTTTTAACTAGCGAGCAAAAAAAAATGCAAAACAGTGACGTAAGTAGGACGTAGTGACGACTGCAGGTGCCAGACCATGCCTCTGTCATGGCAAACGTAACAAATTTATTCACAATACACATATATACTGGTGTCACCATTAAAATTTCACTTCAACCATCCCAGCACCTGCACACTCCCACGTCCTCGAAAAACTCTACGACTAATATATATTTATCGTGTTTCTTCATATACTTACATATAAATATAACATTTTAATATCTCTATTAAATGACATTGGATTAATAGAAGAAACAAGTTCGTTGTAGTGAAATTGTACGGTAAAATACACAAAATGTCTTTTTTTTCTTTGATGTGAACAATAAATATAAAAAAAATCTGATAAAAACATATATACTAACATACTGAATTATAAATGTCACCTTCTAAAAATTATCGACTAAATCAATCTAGATTTAATCGACTGAAAAGGGAAGGGTTTCAATTGGTCAGATTTTACACTTTTTATAACAATTTACAAAGTTTGTAGAGGTAGCTCTATATATCTTATAAGTAAACCTGAAGTGATATTTACACTTTTTACTGTGACATGTGACAATTCAATTGGAGCGATAATAACCTCAGATGGTTTACATATTTGCAATATTTGAACTTTATAATAGTAATAGAGGAAATGTTATCACTATTGGTAGACTACACTCTCATCTTATATATATATATATATATATATATATATATATATATATATATATATATATATATATATATATATATATATATATATATATATATATATATATATATATATATATATATATATACTCATTTCTCGCATTTGCTCGCATACTGTGGAGTCTAGTTAAAAATTTTAAGAGTTCTTAATGAGTTATTTACTCTAAACTTTCTTCACTCTACTGAAATCTGTAAAAGCTTTCGCAACGTTCGTTTCCTCTTAATCTATGAAAGCTCTATTTATGATTATGATTGTACCCTGGAATTTATGCTCAGTTATTACTAAGCAAAATCTGGACGTTATATGTATTATTGCAAAACATAAATCATCCAGTGATAAATATTTCTTATGCTATATATTAGGAATTTACAAAGCGCTGTGGACTCTTGTGTTACTTAAAGTTTAAAATTTAAAAAAATTTGGACTTTTAAATATGAAATTTGTTCAAATGGGAATATGGACCTATAGATATCGACTATACGCGGAATATTTATCTATGATAATTTTGTCTATGGGAATATTCTTTGTCAAACTACGTCCCTAGAATGAACCTGTTCCATCAAATAATTAATAGTTTCAATGGCATAGCTTGGCGTAATTAAAGCGTACTCTTGGCTACGGTCTCGCTCTTGAAAGAGCCTGGCGAGGCCATTTAGAAAAAGAAACAGAAAGATAATAATTTAATATTTTGTTTGATAAGGTTAGATATTTGTTTATAACAAATTTTCTTTTATAATTGGGTGCTAAGATGTTTTTTTAAGCAATAATATTACTACTACAGCTTTAACCTGCGGCATCGCCTACCGGGTAAAGTGGTAATTTGCAGAGGGTTACTTCGAAGCGATTAAAGTGATTTAATATAGCCCATTTCATTTCTAGGCAGGCTCCTGCCTAGAAATAAAATGGGCTATTTAATACAGAAATAATTTTTCAATTAAAACGAGTAGTTCTTGAGATTAGCGTGTTATCAAACAAACAAACTCTTCAGCTCTATAATATTATTATAGAATATATATATATATATATATATATATATATATATATATATATATATATATATATATATATATATATATATATATATATATATATATATATATATATATATATATATATATAATTGACTTCTCCTATTAATTCAATTATATGTAATTTTTTTTATTTACTCTCCTGTAACGTCGCAACATATACATACATACGAATCAAACGATTGTATTTTACTACGAAAATACCAACTGGCATTTTTTAACTTAACTGGAATTGTATTCAAAAACTATCTGCTGTATATTAAATAGTGAATTAATCGATTTCTAGTGAATCATCAAGCGTCACTAGCATACGAGTATGATCGCGGTTCGAAGAATGTAAACTTATTATCATGAACATAATGGATAAATTAGTTTGTAAGTACTTTAAGTAGAGGTCAATTACTTATATGATTTGTCGAATCACGACACTACAGTGGCATATTGTGAAGAAATGTATGCAAATGCGATGTAAAATTCCGCTACTTAACTTGTAGTATCTCGCATTCGGGCCTAGACCGTAGAACGGAGTCTTGACACTATGTAGTTTATCTAGACTAGTCTAGTCTAGACTAGTCGGATAAAATGTGTTTTGTTTATGTCAACGACTTGAAATGATTTTTTTTATCTTCACATATCATCTTTATATTGCGACGTACTAATAAAATGTAGAAAAAAAAAGCCGATGTCTGTCTATAATGTAGCTAGACGCTCTTACACTGCGCCGCAATGTATATGTTAAAAAGGATAATAAAAAAAGGAGAACATATATACATAATTATGTAAATAATAGTTAATTATGAAAAATGTAACATATGTGGTATAATAAAGCAGACGTAGCTTGTTATATTGATATATTGATGTGTCGAAAATTTCCTTTTAAGGTCATCGTTTTCCCTTGACTTATTAATAGGATTCCTTAAGTTAGACACTATAATGATTTAGCGTTAAAAATGTGTAGTAATTTAATTTACTATAATAAATCAGTGCTTGACTGTAAGTGCAGTGGTTGTAAGTTCGACTCCATTTTCGGGATTAATTTTATTTAATTTTAGACAAAGTGCGGTGCTGAGTACATTATATCACAATCGATATATCTATATATATGTATATATATATATATATATATATATATATATATATATATATATATATATAATATATATATATATATATATATATATATATATATATATATATTGACCTAGACTTTGAAATTTGAAAGGAAGTAAGAACATAAAATTGACAATTTATCTGTTTCACACATAAAAAAATCATAACAAGCTTATATTTGTAGTTCTCTTCGTACAGACTGATTGCATACGACCGCAAATTTACATTTGTCAATTTTTATGAGTCATACTTTCCTCAGTGGAATTACTACCTCGGTGTGCGAATTATACTCGCACTTGACCGATATGTTTTTTATTATAGTAATATCTGATCTGTTCTCTTTCAATAAGTACAAGTAAGGTCAATGTATGAAGCAAGAGCTAAAGATTTGAGTCTTAATTTATTCGTATACTATACCATTTTTTTGTATGTGTATTTTAAATAGAAAAGAAAAAATATTTCCTACTTAGTTAAAATTAATTAAACTAAATATTGGCCCATGAGGGGATCGAACCCGCGACCTTCGCGTTATTAGCACGACGCTCTAACCAACTGAGCTAATGGGCCTGTTATACACAATGTTAAAATTACAATTTGCAAGCTCTAAGTATATGTTTGTATATAAATAGCCTGTATTATATAATCTATAAAATATTTTTTTATAATTTCTCTGTGATATGACAAAATAATAAAAATAAGTAAAGATATTTTTTTTATACTCTCTGTATTGTCTAGACTAGGTAGAGACTAAAGACCAGTGGTACATCACTAACCTTAAGACACTCCGTTTCCCACTTTCTTATCTTATCCTTTATATCTTATTAATCTTTCAAATTCATATACAATTTCCTTACTAAAACAAACTTTTCCAAACATTTTTGTATCTATTTTGTACCACCACCATTATCCATCACTGGCCACTCAACTTGCCAGAGCAACAAAGCGAAAGTTGCCAGTAGGAATCGAACCCACAAGTGACGCGTTACAATCAAACATATATATAAAATATAAACACACATGAACTTCAAAATATAAATACAAATATAATCTTGGAAGGAAGGCCGTTTCATATTAAATTGCTACGTAATTGGTGTCGTTTAAGATTGTGACATTGTACATGACCGTATTACGGCCGACGGTCGATATAGCTTTGTTTTATTGATGCTTATCGATCATCTCGCGTTACGTATCTGTAACGTCATAGAGTGTAGTGATTGTCTATGGCTGTACGCTAGTATGATTTTTTTTTATTTTGACGTACAGTGTTAGTGTTGGGACAGTCCGTTCTTCTCTTCTTGCCTAGAACTTGAATTTAGAACGGTGATCTATTTTTTTTGTCGAAATACTATTAACAATTCTATTATTTTAATTATAAACTTTTACTTAAGTAAAACTCACAATAACAAAGTAAAAAGTAACACTTATAGTCAAAATAAAAGCTCCACAAAATTTACTTGGGTAGAATTAAATATTTTCATTCCCGTTGCTCTCGTAACAAGACAAAGCGCGGCGTTGAGTTCCGCCACTCAACACGCAATGTCCGGAAGGCGGAAAGCGAGGAACGGAGAGTCTTATTACTACGTTCCCTCTGCGTACCCTGATACGCGGGATACAGTGTGAAGCTATAAAATAAATGTTCAATGGCTTTTCGGTATATTTTTTAGAATTAAACTATTACAAATTTTATTTTCATAAAAAAAATAATTTTTAGGTTTTATAACAACAATTATAACAATTGATATAAAAAATTTTGGCCCATGAGGGGATCGAACCCGCGACCTTCGCGTTATTAGCACGACGCTCTAACCAACTGAGCTAATGGGCCGATACGTAAAGTTTGAATATATGGATTTTGTATTATATAATACATACTGTATAATTATTTCTTTTCCTATTAAGTTTAAAATGGTTTTATGATTGATATACGTAAATAATATTGGTTCTTCATCTTTACACATCCTTATAGGCGTAAATAAACTCGGATATATGCCTTTAATCTACGCACTAGCTTTATTATATACCTACATTTAGCTGGGCAAATTTCGTCTAACAAACACAATAACGAACTGGAAGTAGAGAGAGAATAGTTAACATCACATGAAAGAAGTTCTGGAGACTCAAAGAAATTCTAAAATGCGACATTCCCATAAAATTGAACAGCAAAGTTATAAACACCTGCACACTCCACTAACTAATATACGCCTGTCAAACCTGGAAATATTCTAGGAAAATAAAAAAATAAGATCATAGCAAGCTAAAGAAGTATGGAAAGAAGCATGATGAATATAAAGAAGATAATAAAATGCTCCATAAGACAGAAAACTCAAGTCATCGATGCTCTCAGTCAGCCACAGAAGATTAAATGGTGACTGGTGATGATGGACATGTAGCCAGACTCACGGACAACCAATGGACCATAAGAAAATAATCATAGTACTATCGGGATGAATAAAAATAGGTCGTCCATATGCACGCTGGACAAATGATATTATAAAAATAATAGGTACCCACTGGATACGAGTAGCAGAAGACAGAAAACGCTGGTCATCTCTGGAGGAGGTCTTTACCTTCCGTTGAGAGTGGTTCTTGCATCTGTACTCTACTTAATGCTCAGTTTTAACTGTGCAATACACAATTTTTAAATATTTTTTTATATTTAAATTAAAGCTGATTTATATCAATTGTGAAAATGTAGTTTTTAAAAATTCAAGCTAATTAAATTAAAAACAATTAATTAAATGTCATATTCTTTTTCAAATTGCTTAACTTTACTGGCAAGAAAAAAAAAAGCTTTTTTATTACATACATAAGCGCACAGATAATTACTTAAAATATATTATACTACATACATAACAAAGTTTTGAGTATAAGATTAATATAAAATGGACGAGAAAAATAATTTATTTAAATATTTCATTTAAATAAAATATAAGTCCGAAAATAAAATAAATAAAAATAGTCCTACGTGTATTCTATATGTATATAATATATTGAATTTCAATAAAAGCTTTCTCTACCGTAGGGTAAACTTAAAACTTAAAAAAGAAGCTTACTAACACAAACATTTATTTTTTCTATCTTCTTTTTATCGTAGACTAGTCAATTAAGTTATAAAATAAAATTACTAAAAAGAAAACTTAAAATCAATAAAATAACACACTGGCCCATGAGGGGATCGAACCCGCGACCTTCGCGTTATTAGCACGACGCTCTAACCAACTGAGCTAATGGGCCTGCAGAACTTATTGCAAAATATAGCTATAACAAAAAACTACAGAAAAACCAACAACATTTTTTTTATAACTTAATCGTAAACAATTAGCTTTGTCTATACAAACAGGCGACTGTAAAAGTGCATTTATCACTTGCATTTTACATGAGCAAAACGTTTACGCTTTGCCCTGTATGCATTGAAATGGACGTAATAATTTCGTATACAAAATTAATGAACCGTTGGGCTAGAACCGACGATTTTCTTATAAAATATGCATATGGTGTCCAACGTACGTTTTCTTCAATACCAGTTTGTAGTTATTACTTATGAAACTTTGATTATTGAGTTTTCCAATATTATTGTATTGTATTACTTTGTATTTTAATTTTAATGGAAAATGTTTTAAAGCTTTTATGCATATTTTGCTTAAATACTAAATTATAGATTATAATTAAAGTAAACTCTACTAATATATCTGTTGGGATGAATATTCAAAATGGGTTATACAAATGGGCGGCGTTCAAATCTTGTCTTGAATTTGGGCGGGAAGCGGAGAGCAGAGTGTCCTCACACTTAATATATATATGTATATAGATATATATATATATATATATATATATATATATCTATATATATATATTATATATATAGATATATATATATAATACTATTATATATATATATATATATATATATTATATATACACGAATAGAATTGAGAAATGCGAATGAATTTGTGAAATATCGAATTTAAAATATCTGTAATAATCATGAATATCCAAACTACCAATTTATTATTCTAATTAAAAATGTACTATTCATATACTAAAAAAAATTAAATACTCATTTACAAACACAACAATATTTAATATAAAATTATATTACGATTTTTGTATCTAATTTGTTTTATTACTTTATAGATACATGTCGACGATAAAGCAGTGACACAGGAAATCTTACTCTAATAAAGCCATTAACAACTTATACCAATAAACTATCATTGACAATATATTAACGGAATTAAAAAAATATTAGCTGTCAATTCTTCAATTCTTAGATAATAATAAAAAAAAAGAAAACTGACATATGACAGTTGACCGAATATTATTATTTCATACAATTTCTGTATCTTATTATTGTGTAAAATAGTTTCATTCGATTGATTTTTTATATTATATAGGAGAGTGTGTAGTAGTAATATATAATTAATAATAATAAATATATATAGGAGCGACTGCGCTATATCCTGTTCTAAAAGCTGAATGTGCCGTGTGTAAGAAATTTTTGTTATTTGTTAGTTATTTATGGTGGTTTATGGTTTATAGGTGACACCAACTTTATACACTTTGTGGCACCACAGATAAACAAAATATTTGTGTGGAATATACACGATGCGAAGTGACATTTAAATTTTAGCTTAAAAAAATATTAATTTCCATAGTATACGTTTTTATATAATCGCTTGTGTAAATATTTATATTCTGTGCAACAATATTTCTATAGGTATACTCTAGGTATAATTTAATTTATCGATAGGCTGAGATAAAGAGCTTATTAAATAAAAACTTTATGACACTGATATAGTAGTTCTACTTTTCGTATGTGATTCTCAGCGGCCCATTAGCTCAGTTGGTTAGAGCGTCGTGCTAATAACGCGAAGGTCGCGGGTTCGATCCCCTCATGGGCCAAATGACTTTTTAAAAGCATTTGTAGTGTTACTAGTTTTTAATAAAATAATGACAATTTATCTGAATCTGTGTGTTTCTATATGTATTATTTTTATAAATACTTTTTGTATACAAATATTTTTTGTATTGTAGATGTAAGAAATGCTTGCCGTCGTCGCCTACAATTGCGGCGGCACTTTGATATTTATTAATTATTATATAATTAATGTAATAATATTTTGCTTTATACGTATTGCTCGTGTACGCTGTGTTGGCGATTTAAATAAATATATAAATACTTTTTTGCAAAAAATGTCGTCGTCGAAGCTCAGTAGCCGGCCATATTTACTGTGCATGCGCTTCAATTTCCATTCGGGAAAATATTATAATTAAACTATCTTTACCAGCAGTTTCGCTACCGGTTATATCGAGCACTTACACTGTGACAATGTAAGTCACGAAACTCGTGCGGCACTTGAATAGCATCAAACTGGTCATAGTGGATCTTCCTGTGTTAATGCGAGATTAAACGCGGGAAAAGTAGCTAGTGCTCTCCCCCTGGCCTCCTATCTCATTACTACATTGCGAAGTGAACGTAGACGGACAACAAACACATAATGGAAAACATTCATATATTACTCTATTACGCATAGATATTTTCCAAATTAAGTGAAAGCGGAAAATATATGAAAAAAGCTAGTTCTATAAAAAAGAAAGCTATAGCCATACTAAGATATGATATCGTTTTTTCTATATGTGTATTATGGTGTAGACCTAAAATCTAGTGGTGACAATTATTTGTCACTTTCTGCACAATTTATGACTATTGACAACACAACATCGCGCTTTTTGACATGAATAAGTCGTTAAAATTGCTTTCTTTAGATTATTTCAATACGAAATCACTACGAGTGTTTAGATATGTAAATGATTTAAGAATTGCCATTTCAAGTTATTTTTGATGTGTATTGAAAAAAAAAACAATTAATATTTTTTTAATTTCTGGCTTTATTAAATGAAATTTACTGTTAAAAAGAAAATATATTTGGCCCATGAGGGGATCGAACCCGCGACCTTCGCGTTATTAGCACGACGCTCTAACCAACTGAGCTAATGGGCCGATACGTAAAACTATTAAAATACGTTATTGTAACTACGTATGTATTATCGATTTTTTTCTTTTTGCAATTTTTATAAGTATTCCTAACCTTACATTTACATAATTTTAATATTTTATAAAATATAGTACAAGCCAATGTTAGTTTTATAAAGAATTTTTCGGGAAATATATATATCTATATATATATATATATATATCTATATATATATATATATATATATATATATATATATATATATATATATATATATATATATATATATATATATATATATATTAATTTTACATATTAATTTAATAAAGTAATAAATATATAAACTTACCGCTATGAGCATATTGCTTTGATCGAAGTAATCTGCCACTGGCATCACATTTTTATAGAAGTTGTTGAGTTCCATCCTCGCCAAGCTTAGCACTACGTGGCCTAGTCGGGCTCCGTACTCTATTTGCCTCTCTAGCACCCTCTGTCTCCAGCTCACGAGCACCACCCCGCTTATTGTTTGGATCTGATGGGATGAAAAAAATACAATTCATATAAACTGTTGTCACAACGAGAAAGTCCCATTATTAAGATAGTAGTGTTATTTTAAGATTATTATGTAAACCAGATCATGGACTAGAAAATATTTTAAATCAAATTTTTTAAGCAAATAAGATTAAAGTGGGATCCGAATGGAATATGGCACCGTTTCTCTTTATTACAAGTTATTTTGTAGTCTAAAAGGACAGTATCTCAACCAACTGTAGTGACATTAACTGTTTGAGTAAACTGTTTGTAGTAAACTGAATTGCGTTCGTTTCGATATGTTATACGAAATCACATTGTACTTTGTCGTATTTACTTTAATAGAATATATATTTTTTTCTAAATTAAAAGTAGCCGGTCCAGCCATTTCAGAGATTAGCCGGAACAAACAGACCGATAGACAAAAATGTTATGTTGGTATATGTAAAGTATATATATTCATATGAATGTAGTAAAAATCGGTTATTTTAATATTACAAACAGACATTCCAATTTTATTTATTAGTATAGATGCTACGTTCTCATTATTCTTCGTATGGTACTACATCATTTTTTCTAAAATAAAACATTATTATTATTATTATTATTATCTACTTCTAGAGATCTCCCTTTCTAAGAAAGGGTATTTTTTACCATATATACGGGCTTTAGCCAAGTATAGAGGCAACTGAGTCTATAGATGATGTTGATAAGAATACTGAGTCTATAGATGATGTTGATAAGAATACTGAGTCTATAGATGATGTTGATAAGAATTTATTATTATTATTATTATTATTATTATTATTAAAATGTACCATTATTTTATTACTACTCATTATGGAAAAGCCGACCGACCCTCAGTTACAATTAATGACACGTACGAGTCACCGCTGTACGGTCGCGTGTATTATTAATCTATTTATTCTAAAACGCGAGATACCATCGCAAGGGTGACGCGGCTCTTTGGGCATTCAGTCCAAACAATAATTTTAATATACATTTATTATTTCTATTATATAAACGATAAATCGCAAAATGTAGCATGTATAATTCTAGCCATGTTTAAAGTGTGTACTCGTATTTGGGATAGATAGGGTGTATAGGAACCTGGTCCAAGATATAGAGCTTACTAGAGTCTTACTAGAGTCTTACTAGAGTCTTACTAGAGTCTTACTAGAGCTATGTCATGCTATAGTGGGGATTACTCCATCAACCATGGTGTCTATAATCAACCCAGTCCCACTGCGCCACCATGACCACTAATAATCTGTACACGCTAGTCTGGTCACTGATTGAAATTGAAAAAATATATTTTTTGTATCGGACAGTTTATTTATCGAAGAAGGCTATATTGCATCACGTTAATCGTTTCTATGTAATCCACCGTACCTGCTCTACTGCAATGTGTCATGTGTCATACAACTTAGCAAAATAAAGCTATTAATTTATATTATAATTAAGCCTTTACTTTATGCAGTTAAAGTATTCAGTTAGCTTCACGCTGTATCCCGCAAATAGCAGGGTAGGCAAAGGGAACCTGGTGTTAAGACACTCCGGTCCCCGCACCCTTTCTGTTGAGTGGCGGAAGTCAAGGCCGCGCTTTGTCTTGTTACCAGAGCGGGGAAAATGGAAATAATAAATACATTCTCCCCGAGTGGGAATCGAACCCGCAACCGTCGCGCTTACTATCAGACGGTGATATTAGGACGAGTTGCGTAACAGAAACCCAAGCGCTTTGTATGACAAGACCAGACAACATCAATTAATGATATGACCCCTGAATGTGATTCCAACCTGCAATCACAGTGTTAAGTTACACATAACAAACAACTGTACTACAATGGCACAGATCACCCGTCACTTTTATTTTTCAATAATTAGTTTTGACAACGTACTGGGGTCGAGGCGCCACAGCCATGTTAGTGACCGTGACATTACGTTGGGGACTCATTGATTCGAAGTTAAAGTGCTTGTAGGTATTGCCTTTAGTGGAACACCGTTTGAATGTGAACGTGGGTTGCGGGTTCGATTCCAATCGGAGGAATGACTTATTTCCATTTACCCTCTGTCTCATAACATAAGCTATCATTTTAACTAATTATATATATATATATATATATATATATATATTATATATATATATATATATATTATATATATATATATATATATAGATATATATATATATATAATTATATATATATTATATATATATATATATATAATGTAATCAAGTTATATACAAAAACACTGAAAACTTATCTCTACTTTAGGCTGCATAAAAGACTTTAAAAGGTCAGACTAGACTCAATTGCTGCCAATCAATTCGAGTAACATCGCCATCATTCTCGCGGTCCCTATGGAGCGGTTTCTATACAATTACATTAAGTAAAAACGTACTATAAAATTACTTTAAGTTAAGCTAAATAACTTAATATATATGTAGTTACAGCTAAGTGGTAGGTAATGGAAATGGCCAAGCGTATTTATTTTTATAGTACTTTTTTCTTTTTTTTTGCATTAATATACCTCCTATATTTTTCAGTACAGACAAAAGCTATATATATAAGAAACAATCACTACGTTCTCAACAAACTTGTTAGCGGCACTACTTTCTTTTGTACTTTGTCTAATCCTTTTTTTTTTGTTTGTTATGAATTTAATGCTGTTAGCTCTATTGGCATTATATTTTTAGCGACACCGGTTGGGGAGGGAAGAGGGTACTCTGTCTCTGTCCAAATATGCTGGAATTCGTCGTCATTTCCGTCGACGGCGGTGTAAGTGTCGTGTATGTGTTTTGTGCTTCCTACCTACATATGGGGCATTAGCAACTGTAATGGGATCATCGGGGTCTAATAGAACGCTACGCGGGCGTCTGAGCTTAGATTTAGCGTACGGGGTGTAGTCACACGACTGTACGATAAAGGGGTTCGCGTGAGTAGCTGCGCGCTCGAAGTAGCGCCTGGATAGGCTTTTGCAGTACTCTTGAATCGATTCCAGTTCGAAGTCTCTATGAAGGTGGACATTGCGAACGAACCAGGGGCAACCTGACGCAATTCGCAAGAATTTATTCTGAACAATTTGAAAGGCATTCAGCTTAGTGTGTGCGAACACGACACTAGCATAAGTGAGGACAGGTCTCACACAAGTTTTGTATAGTGTCAGCTTATGTCTAAGTAACAATTTACTCTGCTTGCAGATTAGAGGATAAAGCCTTCTGTAAATAAAGAGAACTTTGTTTCTGGCTCTCTTGAAGTGTGAGCTAAAAGAGAGTCTGGAATCTAGGATTACTCCTAGATATTTTGCCTGTGGTTTCCAGGGAATAGGTCGGTTTAACATGTAGACGGTGGAAGCCGTGTCGTGTTTGACACGAGGAAACAGGATCGCTTCACTCTTATACGGATTAACTTCGATCCTCCATAAACGGTACCAATCGCCGAGGGCGTCGGCCGCAGTCTGGAGTCTTTCAGTTAACAGGCGAGAATAGCGAGAAGTAGTGTATAGGGTGGTGTCATCGGCGTCGGAGAAAGAGTAGAACCCTGGGGAACACCAGCACAGACGAGGTGGGGAGAGGATAGAGTGCCCTCTACTTTGTATCGAAAATACGTATTTGACAAGTCTCGTGGGATGTACACTAGACAGTGTGGTACACCGGCGGTGAGCAACTTGAAAATCAAGCCGTTGTGCCACACTTTTTCGAAGGCTTTCACGATATCGAGAAGAATGACTGCAGTGTGAGTGTGTGCCGTCGTCCTGATGTTATAACGAGCTATATGCTCTACGAGGTGGTGCACTTGGTGAACAGCAGAGTGCTTTTTCCTAAAACAAAATTGCTCATTTATGAGCAATGATTTGGCCTCTACCACAGACAGACAGAGAGTCTAACCAAGATTATTTTCTCATATATATATATATATATATATATATATATATATATATATATATATATATATATATATATATATATATATATATATATATATGAGATAAAAATAAATTATTGTGTCGGTTAGTATATTATAATAGACGATAAAAAACCACTCGTCAGGATTTTTTCTGTCTATCTGTCTGCTTATTTGTCCTTCAATCACACAAAAACTACTGGACAGAAATGAATGATTTTTTTCATAAATTATGGTCTTTACCCCGGCTTTCCACACAGTTCTCGGAAAATAAATGAACAAGTCTAAAGCTAAATTACTTTGATCATTGATCATTATTGAAAAAGGGGGTTAGATTTGGCACTGTATTAATTCGAAACATTAAATAATATATAGGATCATTTTTATCCTGATATGCAATGCAAGCCCCATAGGAAAATTAGAGAAAGAGACGATTAAATTGAGTCGATTACTCGCAAGTAAAGGTAATTTAATTCGATTCTCACTTAGTAAGAGTGGCAAATGGTAGAAGTGTTCTAATAGACATTTTATAATATAAAATATTATAAAATTCTAATAGACATTTTATAATATATACTAAATGAACTTCCACAGTCTAGCTTCACTATGATTATTACAAATCATTTGATATATAATGATTATAGTGACATCTAGCGGTAAGTAGATAATTAGGTCGTTTTTGATAGAATGCCATCATTGGTAGATTACTCGCAAGTGAAGTTATAGAATATATTTTTCTACCTAACATAATAATAATTTAAAAGATTCAATTAATATTTTCACTGTAATATTAACATTATTTTAGCATTGACGATGTTATAAATTTAATATCGAGTGTAAATTTTTCGGGACTAGCCATTGAAAGTTTATTTTGTTTTATAAAGTGGTAATTGGTAAAAAGTGCAAAGCTCAAAGCTCGATAGTTGAAAGTTGAAAGGGAAAAGATTCCCACTAAAGTAAATGAATTGAGCATGAAGAGATTAATCGCGACGTTGAGCTCTGCCACTAAACGATAAACGAATAACAGAGTGTCTTATCACTAGGCTCTCTCTGTCTGTCCAGATATAAAGCGTGAAGCCAAAAAAAGTCGGATGCGTCGAGTATGGCGCTGCATCAAGATGGTGGCCAAATTATTTCATATTAAATGTTGCCTTTATTAAATTTAAATAAAATATTCTTTTAAATTATGACAAGCATCTAATTTAAAAATCTTTATATATTACACAAAAATTAGTAGTGACGAGTGTTCCGTGTGTGTCCTTGACACACTAGTCTCCAACTTTTGTCAGAAGGTCCTTCCAGAATCGATTAACGAACAAATTATAGTACAGTACATATATACGGTTAACTAAATAATTATGTATTTATTATTAAAATTATCACCAATTACAGGCATTTAAATAGCAATTGGTTTTAAAGAGAAATTTCTCGTTGTATACTTAAGAAGATATCCTAATATGTAACTACTGATATATAGAGGCACTTGTAGCGCAGTGGTGAAGAGTCTGGCTTATAATAGGATAGTTGTGAAGTCGAGCCTCACAAACTCTCCATTGAAATGGAAAATTATTCAGCCCAAAGATGGCCTAAGATGCTGAAATCCCAATCGAGGAAAAATATATACCTAGTTTTCTATTTTTTTTTTAATATAGTGTGTCACCTTTATTTCTCTCGTCTAAACAAATTTCACTCTCATTTATTGGTTTTCAATTTTTTTTGCGTCGTATTTGTGTAATGTTTCTACTATCATTAAAAGGTATAGTATCCCAAAATAAAAACAAGATCTGAATTCGCTACCAATTCGTTTTTGTGTGTGTCATTAAAAAATAAAACCATCTAAATATTGAGTGTCTCATATCTTATACAATTTAACACATATATAATCCGTAGAGAGTCTATTTTATTTTGAAGTTATTATATATCTGGCCCATTAGCTCAGTTGGTTAGAGCGTCGTGCTAATAACGCGAAGGTCGCGGGTTCGATCCCCTCATGGGCCAAGATCTTTTATATTTTTCATACGATTTTGATATTGACACGTTTAATTTTAAAAAAATATATACATTTCTATGTCCATATAAAAACATAATTTTATAATTTGATAAATATTCTATACGTCTAATGGCCAGTTCGTATGTACGTACTGATTTACTTATTACTATAATGATCATTTCAAATAAAATTAAGGTATAAAATATATTATATAAGTTTTTTTAATTTTTTTTCCATTGATATACATAGAAAAAGTCTTTCCTTTTCTTCGGTCGACTTAAATAGATTAGACTGTTATATTGTTATGAGAACTAAATGATCATAATAACACATATCTAGATATTTCAAATATACGGATTTTATTAATTTACATAACGATGCCAACGTCGCATAGAGCAGTTTTGCACGTTGAAACAAAACATAAAAAAAATATAAGTTAATGCCCAAGAGAAGACAGTGCAGAAGCAAGAAAGAAGAGTTTATAAATATAATTTCTATGAGATAAATAATAATTTCCCCAAAAATATTTATAGGTTCCTGCAAAAATATTCTTCCTGAAAAAAGTTGATATAGTTGTTTGTATACAAATTTTATTGTATACATAAAAAAAATATGAAAATTTTGTTATGTTTGACTGTAATCGATTACAACACTGAATGAATTTCTCTCATTTCCTCGTTTTGGTAGCAGGACATTAAACTCCGCCTCTTGTTGAGGTCACTAGGTCCTCTGGCAACTCTTACCCATATTTTTTGGGAGATGGAAGGTGAAGTTAAAAAGAATATATTGATTTAGCCTAACATATATTTATTCCAGCATGATTCATTCTTTAATATGTCATTATAGATTATTCTGGCATTACCGTTATATAATTGTGCCATTAAGCAATCCATAAATTACTGTAAGTAGATATATTCAAAATTATACACTTTCCATTGAAAGTATAATCGATGACTATCGTACAGATACGGAATAAATTGAAGCGATACAAAGTCAGATTTATTTTTAAGTTGACTTATTTATATAGATTATATTTTTTTAAAATTTGACTCACTCTCTAGTGGTGAAGTAACTATTGTATGGAAATGGTCTAAGTAGCAACCATTAGTAATCTTATATACTGTAGCATTCAGATGCTGTCTAAATATCGCTGATAGTTAAAAGGCTCTATTTAATAAAGAAGCTAGCCCCTTAATTGACCGACCACCTAAGCTGGCCGCTAGGCTTATATAACTCATCAGGTCTCTTTTTAAATTATTTTTTTTGGTATCGGCACACATTGTGAAGATATGAATAAATCACGGCTAGGTCTTTATGCGACTGACAAATAAATCTCTCCACTTTCCGTCTATTTGAAGACAAAAGGAGTTTAGGAGCTCTCTCTGTATTCCCCTAAAAATAAGTAATTAGAGATTATAACAATAATAATGACAGCTACAGACAGTGAGAGAAATTAAATTATTAATTTTGTTTAGTGGGAATCGAACCCACAACAAGTGTTTAAATTTAGAGATGCACCAAATACAAAAAAATCTTACCTTATCAGAATATTCAGAAACATCTCTCATTGAACGTGGGTATCCCGACACCAAATAGGTTTTTGCTGTGGCGCCATTTTCATTTCCAACATCAGCACTTCTGTCACCGTCTTGCTCGATAATGTTCCAAAATCTTGCATATCTATGGAGAAACCTTTGTTTTTAGGTAAAGTTATCCTTTTACGCCATAATAGTAATAGTCTTAAAAGTAATAGTCTTAGTAAATTATTGTCTCGTCTTAGGTTCTAGTTCGAGGTAAAAGTGTCATGTAGGTAAATATTATGTACATATCCTGTCTTTTGCCTGAATGTTGTTTAGAATGTATTTGTTTTATGTATGTATACATATATAGATAGATTATAGATATTTGTTGTCTTTTTCACATATTAAAGGATATGCTTACCTTTGATTTTATTTAAAAAGTTATATAAAAAAGGCGGTTGAATCCTAGGGTTAAAGGAACCCAGGTCTAGAAACTTAAAAGACACGAACCATCTACACCATTGAATTAGTTATTATATTAGAACTTTAATCAAATATTAGTTGGTATAAACTATACTTCATATATGTTGTGGGAAACGGAATGTCTTAGCACTTTACTTAGCTCTCTTCTTCTTCCGCTAAATACGGTTGATTTTTTTTTTAGTTTCACGCTATACCCCATATATAGTAGGATAACCAAGGAGAACATAGAGTTCTCTGCTTTCCGCCCGGTATCGAGACATTACGAGTTGAGTGGCGATACCTTACCAAAGCGGGAAGATGGATATATATATATATATATATATATATATATATATATATATATATATATATATATATATATATATATATATATATATATATATATACATTACATATTTTTCCTAAAATTATGACGATATGACGATATCGAATATTTTAAAACCACAATTATAAAAAGGTTAGAGTTACTAATTTAACATTCTTAACTGATTCTTTTGAATGAATCTCAAATGTGTACCTATTTACTATTTACACTTACAATTTAACTAGACGCTAAATTTGGCTGTCAGTGATGTAACTGGAAACCTCAAATAAATAAAAAAAAAATTAATAATTTGCCGACGTTTTTCGTCCATGCAGACTACAAAAATATTATCCACATGTCAAATACATTAAAAAACAAAAATAAACTACTATAATATAAATTTGTGAAACCTTTTGTGAATAAATATTGCGTTTTGTACACAACTGATCGGAAAAAATCTGACATCCATCTTTGATAAAAGATTATTTCACAAATGATTATTCTTGATGGTGATAATGTCTTATCACTAAGCTCTCTTTACCTAAACTTCCTCTCTATATAGCGTTATATACACTAAAAAAAAAACTATTTTCCATAGTAACTTTTTTTTTCTTTACGCTATATCCCCACATTCAGCAGGAGACCAGCTTTCATATCGAAATCGAGAAATTGTGAATTATGCGTCAGAATACAAAGCCGCGTTTTGTGTTGAAATGAAGAAGTGGAAAAAATACTTACCATTTCCAATAGCGTATTGCTGCAGCAGATCAGTCATATTGATATGGACCACCCCTCGCCTCTCCTGCATCAGGTTGTCGCAATGGGTCACCTTGCCGCTTCCCGGACCACCTGTAAACGTACCTAGATCGATAAAAACTTAATAACTGTTCGGAGACAATTCTATTTGGTTAAATACCATATTGGCTTAAATTAATATAAGTAGCTTTACGCTGTGTCCTGCACATGCCGGGGTAGACAGAGGAACCTAGTGTTAAGACACTCCGTTCTTCGCTTTCCGCCTTTTGAAGCATTTTGTGTAGAGTGGCGGAACTCAACGTCGCGTTTTTGCCTTGTTACCAGAGCGAAGAAAATGAAAATCATTCGTTCTTCCCAAGTGGGAATCGAACCCACAAACCGTCGCGTTTACAGGCAGAGGCTATGCCTCTGCGCCACGACGGACCTTATTAATTATTATTGATTAATAAAATGTAGTTCTTTATTTTGTATTAAATAAAGAGATGTACATAATAAGTTGTATATATAGTATATTCATAATGATATTAAAAAAATGGTTTGTCCTAACATGTTAAAAATATTTTTTGAATGCACTCATACACTGTTGTTGAATCTAACAATAACAAAATTATAGTGCAATTAACTTCAGGATTCGCTTAAAATTTTTCATAGATTACTATTATAATATGGTCTTTTTTTCGGTTTAATGGTTAATGCTGCAGCCTATTGACCTTGAGATCACCACCGAGTGGTGAGGGAAGAGGGTACTCTGGTCCCTGAGGAGTAGGAAGCACTGCGTCGTTGCTTGAGGAGTCGTCGGCGACAAGTGAATCCACTGTGAGCTTACGGCTTGCGGTAATTTGTATTGTATGTCATCTTACAGACAGACAAATGCCTTATTTCGCTATCTTTATACCTTTACTGTATATTATGTAGGTATATTACCCAAAACAAATATAACAGGCACACTGGGCGGCTCGAACTTGACGTGGCTGGAGTTCTGCATGGGGAACGGCACGCCGGACGGTGTGGCTGGCCACGCGCTCTCGCGGCGGCTGCGATCGCCACCCGTCTCGAATTCTTCATTGTTTTGTTCTGTTTGCATTGTATTGTGGAGCATTATTATAATATTGTAAATAAAGAAAATATACGTTAATATTATATATATTGTATTGTCATCTCTTTCTCTCTCTCTCTCTCTTTATATTATACCTAATGGATTTAATAACCTGTTTATTTATACTAAGCCGATTGTGGACAACATAGCAGGTTAAATTTAAGCGAACTTCATTTTTATCACCTCAGTAATCTCTATATTTCATTTTGGCTTAGGTATATACTAAAATGTCTAGTATTTTTTGCATTTTCCCCCTATTTTATAAGAATTGCATCCTCAGACGATTGAATGAAAATCCAATCTTACTGTATATTTGAAACATAATCATTTAAAAAATGTATGCCTTTACGTAATATTAATATTGTATTAAAAAAATCAAAGTAGAAATTATATGTTGTATAATTTTTTTCAAAACGGAATCGAACCCACAATTTGACAATTTAAAATTACAATATAATAATTTCTTTTTCTAGAATATCAACTTTTATCAAATTTAAATCTATATCTTAATCTTTTTTTTAAATTTTATTTTACACATTTTTACGTTAATAAGACATTTAAATATTATCAAAAAGCTCACACCTATGAAGAACACAACCATTTTTTATGTCTATATTTATTTAATTTATGTTTTTTTTGCAGGGAGAACTTGTCAAACACTCCATTCTCCGTTTCCCGCACGTATTCAAGACCGTTATATGTTATGAAAAATTCCAAATGGGATTCGAACCAGTTTACAATCGCTGTCCAAATGCGTCTCAGTAAAGTGTACTGAGTGAAGAATAACGTTAATATTTTGCAATTTCAGCAGACTATATATTATAAATAACCCAGTACGTAAATAATATTTTGTTTGGTAACAAATTGGTAGTTAATGCTTTATAAAAACAAATTGGCGCCCGACGTGGGACGCGCACTTACCAGTGTCTAAACAGATGCCCATAGTTCCATGAAGATAATTGTATTAAACTTTTTTTCCTTTAGTTAAATTAAAATAGTCCTTATAAAGCTTAACTTTGTATTGGCACTTGTGACAAAAATATATCGAAAACGGTAGTATGTGGACAGTGGTCACACGTATTTAATTGTTCATCGATTGAAGGACACGACCTTCGCATGGGACATTACAAATAAAACATAAAAATCTTTCCGTTTAAATAAAATAAAAACGTTTAACTCATCTTCGTTTGATTCAAATGATCAATTTAACTTTGGTTATTCGAAAGTTGTGTCTACGGGAGAGCATTTCTGCCGGCGATTTAAATCGGGCGCACATCGCGGGCCGACCGCTCTGGAGCAATTTTAACGCGCGACTAAACATATACAACCTTGTTGGTGGTCGACACCTTTGGATGCCGTCTCTTTCACACTTACACAAAATTTATACTGTAAAAAGAGATAGTAAGCATATTAAATAATTTAATAGAGACCTCCCTGAATGAACAACTTTAAAATTACACTAAAAATGCATGGGCTCATGCAAGAAAATGACTACGATGTTTGCATAAGGTTAAGTTGTAGGACGATTAGGGTCAACCGTTAAATTTTTCAGTGACACACACACACACACACACACACACACAGCCTGCGTATAATTTATTCAAATGGTACACATGCGATAATTGATATGTTTAGAAAATTCCGCGTTTCTGAGAATTGGAACGTCGTGTACGTAGTATCGTGTAATTATCAAACCTATAGTTAGGAAAGTTTTACATGTGCTTACAAATGAATCATACTTAATTATGAATTCAATATTTCTTACTTGTTTTCGTATAAGGTCTCTAATACAAGTTTATCTTGTAACATATAGATAGTTGTATCTGTTAAATATATATGTATATCTGTATATCTTTATTAAACCCTATTAGTAGTATAATTAATTCACATTAGTTAATATATAGTTCTCTTTTCCGTCCAAGGAGTATGAAAATGATCTAAGATTAAGTCGATTAATAGTCGACAGTGAAATGGATGTATTTATGACAAGTACTATATCTTTAAATTAAACAAAACATTTGAAGAAATAATTTTTGTCTATGGAATATAAATAAAAAAAAATACTGTCAAAAATATTTTTTTGTAAGTTTTGCCTTTCACGTCGAAACTACAGAACGGTTTGATGACACATTTTTCAGTTATATAGTTTTTAGTCCTAGGCAGTTTGTGCGATTGATCTTGGTCAGTGATATCGCAACTCTTCCCTAGAATTGCATATTACAGTCTTTTTCGCTTTTCTCATTTACATAATTAACATAGACACCCGAAAATTTAAATTTGACTACTTTCCGTTGATCTACAACTATGAAATTGGCACTGGACCCTCGGCGCACGAGTTTGATCTGACTGACAGATTGTTTTCCTTTTAAGCTTCACACTGTTTCCAATAGTATCAGGACGAGCAGAGAAAATCTGATATCAAGACTTCTCTTCGTTGTTCGTCTGAATTCGAGACATTCCGTGTTAAATGGCTGAAGTCGACGCCGCAATGGAAATAATTCTATAATTTATGAAAGTTTTGAAATTAAACAAAATTCACTTTGTATATAAAACTGTCATTTATTAATGTAACATTAATTGCTTTATAACTTGTGCATGAAGAGATTCACATTTCTTAGAAATATATAACAAATAAGTACAGATGTATGAAAAGTTTTCATTATTCGATTGTTTTGTATTATTCGATTTAAATGACATTGTGATAATTGAAAAAAAATATCGAATTTATATTCGAACAAAAATCGATATCGATAGCTTTACAGTTAAGACTATCCAAAATATCGATGTTGATTTACATTATATATCATAAAACGATTAGTATTAAAATGTTAGAAAGACATTTTTTTTTTATAAAGTAGTAAGTATGTACCATACTCTTACAATACCACAATGTTATTTAAATAGATCACAAACATACAAGTAAGTACCAAATTGAACATTATTATAAATAAATAACTATTATAATAATTAGTATATATACATTTTTAAATACTTTAGGCCAATGATTTGAAAACGATATTTCTTTAACATTGAAAGCAATTAAATGAATAATTTCAAGACGTCGATAGATTGAGTCCATATGAATTTAACTTTAAACGAAAATAAATATGTATATAATATACATTTGTAATTCTAAATATCTAAAAGGGATAAACATTTTAAAGTAGCGGGATTTGAACTCACGCCTATTGGATCCATTGCAGGCGCTTTAGCCACTAAGCCATATGTTCTTTCTTCATGTTAAAATACGCCAAATTTTTTATACACTTGTTATAGCTTCTTTGTATTGTAAGTTAGTTTTATAGACATTCAAACTATACAATGTTATATTCAAATACAAAGAAATTAACAGGATAGAATAAAAAAATACAAAACCGGAGTAAATATTACAACAAATTTTAAGATATTAAAAAATAAAACGGGTTTTTATTAAGACAGCAGAGTCGGTACTATAACTAATCTATAAAATAGATTAAAAAGAATGAAAGCATTGTATATTGTCGACTCGATTGTCGATAACATATTTAAAACTAGGCTAGGATCATATTATAAAAATATTGGCAATAATTGTAAAAATCAATTGAGCTATAACATTAAAATAATATCTAATAAGAACAAGTATGGAAGAACAGTTACGAGTCTATTAAATGCACATTAAATAATTAAAATACACTATTAAATTTTACTACTTATTTATATATTTATTGTAACAATTTTCAATATGAACGAAATTAAAAAGTAAAATTTAACAAATAATTCTAGCTACAGATTAATTAAGTCAGTTTTAAAATTGCAGCAATATATTTAGTATTATAGAAAATGCATCTGTAAAAATATGCATACATATATTGCATTTGTATATAGTAAATTATAAAAATTAAAAATTAATAAAAGATAGGCCGTAATTATAACAACAACACAATTTCATTATAAATATACAGTCTATAAATGAATCGATTTAATGATCAAAAAGAAAAGTTTTTATATGTAAATAATTTTGATTGTCTGTTTCATTCATTAGAACCGAAAGCTAAGATATATGTGAATAGTTTAACTAAACTGTCTAAAGCTTAAAGGCTGCTAATAATATTTATTTATTTATTTTATTTGCTTTTTTGTCACAAGAATGAAAAACAAATTAGCTTAAATCTGGTCTTTTCAAACAATAATAAATAATGATTGCTTAAAAAACTGTAATTGAAAAAATCTTTAGAATAGGTATATGATAACAAAATAAGGTTTTAGTGGAGAAAAATCGATATTGTAATAAGCATTAAAAAAGTTTCGTTGTCATTCCTATGAGATTGAGATTTCAATTTTCTTTATAATATTATTAACTTAATGTAATTATTATTTAATTTAAAAAATAAGTCAACCTGTAAAATGTTGAGAAGAGTATTACCTAATTATTTCTTTGATGTCCAAATACTATTTATGACATTTTATGGAAATTGGAATATTAAATTTTTTCACTTGTCATAAGTTATCTGTGGATGAATGATAGCTTAGCCAATTAAAATAGTCATTAAATAAATTCGTTAAATATAAAACTTAAATAATATTATTCGTTAGTTCTGCGAAGTAAGAATATAAACGAAGAATAATAAATAAAAAATCTACACCTTGACTCCTTAGAAAACTAAAAAAATGAGTCAAAAAAAAGGATACAGCATATAACAATTGTATATGCCAGTGTCTTTTTAATTCCCTGTCACAATACAATATATACACATAATCAATTGGTTCTTTAAGTTAGTTTATAAATTAT
The DNA here is from genome assembly GCA_037127375.1 of Dione juno. Classification (NCBI taxonomy): domain Eukaryota; kingdom Metazoa; phylum Arthropoda; class Insecta; order Lepidoptera; family Nymphalidae; genus Dione; species Dione juno. Next base: position 8,776,963 of record JAXRJS010000007.1, on the reverse strand, counting down.
CTTAGAACTATCTGGAATGTTTCTACCACATACAAAACTACAAGTGTATTAAATACCTACAACACTCAAGGAGGAAGGAGCCCGCCATTTTTAATTTTGAAACTTAGATAGTCAATTGAAGTATGAAATTTTAATTTTAATTACATACCAATTTCTTGCTTTAAATGTATCAAGCATCACTCGAAAGCTTCATTTCGGTCGTATTTTCTCATAGAAGAACACTTGTGAAACACTATTAGGTTCTCGTAACAAAATTTTCTTTTTAACAAACTTAAAATGTTCTAAAGCAAATTCATACAATTCATTTTCCATTTTCCATATACTTGATTGTTGTATTTTTTCAATTGTGCGTTGCGATGGATCTATTTTAGAGCTGGTTTGTCTCAAATGTGATTTGTTACTATTGAGATAGTGTTCAGTTGCTCCTCTGAAGAGACGTGGAAGACTTGCTTCTAGAACTGATATGAAGTCAAGCATTTCTTCAGTTACTCCCACTACTAGATAATGGTTTACTAAGTTGTGTTTCGCTTGTTGTAAGGCCAAAGGACTGCCGGGTTTCCTGAAAAACATATTTTATTTATCATAAATAAATATCTTAAGATATATAAACATTTTTAACACAACTACACTTATAACACAACTACAAAACTCTAAAATAATCTTGCAAGTAATAATTAAAGAGAACCTAGTGTTAAGACATTGCCTATTACATTCCGATAAAATTATGCAATATTTTTTTTACTATAATAGCGAGAAAATGAAAATAATTCATACATAAATATTTCTTGGGTTAGCACTTTAAACATGGTGTTCATAGCATGCCATAATGATGAGTCCACTTTGAAAATGTCAAGTTGTTTGAAGAACACACAAAGGAGATTGTAATGTAAAAAAGAGAACATTACTCAATAGAAAAATGCTAAATATTTCTTACCAGCACTCGGCAGCATGTCCACAGAAAAAGGGCACCTGCAGCCACATATTATTCGGATCACAATCTGGTTGGCTTTTATCAACACACTCATCAAAGGTCTGAAAAAATCATACAAAATAATTGAAATATTATTAATATTATGATATTATTATTATATTATTATATTATTATTGGATTATTTTAAACAATATATGTACATTTAAAATCCTATTTTTCCATTCCCATAGTAATTTCGAACAGTTTTGATTCCACCTTATTGCTCCCCCTAACTCCCATAGAAATTTAAGTGCTGAATTTCAGATTTCTACACACAGGAGTTTTCACTTAGTAAGTTACTTAGTAAGTCCCTTGCTACTTACTGCCCCTTAGTAAGTTACTTACCTACTTATATAACTTAAAAGCTAACTACTTATATATAAATAAAAAGATTCTCTTTTTATATACATGTATAAAAAGAGTAAGTTTCAAAATTTTGTTTAGAACAAGTCAGGTTGTAGTTTATTTTTTTGTACTAATATTATTAATAAATTTTGTTAAAATTTAGGTGTAGCAGTAGATGTAAGCTTTAGCTTAGAACCTAATTAATCTTATAAGTATTTTACACAATAAGGAAAGAGAAATAGAAACATAAACAAATTAAAACGTAAAAAGCACTCAACATGCACATCCTAGAAGCTTTCAAAGCACTCCAGCTAATTAAGTCATTCATCTTATCAAGCTACATGGAATTTAAAACCTATTGTAATTGTTAACACAATAAATTGTTGCAAGTTAATAGTGACAGACTATTTATATTATACTTTTAAATGTCAAGAAAAACCTTTTTATTAATTAACATACCATTTTGTCTCCATGTTTCTTTCGGACTAAATGTGGACGAAAATTATCACCATGTCTTAAGAAATAGTAATAAGACACTAGCCTATCTAACGGCTTCCTTATAAGATTTATAAATATTGGCTTTGATGTAGTTCCCAGTCTGAAATTTTAAAGAATATAATTTTTCCAATTTTATAATATACTTTAGTCTACAAATGCTTAGAACTTATATTGTAAAACAACAAGGCTTAAGGTCTTAGTCAATAAATTACTGTGAAATATGTGGTCATTTTAATTAATATGCTAGTCTTGTGTCATATGACCAAACATATTTTAAAGCATACATACAGGAAAATGTACAATTTAATAGATTTATAAACAATTTATTTATATTGTATAAGATATAGAGAATGTTAACAGTGTATTAAATATTAATATATATTTAGTATTGAGAAGCTAGTGGTGCTTCATTATATTTAATTAATATCTAAACAGGCCAGTGCTTATAATATATAAAAGAGCATGCAGCTATTTATAACTTACCTTTCAAAATTAAGAAAAGCCATATGCCCATGGTATAGTGCTGGCTTCATTTCATCCCATTTGGTTACATTTTGGGCGAATTTATACTGATTATTTAACGACAGAACATGCATGTTTGCTGTTATATTGATGTGCAAAACTTTGAAGTGATTTTTCTTACATAAATCATAAGCTACACCTACAAAACTTGTAGATCCCGTCTTCGGCACTCTATTATATATTACAACTAAATCGTCGTCATCTTTTAAAGATTCTTTCGGGTAAAATTGACGAGATTCCGAGTGAGACTGAACTAACTTGTACTCTGGAAAGAAAACTATGTTTAATACGATTTCTCCGCGACATTAGCATGTGGAATTTATATTGCACACTGACCTAGTTTGCGGTAGCTGTCCTCTAAGCGAGCTATTTCTGATTGAAAATATAGGACTACAATAACAATGACACACAGACTTGAAAATAGCCATAACTTATGAATGTTCAACATATCGTTAATAAACAAACAGCACTACGCTAAGCTACACTGACATTAGTACTGGTATAATTTAAATATGAGTTCATTATAAATATAAACATCCCACTACTCGGGACACCCACACTAGAAAATAATGTAGTGGACTTGTAGTGAACACAGTTTGAGTCAATCCCTATAAGCCATATTTGACACTTGGCATCTGTCATATGACAGTTTCTTATTGTCAACAATATCAAATGTCAACACTCCGCTCCGTTTAACGTGATAATATTTACAACATGATATTGGCGAAATAAATTGTGTTAAGCGGGTACGTTTAAAACGCCGTAACTAAAAAGAAGTAATAATATTATGTAATGATTTTTGAAATAAACGTACAATAAGTTTAATTTTAACACATATGAGTAAAGTACATTGCTATGCGTATACCAGTTTTTACTAAAGTTCAATTAGAAATAATTAAATTAGAAAAATGAATAGATTTCATTAGTTTCTCTTCTTTATTTATTATTACATTATTATCATTTTTATGCTAATAAAAGAAGATTCGGCACTAATCATTTGATAAGTTATAACATCTATCTAATACGAATAATATTATTTTTGATTATACTACGACATCTAGCAATCTTTTCGTTACTCATTATGGGGCTCAAACAGCGCTTATCCAGACTTGAGCATGGTGAATGATGCTTCCAGCCAGACTCATGCTCTATTTCATACAAGAATACCTAAACTTTTTATACTTAGCGGCTGGTTCAGGGCCTATATGGATAGTGCTAGAGTCCAGTCATGTACTCTTTCTTCGACATATATATGTTAAGAGCGGCGTTGTCAAGCGTTTCCCTTATGATATGATCCAAAATCAGCCGACTATTCTCAATGAGCGCTATGCCATCAGTAAACATCATCAGCCATGGAGGATGATTGTGTTGTATTTAATATCGTAATAATAATTATTCTGTCAGTACTTTGTTCATTTTGATCAGACCACCTACAATGAACAAATATATTGCTTAGTAACACATATAAATGGGTACATACCGAATCTGATTTATTTAGTTAGCCGAATAAAGCAAACTATAGTTCCGGCCGAATAAATAAATACGAGGATTTCCCACACAGTAAAATAATCAATACGAGCCGCTAACGCTACTTAAGCTATAATTTGATTTGTCATTATCTTATCTATGAGGTGACAAACACAAATATAGTTATTAAATATATTGCCAAATGATTAGTCTGCTTATTTTAATTTTGCTTAAAAGAGTAAAAATATCGGAAAACAAATTGTTAATAGTTGAAACTTGGTATTAAGTTTTTCTACTTACAATGTAGTTAGAAAAGATATGCGTAACTAATGATATAATATATTTATAATCATTATAAATAAAAATACTAATTCTATATATTTCAAATCTTTACATATGTGTTAAGTGTATTATTTTATATTTGATTTAATTTTTTGAATATATTCGAATAAGACCGTTTTGCAATTAAAAATAAACATAATTATATACACGGTTAAGTTTAGATGTGTGAAAAAATATTAATCGAATTAATTAATTATTTAAATCACAACACCCATTATATTGAAAAATCATTACACATATCGGAAGTTTACACATTGAATGAACTGTTTCCAATTTCAAGGTAATCCCATTAACTCTCACTAAGTATAATAGCGCTTTAGTTTTCGCCGTGTGCTCAACGAGATCGCGTGAACGTTCGTTTTAAATTCACGGGAAATACAATTATTAAAAATAATTAATGGACCTACATACGTATACGTTTGCCGTTTAATTCTATTTATAAAACCACGTGGCCACTGACATTATTTTTGCCGCCAAAATGTCGGTCACTGCGTGACCTATTTAGTGTAGGAAATAAAATATTTTGACATTCAGTTCGTTTTGTGTGTTTATTGTGATGTCTTTAATTTGGTAATTTTATTTTATTGACATGTTTTCACTTCCATTTTTTTATCACATTGTCATTAATTTTCAAAAAATAGTATTATCTATTACAATATATAAAATTTAATAGTATACTAAACAATTAATAACGGTTATTCTACGAATAATATCGATATAAATTTAATTCAATATTATACAGGGTTAAATAAATCCTCTTACTATTCACGTCTTGCATCCTGTTCCTGTCGTTAAAAACTTAATTCGCATTGCACGTGCATTTTACTGGAAGCTGATGAACATTGATGTACTCTTAATTACATCCTTTCATGTTAAACTCCTTTGTTTACAAATATGTAACAGTACTTAAATATAAAAACTGACCGAATTCACAACGAAGAGATACACAGAGTGTTAGAAACCAGCGAGGATGTCACCGTAAGAATGAAGAAGAACGTGCTGGTTGTTTGGGCACGTCATGAGAATGAGTGATGAAAGAATGGTAAAAAAGATATATAAATCAAAAGTGAATGGTAAGTGGAGACCTCGGTTGACCTTCGAAAACACAGTGTCGAAGATACTGGAGGTCACGTAAAAAGCATGAGGACGCCCCGGAAAGCATGTATGAAGAGGTTAATGACAGACGAGGCGAAAGAGGTATGCAGGGAGTGCATGCATGCATGCAGTTTGGTGCTCCGTTCTTTCTGGCGACGATATGGCGACTATATCTTCACGCTTTATCCCGCTAGGGATAAATCGTTAATATTTACTTAGAAATCGACCAATTAGATATATATCTGTATTCCATTTTAACTGTATTACTACCTTATTGATGGACAAAATTAAACAAAACAATATTATATTATACATAAATAAACATTGAGAGACTGCGCGAAGATATGATGAGAATAGGTAGGTACATTAACAAAAAAATACAAAAATATCTACCAAAGAAACCGGAAGGCCACCCCTAAATATATATCACCCTTAGTTAGTTGTATGAGGAACGACAGACAAAAATAGAAGCATCATAATTACTTAGAGTAGCATCCCTCAAATGTATGGAAAATTGATTACGACCGCGCCGTCTGCCATTAATATTAAGAATACAAATATGTACATATTAGAATAAACATTTTTCTTTGTTACGTGTAAAGTGATAATTTTGGAAGGATATTAACATCTTGGTGCACGTTGCATTATTAAGATTTATATATTTATGTAAATTTTTAATTAGTTTGATATATTTGTGTACATTTAATTAAAAATAATATATATGTTAGTGTAACTATGAGATTGAATATTAATTTCGATTATCATTTAATTTATAAGGTTACAATTCGATTTATTTTGACATTATCTTTGTCTATGGTTAAAAATGTTTTTTTTTTATTTTAACTGAATAATTTATTACTAAATAATAATTTAAATAAATACCCACAATTACATTTAATAATACAGTAGTAGTTGTGTAACTTGCTCTAAATAATCTCTTGCTTATTTTTTATTGCATTTTAAGTATGTAATATAAATATATATAAATATATGTCGAATAGTTTTCAAGTAATTTCAACCCCCTGCATACAAAATGTAAATAGAAAAAAGCATCAGCAGATCAGCTCAGTCGACCTCTGCCAACCGTTACGACAGTACGTTTATTTTTAAATTGCCCCGGGATCGTTAAATATTGCTACGTATCATAACATATCGTGAATACAGTACGCTAGCAAAATGTAAACAAAAAATATTCTTATATGAAAAATCTGAAAAAATACAAAATACATTTTACACTTATATTTTTGTTTAAATAAAAAAATGGAAGTAGATCGTATTTTGTATATTTTCGGAAGCTTCTCCCGTAAGCGGCAAGATAGGCGTAAATCGTTAGAGCCTTCTTCCATAAGCGCTGGTAATAGTCCACTAAAGGTTAAAACTTCGAGGCCTACAAGTCAGAACCTGGTGATTGCGCCAAGAACTTCAGCATATGGGTCAAGGAAGATCAGGATAAAGGAATGGGAATGTGGGATTTGCCGTAAAGAACTGGTAGAGCCAAGACTTTTAGCTTGTCTGCATAGCTTCTGCACAAGATGTTTACAAGATTTGCAATATGATGAAGATGGGATATGGGAGAATGTCAATAAAGGTAGGTTTTCATTTATTATGTTCCGCTAAAACTTAGTCATACTATATATCGGTAAGTTATCTATAAAATTAACTTACTTAGTTGTTTAAATTTTTATTTCATGTACAAACTTAATTATCAACACAATTAGGTTATTAATATTATATCTAAATAAAATTCTAGTATCTGTGATTTTAAACCAACTGTGTTGTGTCAAGTGCATATAGTTATTTAGTAATTTACACAATACTAAAACAATCAAATAATTTTAAAAAATTGACGGTTTGTCTTTTTGTTTTTCCGTGGCAATCTCCGGAACAGCTGAAATAATTTTAATGGCACTTTCATTGGAAGACAGAGGAGGTTGATGAGCTACATATACCTATATAGGTAGTTTCAACGAAATCAGTAAAACACTACCTGACCACATCATTGTATCTTTAGTGTCTTGTACTAAAACGTTTATGGGCTCTAAATCTAGCTTCGACGTAACTCAGTCAACTGTTCAAACGCGCTATATTTCAAAGTAGACGTTTACCAATTAAGTAGTATAATTCTATTATATGTATTTCAATGAAGAACAAAATATAATAAAATTAATTAAGAAAATTTATCAGCTAGTGGAAACAAATAAAATGAAAATCATAAATTTTTACTATAAGGACATTTTGGCCTATTGAGGTTCTGGCTGACACAATTGTTGTGGGCTCTATCACGACTCTGGGATATGAATTTCATTTGCTTGCGTTGGCAAAACAAAGTGTCTCTATCTCGAATTTTGGTGAGAGCGGAGAAGAGAGTCACTACTGTGGACCTCTTTGCGTACTCTGCTATATACGTTAAGCGTTAAACTGAAAATTTACCTTTTGCCTAGATTAGAGAATTTTAACACATTCTCTAGGTACATCTCAAAGAAAGTCCAGCTACAATATATTATGGGTATTCTTAAAATAATATATGAATAAACATTCATTCGTTACAGAATTAACGGTTACATGGTTTCAAAGAGGCGCAGGTTCAAATACCGCTAAGTTAAAAATTTTGTACAGTTTCATACATTATTAGTGTTAAGATTTATATATATATATATATATATATATATATATATATATATATATATATATATATATATATATATATATATATATATATATATATATATATATATATATATATATATATATATATATATATATATATATATATATATGTATATATATATATCAATTGATATTTTTTCATCGAAACTGGTACAACCTCGCCACATGAAAGCCCTTTGTCAAAGAGATCATTTTAACTATCTATTTATCACAAACTTAAACAAACGATAAAAAATCTTAACACTAATAAAACTATAGCTTGTGCCCCACATCTGCTATGGCTATTAAAGTGTTAAGTATCTGTTAATAGGTCGATTAGAAATGTGCGCGCCAGCCCTATTGTTTCGATTTACGACTTTGATCGTTATAATAAATTTAATAATATTCTGTGCCAAGCGATTCGATCTCTACTCGATTAATAATAATTGATTATTTTCACTCGATTAATAATTTTTAATTATTTATCATTAGCACGCAATGTCTTGAGTTCAATGAAACTAAGAACGGAGTGTCTTGACACTGTCTTCTCTCTGACTTCTCTACTATATGTGGAATAAATCGTGAGAGATAAGAAAAATACCATAAAATTGACATGATTGATATATTTGATTAATTTCGTTCGGATTTCAAGGAAATCAACGGGGGAAATTTAGTTATATAGAAAATTTTATATGTTATTATTACCTTATTACTGTTAACATTAAATTTCAAAATTTTAAGATATTATTTTTTTAATATTTTTACTTTTTATATATATATTTACGTATATCGTATATATCTCAGTCGTTTTAAAATCCCATTGAATGTTCGATCCTATGTTTCATACGTCGGCGTCAATGTTGGAATTATTTGACGGGTGTCGCCGGTGAAGGCGTCCTAATATTGCCTCCACATTCCTGAAGGAAAAAGACGTTTTGATATTCTTATCCTATATACCTTAATTGCCAGGCGAATGAACCAGTCGGCCTCGGCTTGAGCGTAGTACAGTGCATCTTTTATTGTATTTCGTTAATACGACGGCAGCGTGTCATACGCTGTCGTGTAGTGCGTTGAAGGGTCTTGGATGATCACTACCGACTCGTAGGCTAATCTTGAGATTCGTTAATCGGAAAATATATCAGTAATGTGTAAACTAAGAATATATCCAAGTGACATAGCAAAATCTACACAAGCTAGCCTATATGTGACCTTGTAATATTAGAACCTGTAACCATCGCGTGCCTTTAACAGATTAGCTAACCACGCTAGACTCACGATGAAACAATTTGCTTAAAAAATCTATAAAAATACCTATATAGTTCAAGAAGCCACAAAAATGCCAGCTTGGCCTCCTTCTAAGTGGATTATTTCAGGGCTCTAACACTGGTTAACAGTGGATTTCCGCTAAATCGCTTGAAGCACTAAATGCAAATTTCAAAGGCGATATTGTAAATGTGTATCAGAGTGGTTAAAGTTTTAGCCAATTAAATAATACAGTTATTTTATAGTTGTTTCGTAGTACAAAATATTTTTAATTAACATATTTTTTTAATTTATGACCCAATTGAAATAACTGCATTTGAATGGGTCAAGCTGTTGATGAGATTAAACTGCATAAACCCACAGACAAAGACAAAAAATCTAAAAAATCATTATTGTAGGTCTTATAACATTGATAAATGCCACCATAATATATATATTTTTAATATATCTCCCAAGTACATACAGTTGCATTTTTTGAAGCTACGTACCTCAAAAGGGAAAACCGGAATCCTTAACGTTATTGAAACACTTTATTGTCACACACTCAGAAGATATGAGCGTTTATATTTATTTTTATATTGTATATTGTATATAAATCGCCGCGTAATCAAAGTCCACGGGAGACTTCCCGTTGACTTATATCTGTAGTTAATTTCCTACAAAATGAGCAGACAAGACCGCAAAGTGTTTACCGCAAGTTAAGTTAGTCAATTTTTACAAGTTGTTCTTCTAGTTGACCTATAATTATGAGATTTGTACGGAACTCTCAGTGCAGCATGAGTACTCTTTGCACTTGATCGATACTTCTATTGTATATATAGAATAGATATAGATAACTATAGGCCTGTATTTCGTGATCATTTTAAGACCTACATATTAATTGCATTTGTATAGCTTATGCCAAAGCTTTTATCTATTCTATCAAAGAGCTCCATGTTACACTACACTAGGTTAATGCTTGTTCAAAGGCAATTACTATTACGGTTACAAAACGACTGTCACACTGATAGCGATTGCGCTCGTTTGTATGGAGCTGGGTGGCGCGGCTATATTTAAAACACATTAGCTGTTCCGGACATCCATAAAGTTAAATAACCGCTACAATATAGAGTATAGAGGCGAAAGAGGAAAGAGAAGAAAGGGCTTTAGAATGTAATAATTCAAATATAATTTATAAGATGTGTGTAGGTATACTCTATATATAATTATAAGTCTTTATTTTAATTTAATAGATTTTTTTAGATAGTAAAATCAGTTAAGTGCGAGTCGAGTCGAGCAAATATCGATTATTTATGTCCAAGTCGGATCCCTTAGAGCACTAAAAAAAGTCAAAGTCCTTTGTCAACGCAATCAAAAGATACGAGCTTTTATGTCTTTTTTGGTGTATTTTTTTATGAAATTCACCACAATATATATATATATATATATATATATATATATATAACGCAAAATAGAAACCCACAACAAACTTATGTTTGCATTGTTTGTTATATCAAATAACTGCATACGTCAAGTTTTTTTAACTTATACTTCCCGCTGACCTATAAATATAAAACTCATTCGGAATCCTCGCTGAGCTTATTTAGCTTGCACTTGATCGAATTTATTATAAGTATGTATGACTTATAAACCTATGTACGTACATATAGCACTTCATTATATTTTCCATATAGTCCATGGTAGGCATATCTTACAATAGTGTTGAGACACTTCGTCCACTACTTATCGACTAATTTCGAGACATTGCGTGTTGAGCGGCGGAACTCAACGCTGCATTAGATTTATATTTATGTCACTGGCTTGAAATTTTTTTTGTATATATTAAGAATATATTTTTATGATAGTACTGGCTGGCTCGATGATCTTTGTTTCTTAACAGTTAATGAATGAGCAGATTTAGAATTTTATAGTTGCACTGTTAATTTAAGCACCTTGTGTGATAGAATTTGTTTGTAGATTCACGCGATTTTCAGGTACGTATGTAAGCAATCGATGAATTATTTTATAAGAATTTTGACACGTCATCAAACGATATGCGTAAAATTTCATCGAGCTTAACCTTTTTGGTAGACTCCCCTCACCTCGTCTCACCTAAAGTTAAAGCATTAGAATTGTATTTAATTAGAAAAAAAGTCATAACAGCATTTCTAGCATATTTAAAATTTTTTCTCAAGCCCTTTTTTGTTCCCTATTTTAGTCAATTCTTATGAGACCTGGTTTTGGTGACTATATTTTTCCAAACCAAAATCGAGCACAAGAAAATTTATGTCATGCTGAAACTATAACATGGAGACGTTGAGACCAGACCAGACCAGACCAGCTTAATAAAAAGTATTAGCATTTTTATTATAAGCACACTGACATAGGAAATGAACTCATAACCATCGAAGACAATAAAACTGCGGCACAATGGCGCCATGTAGATTTTATTAAAGATATATACAAAACTATTAGGTATGGACTTTATCAGCTTCTCACAATAAGTTACATAAAAATTTACGTTAATTCGTGTTTTCTTTCCAATTTAAAACTGATTAAAGTAACAGTTCCTGAGATTAATAAACAAACAAACTCGTAAGCTTTTCAATATTATTATAGATCTAATATTAGCATCCATGTCAGTGGGAGATACTAAAAATGTAAAATACAGACACCTATGTCGTATACTTAAACATAAAGTTAATATAACTTCCATCATTCTAAGAAATATAATATGTTATATTTAAATTTGTATGAAATACTCAGTGAAGTTGATTGACTCGAGAACCAAGTGTTTAGATGAACTAATTGTACAAATAAACTTTCCTGTGTTTATCTCTGAGTCGTTTGATTAATTTTTATTTGATATATATATATATATATATATATATATATATATATATATATATATATATATATATATATATATATATATATATATATATATATATATATATATATATGAACATAATTTGGGAGCCCCCCTATCCTTTTTCTTATTTATATATCTTGATAAACAATACGCTTTAAAAAGTAGTTTATTAATTAATTAAATTAAACGGGACCGTCGTAAGCGAGACAGTTTGTAGGTTCGATTTTCATGAGGAGAGAATTAATTATTTCCTTTTCTTCGCTGTGGTAACAAGGCAAAAGCGCGGCGTTGAGTTCCGCCGCTCAACACGCAAAGCTACGAAGGGCGGAAAACGAGGAACGGATAGTATTCCTTGAGCCTACGGTTCCCTCTGCGGGATACAGCGTGAAGCTAAAAAAATTTATTCACTTTCACAAATAGCAAATTAAGTCACGACGACCTCTAAGTTAAATCATCTATACACAAAATAATTTAGTAAACCCTACATTGAACATATTATAGAAGTTATTGAAATAATTATAGTACATTTCCTCGCGGGAACAAGTGTCCATCTAACAACGCTATGAATCACAACCTCCCCGAGGTCGATTTATTTACAGATTCCTCGCATCCGATGTAAATGTAATGAGTAACAAGTACTTCGCTCTTCCGCCAGGGGAAATAGCACATTTATACTATACGAGCTTTTGCCCGTGACTTTTTTGCTTATTACTTAAGCTGGATTTAAATCAATCACATGAATGAGTCGTAGATTAGGATCAGCTAGGTACTTTCACAGGATGAATAAAAAAAATATTTTCAGGTTCCATTCGTTGTGATCCTCGAAGGTCGGGGCCAACTTCTGGAGGAGGATCAGCAGGGTCGGGTTATGAAAGTGACCTCCGACATTCTGGCTCAGATACGAGTCTGGATAAGCCGCACAGATACGTTATTGTTACAAGAAAGGTATTTTACTTATTTTTCAATGCACTTTCCTTCTTAGAGATGATTAAAATGATAGTTGAATTAGAGTGTTAATTATGATTCGGCTCTCCACTCTACGCCTTGACCAACAGAGAGAGATATTCTCACATATAGGTAAAATGTAATAAGATTTTGATTATGTGACCGTCAGTTCATACAAATTGATTCTGACGTTGTCAAGAACGTTTTATAATTATTTGTTTACCTATATGCTATTTAAACTAGAGCAGTGAAATAAATACATATGAAGATATAGCAGAGAAATCCTTTACACGTCAGTATATCAACTTTATACTTGACATATGTTATTTTTTATTTTTCAAGAGTTTCTATATGTTTGTGGTATAAATATACAAAATTTAGATTTCAGGTAGAAGCTGTCATTTTGTAGTTTGCCCAATATGCGGCTCGGAGACACCACTACCAATCGGTGGTATCGCCGCACTACCTCTCAATTACGTCATACTACGTAGAATGACCAATAGGGAGAGCGCTAACTCAGTGCTGTGTGACCTTTGCTGTGCTGATAATAAGGTAAAATAGAAAATTCACATTTAAAAAAAAAAATAATAATAAATCATTAATTATCTGTACGTATTACTTATTTAATTATTTTACTTATAATGTTAATAATCTGAAGGTTTTGTTTGTTTGTTTATCAATGCTCTAATCTTAGTTAAATTTATATTATATTATTATTATGAGCCTGTATCGTCGTACTGCAGGGTACTTTTGCGTACTTTTTTTTCGTGTAATTTATATACTTGGGTAGGTTAGCCGCGATGTTAATGAAAAAAAATTAAATAAAAGTCAACTGTAAAGCTTACACGTTCTCAGTTCAATTCTAAAGAATAATAACCAATTATATAAATGAAGTCTAAAGAAATTACACTCTATTTACGATAATTATACGCTTAAATCCCAAAAACGTGTTGCTAGTTCATCCTACATAAAACCAAATCGGCCATTTTGAGTTTAATGCTTTACTAACATATTTTAGGGGTATAGAATCGGTAATAAACAATGAAGTGGATATTACAATAGAAATATCCAATCAAAAAAAAAACAATTTAAGTAGAAAAGATTGACTGTATAAGCGATAGCACTGGGTTCGATTCCCACGAGGGGGAATCAATTGCTTTTTATTTCAGCTCTGGTAAGACAAAACGCAGTTTCGCCACATACGAAATTTCTCAAATTCAGGTTGAAAGAGAATAGAGTGTTTTGACACTAGGTTCACTCTGTCCACCCTGTTTACGCGGGATTAAGGTTGAAAAAAGAAAATATAATTATAAATTGTATATTAACAACAAACAACATCGTTACAACACTGGAAATCGAACCCACGATCTCCGACCAAATAAACAAATATACTAAAAAGCAAATTCATCAATAACAAAAAAAACAGAATTAGCTTCCTAATACTGACATAGTATATTTTTGTGCCTATTCTCTATTTATAATTAAAAAAAAACGTAAACGACACGTGCGTACGACTCACGCGCAACATATTACTTTACGAACTACAGGCGATTTGTGAAAAATCTCATCAACAGTGTCACGCCACATTACGTACCATAGCTTTGTGCGTTTATTTTGAGTTAGTCGAGTTATTTATTTACTAGCTGGTGCCCGCGACTTCGATCGCTTGGACTTTATGACTTTTGCATTTGGCATCTAATCTCTTACAATAGAACATCAAATGTTCCGTACGTTTGATTTTTATATGTCATTGTAAGTACCCAGTGGAAGAACTTTTGCTAAGTAGCCATAAATTATTTTACCCTATGTCCTTGCCAGGCCTAACATCTGTTCAACAGTAATAAGTTTTAAGCAAGTCCTGTAGTTCGAATTTATTCGTATACACTATTATTCGTATACGTTAATTATTCGTTATATTATTCGTTATATTATTCGTATACAATATATTTATTCGTGTACGTCTACGCAGAGAAGACAGAGAGAATCGAGTGTTAAAACACTCGATTTTTCTATCCTTGGTGTGGATTAACACTTTAAAAATCATTAAAATGTTTAATAAAAATAGCAGTCTCTCTTGCCAAATTATTGCTATTCGCAATGAATAATCTTTGTGTAGCGGAAATTTGTAAAAATCTCCCTACAGAGATGCTAGCAACGTATTAAGTTGTAAAAAGCATATAAGAATTTCGACGCAGCGTTAAGAATGAAACGCATGGCTTAGTGGTCAGAGCGCTTAGACGGTTTCCATGAGGCGCGGGTTCAAATTACGCTGCTTTAAAATTTTTGTATGTTTTCTTTAAGTAATTTTTTCTCCATTTTCCGTTTTCCGTCTGAATTCGAGACATTGCGTGTCGAGTGACGGAACTCAACGTCGTGTTTTGTTTTGTTAGAGCAGAAAAATGAAAAATGATTTATTCTCAAGTGGGGATCCAAACTTCAACCATCGCGTTCACATTGGGCGATGTACCACTGCGCCACGAGGGCCTTATCTATTTATCGTTCTATTATTTAAAAAAAAGGTTTTGTGAGTGATTAAGGATAAAGGATACCTTAAAGTCTAAAGTTGCGTAAAACAAAAGGAAAAAGTGAATACATAAAAGTTCACTTAAACTGACTGTCTGTCTACCTATCTGCCTGTCTTTCAAGACCATTGTTCTCAAGATTGCGCGGAGGTATCCAGTTTAAATTAATATCAAATATGCATGTCTATAGTCTGTTAGAGCACAGACAAATTAAACTTACTACAAGCAATGAAAAGATACGATCGTTTATGCTTCGTTTTTGTAGCACTTTGTATGACACTCGTCGCGTAATCAAAACCTAATTGGAGATTTATTTAATGGAAAAAATCAATACAAACTTATATTTGTAGTTCATTTCATACAAAATTAGTTACGCCCGTAGTATGTCCGTAAATTTGGGTTGATTAACTTTTATAAGTTGTAGGTACTTTTTATTAATCTACGGAACCCTCCGGTGCAAGAATGCGACTCACACTTGATTCTCACACGGATTGTATTAAATAAAAAATAAAAAATTTACGCATTTTGCTCTCGGTGACCAGATATCCTAAAACACTCTATTTAATTTAAACACTCGCTTTAATTTATTTATCAAATTCTCACCCAGGCAGAGAGCCGTTGCAGCCAATGCCTCGTGAGCGTGTGCTCGAACTGCGGCGATTCGCATACGCGACAGAAGGGTCACGCCGCCCATCTCTTGCAACCTTTGGAGCCATTGCTTAGGTTCTGTGGACAACATCCCAAGGTGGAGTTAAGCGTTTATTGCGCTACGTGTCAACAGGTTGGTAACAAATTAATATATGTATAAGTATATTTCAATATTAATTTATTTATTATAACTATGTACCTATATATGAAATAATTTATTTACTTTTTCATAATTTACATATTTAATATTTGTAAAAATCTATACATAAAATATTAATAAATAACAGTATAGGAATTAGGATCATCCTGTATAGGAAGCACCAAGTAACAAAAATGGGACCGCCGACCGGCATAGCGTCTCAAAATAATCGATAACTTATTTTCATATCGTCGCTCTAATAAATAGACAAATCGCAGAATTTCGATACTTAACAGTCACAGTTTGTCGATAGTTGTGCGAAAAGTGGGAAACGGAGTGTTTTATCACTATATACATATCCCTACAACAAAAATATTACAAATAAGACCGGATTCGAACTCTCTATTCAGGTAATATGCAGGGATTGTTGTCTGATCTCCCATACTGGGCACGCGGTCGCGAACGCGTCCCGAGCCGCCACCGACCGCGCTAACGCTCTACGTGAAGCTTGCGATCGAGCGAAACATGTGCCTGAGAATGTTGAACGAGCTAACAGGATACTGGAGAGCCACGCGGTGGAGGTCGATGTGAGTCGTTAATGGCTTTAAAGCGGCAATTACATCTAATTACGGCTAGTGCACTAAGTAAGGTCAACAAAACAAATGGGGTGATCCAGTTTACACCGTTTAAGTTGGGCTACTGAATTCTTAAATGCATTTATTTTGTACTATTCTACATCTAGTGCACTAGAATTAGGGTGGTGTATGGTTTATTAATTAGTTTTTCTTAATGTAATTTTTTTTGGTAGAGTTTCATTACATTTCGGTTCCATGGAACAGATAGTTTTTAATGATAAGACCAACATAAGAGCATTTATATATTAAATGATACAATCTGTTTATTGCACCCTATTAGTGTGCAACAAAGATTATTTATTTTATATTCTTCTGTTAGAAGATGCAATTTCTTTTAATTTTTTTTTATTTGAACAGTAATATAACGTTCAGAGCAGCATGCTTAGGCACAACTAATTAAATTACATATAGCTAACTTTCTGTTAGACATTCTTTCAATTAAATACTAAAACTATTATTTATACATAATTATATATCCCACGATTTCGTTTCTGTACTCAGTAGCTTGGGATGTGCGTTTTCTTTCAGTCAGTCAATCAGTCAGTAAGTATGTATATATATATATATATATATATATATATATATATATATATATATATATATATATATATATATATATATATATATATATATATATATATATATATATATATATATATATATATATATATATATATATATATATATATATATATATATATATATATATATATATATATATATATATTGATTTAATGCTAATAGACACAAGCCGCTCGCATTGAAAACGAAATACGCATCTGGGCGGAGGAATACCGTCGTGCTGTTGAAATCCATGGGCGGGAACTTTGTAAAGCGGCGGTGCGCGCTCGGGCCGCGTACAGAACGCGCATCAACGACAAGACGAAGCAGCTCGACGAGAGAGCTCGTGAGGCTCTGGAAGCTGTGAAGTTTGCTGAGGAGGTAAGTCGTATGGTCTCATACAGTTATACGTCATTTTTACATTTTATGTTTTTTTTACGTTTTTGTTGTTTTGTTGTACAATTTTTATTTCGTAGACATATTAAGAAATATTGAAGTAATTGTTTTCTAAGATTTTTTTACAGGAACAGTTCAATTAACTATTTTTGCCAATATTTTACAAATATTTTTATTTTCTCAGTCTGGTTAATAATATAGATCACTGTCAAGTACGCCATATAACCTACACGCTAAAAAAGACTATAAAAAAACCATAAAAGTAAAATAACTATATTAAAACATCGGTCAAGTGCGAGTACTCGTGCACCGGGGGTTCCGTAAAAATTTATGAATTTATGAAGGAAATACTATTTATAAAAAAGACAAACTTAAATTTGCGATCGTATCCATTCATTTTGTATGTAACGAACTACAGATATAAGTTTGTAATGGTTTCTGCCAATGTTAAACCTATAAATTATAAATTTTGACTCTCATTTCTCATCAATTTTCATAAGTCTAGGTCAATGGAGTACAACTTATAACAGCTGACTAATTTAAATTTGCGATTGTATGAAATGAAGTACATATATGTAGTTTGTAATAGTTTTTTTCTGGGATATACTGAAGATTTTTTTATTTTCGGTTTTTTCTCTTTGTATGTTATATAAGTTCTAGCATATTGCCAAATTTCATAACTATAGGTCAGCGGGACCCACAGTACTCTACAGGTTTTAATTACGCGGCGATTTTCATATAAATATAGTTAGCGTTGACTTAGAAGTTTGATTTATTCCATACTTTAAGAGATCACCGATCTTAATAATTAATATTAGCTTCACCTTGATAACACCATGCGTTATAGAGAAAATGGTCTTGACAGAGGTACAGGCAGAAAGACAGACAGACAGACAGACGGAGAACAAAGTGATTCCTTGAATCCGTTTTTTACTTTTGACGTATGGAACCTTAATAACTAAAATTGAAATGCACTTTTTGACTGATTTTGAAAGAAATGAATATGAGAAAGAGTCCTGTAAGTATTTTACGCCGTCTTTTCTGTTTGGGTCAGAGATATTGATTGAACGAACCGGTGTATTTAATTCCTTATTTAGTCTTTGACTTCTTCAGCTGCTATCCCAAGGCAAAACCGACGAGATCCTATCCCTCCACACACCGGTGCTCCGGCGCCTCGAGTGCGTCACGGAGCTGCCCTCGGCGGGGGAGCCGCCGCGCGCCGCCCTGCGGTTCGCACCGTCAGCGCCCGCCTCCCCGCGCGCCTCCCCCTGCGCCGCCCCCCGCACCACCCCCGCGCCCGCCCTTGTCGGCAGGTTGTACACGGCCGCGCCTGACCCGCAACTGTGCGTCGTGGAAACCGAAGGTAGGCTGCTAGTTTGATTCTTGAAGTCAAACGGAAGGTGAAAGATCATTCTTTGTAATATGAGAATCTTTGTTTTATTAATTGAGAGAATCTTTGTTTTATTAATGTTTTAAATTATTAATTGCACATCTGTCATATAAAATATCTGTGTTTTTTTTTATTCCAGGACTTCAAGATCTCATAGTGGATATACCGCATACAGCAATACTAGAACTGCGTGATAGCAACGGAGAGCACATTTGGTGTGGAGAAGAAAATGTAAGTAATGTTACTAGTGTTCCGATTTGATGAGTCTTCCTGAAGAAAAACATAATAAATACAAGAAATTATACCTTTTAAACATTGACGATAAATAGTGAACTCTAAGGGTTTCATGGAATTATACGTATTATATAAATGTACAGTCCGCACGGAATCGTGGGACTAGGTAAAAAGTACTTGGTCTCTCTGTAAGTACTGTCTTATACTTGTCTATCCTGGTCAATGGTGTGCTGGACCAATTACAACTTTAGGATATTCTGTAAGGTTTCATTGTATCCCACAAGGTATCTCCAAATATCGATAAGTTTTAAATAAAAACAAATTTTTACCTTAGGCTTCATCCGCGTGCTCAAATGAGAATGAATAAGAGTGATGTATGTATGACAAATGACATAGATCGGTACGGTTGCATTGAAAATATTACTGTAATATTTTATGTCTTCCCCGATAACTGGACTATCAAATTCTATTTTTATTTTTAAATTGCGACAAGGAGTTTTATAGCTTTATAATACTTATTATTAGAATGGATGGGCCACTCAGTTTTCGCGACAGTGCGTGTTTTGTAGTATAAGTGAAATATTGAGAAATATCGATCTCTTAGCACCGAATCGAGAAAATGTAACAGACAGACGTCAGACGAGGTGTTAGACGGCCTCTGGTGCGAGTGTAGCCCTGTGCCCCCTCAGGTAGCGGGCTACTTCCGCCGCAAGGACTCGAGCGCGCGTCCGGCGGCGGCGCGCGTGCGGCCGCGCGGCGGGCGGTACACGCTGGCCTTCACGGCGCACTCTCCCGGACACTACCTGCTGGCTGTTACCGTAGACGATGTGCCTATACGAGTGTGTATATTGCTTGTATGTACTATGTAGCTTCTGCAGGTGACAGAGTTCTAGAGCGTTGTACGTTGAGTGCTGGAACTCAACGCCGAAACCTCCTTCTTGTCTTAACAGAACGGGAATATGAAGTGACTCTTAATATAACTCATCCGTGGGGATGGAACCTGCAATCAAGTGTACATTGATTGACACGTCGCCGCACTACGTCGGTGTGGTGTTGGATGGTGTTTCTTATTTTTGTAGGATTGAACCGTGGAAACAGATATTATATAAGCTACTAAGTTGATTATTTTATTAAAACATGTTATCTAATGGTATTTTATCACAACACAGTTGTGTGTGTGCGCACTAGTCAGTACTTAGTACTTTAGTACTGGTATTTCCAAAACGCTTACAATATTTGTTTTATTACAACGTACAATAGGGCAGTCCGTTCTCGTGCAGCGCGCGCGCGGGCGCCCCGCACGCCGGCACCTTCCACTGCTGCGCGTTCTGCTCGTCCGGCGGCCGGCGCGACGCCGAGTGCGCGTGCGCCGCGCCCATGGGGCACGGCTACAAGGGTGACTAGCACACTTACGCTTGCTTTAATATATTTGTTGGTAGCTTAACTTCACGCTGCCATATTTTCGATATACCATAAAAATAGCAATAGATTATCGTATCTTATGATAGGAACGAGAAATAAAGGTAATCTTGTACCGCCAAGTTGTCGCTGCCAATGATATACTGAGTACTGTAGTAGGTATACGTGACTTTAATGAAATCGTGAACAAATTTTGTGTAAACGTGTTTTTTTAAATATTTTTTGTTGATAAAAATTTTGAGGTGGGCGCCAGACTACTCTGGGGTGGGCACGACCCACTCGGCTCCCTCTATTCCGAAGCTCTTGCATAATGTAGCCTTTACTTACTAAAAGTAACATAAATACTAATGTCCTCACCTTACATCGTACGAGCAGGCTGCGGGCACGGGCACGCGGGCTGGCCGGGCGCGCGCCACTGGTCGTGCTGCGGCAGCACGCGCCGCGACTCGCTGTGCCCGCGCCCGCCGCGACACCAGCCCTACCAGTTCTCGCTGTGACGGGCACTGACGGGGACTGACGGGGACTGACACGCTACTAGCGTTACTGTTGGGCATGATCGTGTTTGACAATTGTGAATATTAACTTTAGTATCTACACATACTTTATTTGTTTAAGGTTTTAAATGATTTAACTATATGTCTACATTATAATATTATATGATTTATGAGTAGAAGTATATATTTTTTTGTTATAAATACCTTAAATAAATAGTGTACATTCTTAATAAATATAATTTTATTATATTAAATCATATAAATGTCTTAAAAGTAGCAAATATCGTATTTATTTTGTTAATAAATATCGTAATTAAAACATTATTGTTGTTTTTCCTGACATATTCACCCTTATTAGTTCATAAAGTCGACATTAGTTCCATTTTTAAAAGTGTTAACTTCATAACAAGTAGTTGAGAAATTTAGCTAAAACTTCATATAATCTTGAATATTATAGGCCATCTTATCATATTGGGACAGTGTCTGATTGACTGACTGACTGTGGTTGTGGAGCTAAGTTTTACGCTGTATCCTGCTCATAGCAGGGTAGACAGAGAGAACCGTAAGCAGAAGGAACCTAGTGTTGAGACGCTCCGTTTCCCGCTTACCGTCTTTAAAAGCATTGCGGAACTCAACGCCGCGCTTTGCCGTGTTATCAGAGTGAAGATAGTTAAATAATTAACTTTCCCCAAGTAGTAATTGACCCAACAACCGTCGCGTCGACAGGCAGCCACTGTGCCACCACGGCGGTAATAAGAATCAAATTATACTACTCGCTAACAAAACACGATAATGTTCTAGGGCGGAAAACTGATAATGGTGTGTAGTAACTTTTAATAATAGATTCCCATTAGCCAAGTGCTTTTTTCCTCCAACAATCTTACATATTAACTGCTCTTTCTCGTAGATAATATAAAAAAAAATTCAAAGACATTTGCTGTAGTATGAAAAATTTGTTGAAATTGAACCAACATCATTCAATACAAATAAAATAAAACACAAGCTACGAGTACAATAAATTTATTTTTATCAACTATTTATTATAAATAATGAAAATTTATTCGTTTGCTTTTTTTATAAACCATACACTGTCTAGTAGGTAAATTCATTTTTAATTTATTTCTTATACACAATGAGAAATGCGCTTGAAAATTATGAAAATATAAAAATATATTATCATTGTCATATTTCTAGTCATATATTTTTTTTAATAATGATCATTACAAAATATACATTAATATCTTAATTCATATACTAGCTAACTCAATTGCTAAAGACAGTAAAAATATTTTTTGATTTGAAAATAGATGACCTCAATTGAATATTTAGCTAAATAAAAAAATATTATATATAAACAGTAACTTCAAATCAACATAACATTTTTAGCATATCTGATAAAGTTCACTTATCTTTATTATATAAAAATACTTAAAGAAAACTGAAAATGAGTTCAAAACTTCCTGGTATCTTTTCTAGATTTTTTCTTAAAGTTCACACAGATGGAGACAGCTTGTATGCAAATTAAGGTATCAACATGTCAAAGAGAAAAAAAAATTAAAAAAAAAATTATTAAGGCCTTACATAATCTATGCTTTATGTTCTATAAATATCAACTACATTTATTTCATTTACAGAATATTGCCAAAAAATTTATTAAAAAAATAATTTAATTGTTCAAAGTCAATAATTACATTGAATAAGTAACAAATGCTTATTTTGACCCAAACTTAAAAAAAAAGGTGTATAAATTTTTCTTTTTTAAATAATGTTATGTAACATTTGTCTGTTTATAATCAAAGGTTATCGCATTATCTGACACCCACACTATAAGTATAAAATATCAATGAAATACAAATTTAGAATATAAACTGATGGTATAGACATTTTTTGTATTTTTTATTATATTTACATAAATGAATTAATTTGACATAATAGAAAACTCACTTTAATTTATCTACGACCAATAATAGTCTCTAAATGGCTAGAAAATGAAGATGGAGAACCTTTCTCCTGATTTTCATTTGGCTATACTCAGGAGCATCCATAGCTGCTAGGCCCAGCGTTATGAATACAGCTGTTAATTTTATCTATTATTTTATGATAATGAAAAAGCCTATAATCATAATATAATTTAATAATTAACTGTAAATGCCTTCACAACACTAAACTTATCACAGACAAATATCACACATAGAAAAAAAAATACTATTATTTTTCAAATAATATTTAATTTGCAATATTTCATAAAAATCACTTTCTTTATATTTAATTTCATGAAATGTTTTTCAGCTTCTCCATATTTATTTTTTTATATCAAATCTTTAATAAGTATAGCTTACTTCAAATATTTTAAACTAATACAATTTATTGCTTATAATTTTATAATAATTTATATCATATCTCTTTTTATTTTTTTTAATAAAAAAAAACAAGTCACCACAAAGAGTTTTTATTTAATTTTCTATTAAATCCAATTTTAATTTAAAATATTGTAATCTTATATTATCCTATTTTATATACTAAACTAAACGGAGTCAATTATTAATAACTTAACAAACAAATCCTGTTCTAATATCTGTAGCAAAATATCAAAAACTACATTCTAAACATAATAAAATAAAAAATAATATAAAATTGTCCATATCAGATTATATTTTTAAATATACAATATCAATTAATAAATTTGACATTATTAATTTTCCCTACTATAGCTCTACATTTAACATTGTTCATAGTTTAGTAGCTTTTAGTTTGCTCTCACTTGGTCAAATGGAAATAACTAAGGATTGTGTGTGACGTCACACATTCTACGTACCCTGACCACCGATACAGTGGGGCAAATTGTAACGTGATGTAATATATATAGCCTTCGATGTATACGATATCCTGTAAATATGTAATTCTATACTATACTATTTGTACCAGATGTTTCTGAGATTAATATATTCAAATAAACTAGTTCTGCAGCTTTATAATATCAGTTCAGATGGACATATAAACAATTGATATTTTCATATTGCAAGATGAGAAAAAAGCAATAGAAAAATAAAATATTAATTCCCTCCTTGCAACATATACTTTTACACTAAATTTTTTGCTTCACACATATAGCAGTCCTTGACACCTTATATAGTGTCCAAGGTCACGTGAAGGTCACAATACTTTCACTAAAACACTTTGTTCCATATATTTACAGTCCTAAAGGCGGCACTGGCGTGTACGCGACGGGGCTGGGGGCGCACGCTTGTCGTACGCTCATCTCCCACGCGTCAAGCAGCTGGCCGACTGAACAGCTCTTTGGTAATCTGTGGAAATTTGAATATAAATAAATAGTTTTAATTATTAACTAACTATTTCTAGAATTGACATTTCTGTACGTTACATATATATAAAGTACTGACCGAGCACACCTGGCGTCCATGGCGCGCTCGACGCGCTGCAGGAAGCTGTCGCTGGCGGAGGCGCAGGCGCCGGCGGGGGCGGGGGCGCGGGGCGGCGTGCGGGGCGCGGTGCGCGAGGGGGGCGCGGCCGGGTAGTCGCGCGGCACGCGCACGTGCACGGCGGGCACGCACGGCAGGCGCACGTCGTCCAGCTGCGCCGTCAGCGCTATGGCGGACGAGCCGCCCGATAGTTGCATCGTTTCTAGAGATACCTGTCAAGAAAATTGATTTCTTTATATAAACAATGAAAGTCAGAACAGGAAAATAATAGCCTTATGTCCTACTTAGCCTCCAAAATAGTAAGAGATGTGAAAATAGACAAATACAATATAATACGCGTGTATGTCGTGGCGCAGCGACATGAGTCTAGACTGTAAACGACGTTCACAGTCAGACATTGAGGGTTCAATACCCACTTAGTGACATTGATTATTTTTCACGCAAGCAAGAACACAAAGTGTGGTGTTGAGTTCAGCCTCTAACATGCAATGTTAAATAATAGAGACTGGAGAGTCTTGACACTATGTTCCCACTGTTTGCTCTACTATATGTGGGAAAAAGCGTTGACCTTTCTTTTTAAAATAATAAACAAAACAACTTAAAATATATAACATAAAAATATCATTTTTATTACCTTAAACCTAGAATCCAATCTGGCGATCTCACCCTGCAATACATCTGGTATTTCCAGGGCAGGCTCTTCCACTTTCGGTATCTTTTGAGGTGGTGCTGGAAGATTCCTGGAAGACAATAAAAAACAATATATTATACGTAAGCTATAACTATTGACAACACTGTTACAAGAATGAGCGTTTTCTACCAAGAATATAGTCATTATGGGTTTGAATTCAGTTTTGATAAAGGTTCAAATGTATTATGTTCATACATATAATAAGGCCATTTATCAGTATATTAACATAGCAGTGGATTACTTTAGAGGTAATTTTTTCCTTATACTTTATGCTATATTATATATGTGCTGCAAAGCAAAGAGAGCCTATAAAATTTCCTCCAAAGGCGATCCGACCACTATATCCTATTGACTCTTAATGGCCGCTTATAAAGTAACTATATATATAATATAATAACTAACTTGATCTCAGGTCCATTGAGAGAGTCAAGCGTGGAACCGAAGGTGCGTTTCAATGTGTGATTGGCGAGCGGTGACTGGAGGCAGATGTTTACCACTTCCAGTAGCGGATTGCATATCTGTTCCTTGTTTTAATACACATTATATATTAATATAATTAAATTTTAATGATTAATGTTCAAAAGTTAATAATTCGAATACAAATTTATTCATAACAATTATTATAATTAAAGTTAAAGTAAGTATATTTAAGTCAAATAAGTATTTTTATTTAATTAACTTATTTCCACTCTACACTACATCTAATTGACTAGTGTCAGGAACACCATTCTCTGCTCTATGCTCGAATTGAAAGTACTTTATTCCACTTGGTGAGAGTCGGATATACGACCATGGCATTTACAGACAGAATCCAGAATCCCACTGTCACTATGGCCTCTTAAATCAGAGGAAAATGTAATAAAAAGAAAAAAAGGAATGGTTATATTACAGTTTATGCTCACTTTTAGTAAAATAATATTAGAATATTGTGTTTACACACATTCATTAATTTTTATTGATAGCTAGAAGCTACTCAGCGGAATAAATAGTCTTAATTCTCTGTTACGGCAAAACAAGGAAGCATATATATATATATATATATATATATATATATATATATATATATATATTATATATATATATATATATATATATATATATATATATATATATATATATATATATATATATATATATATATATATATATATATATATATATATATATATATATAATATATATATATATAATATATATATATATATTATATATATATATATATATATATATATATATATATATATATATATATATATATATATATATATATATATATATATATATATATATATATATATATATATATATATATAGATATATATATATATATATATATATATATATATATATATATATATATATATATATATATATATATATATATCTATATATATATATATATATATATATATATATAATATATATATATATATATATATATATATATATATATATATATTTCTTTTTTTACTTTTACCTTTCCAGCTGAAGGCAGTCCCAGGCCAACACTCTCACTCCGCTTGAAGTCTAGCTTCTCCAGCACCACTTCACATTTGATTAAAGTTTCTAGTGGCATTCTTTTATTTGGGTTTGATAATATGTCAAGTAAATTCTTCATTTTTGTTAGTTTTTCGACATCTATGGATATGTGAAATAAATTGTAATTATATATGTATATACCAACATACTCCAAATATCAAAAAAATTGGCATCTTTTAACAAACTTCTGTGACTCGTAAAGCTTCTTTATATTTATCATTATAAAACTAGAGAATACAATACTTATGATCAAGACTTGATTTGTTTAGTATGTTCTACCAATATCTGTTAAGCTTATTTTTTCTAAATAAATACAACTGGTTCTTAAAACATAACATCTTATTTTCCCAAATATATATATATATATATATATATATATATATATATATATATATATATATATATATATATATATATATATATATATATATATATATATATATATATATATATATATATATATATATATATATATAATTTTTTTTTTCAATCATATATACTTAAAATTACATTTTTATCCACTATACCATCATAAGCCCAAATTTTTGAATAAATTCATTAATTTTTTTATAAATATAAAAGATGAAACCGCAATATCTCAAAATTGGATAGATAATGGGTGGGTCCTCTAACTTTATATGTTATATGGGAAATATTTCTTAAATCATTTATTTATTTAATTATAAATAAGCTATTAAAACACTCACTCTCCCCTTCACTGACCATCCGCAAGACCATTCTACGTAAAGGCTCTATATATTTAGATAGTTGTCGCACTTTCTCCCTATAGGCCGCTTCTTCCCCACCCGGGGAAGCCACGCCGGCCCCCACTGGAGTATTGAGGGATGAGGATGGAGATGCTACCATGCCCATGTTTACACTGAAAAATAAATAAAATTTCTAATAAATTTCAAGAACTGTTCTCTACATACACAAGAAATACACAAGGAACTTAATTTCTATATAATAAGTTCTATCTTAGCTCTGCCATATTTTAAAATCTAGTAAGATAGTTGGTACTTCCTCTTCTTTCTTTCACAACAATACCTACGTAAGTGCAGTTGTGTTTAGGGCATACAAAGAGAATAGAGTGCTCATGTTTAAGCCAAAAAAATAATAAAACATATTCATATTAAATGAGTTGAGGAATCACTCTTCATTTCACTTCAGTGCTTTCATTATTACATACACTTTCCAAGATACCTACTTGCCAAAATTTAATTTTTTACACAGCACAGTATTCGCTGGGGTTGTCTGTAAGTCACTTTGTTAATAATGGAAGAGTTTTGTATTAAATAATGGAAATTAACTTTTCCTTCTTAAAAAAATAACAAACGATAATTTTACCGTTGCTGTTGTGGATGATGACCAAGGTGATGACTGGTAGATGGCGAAGGACTACCGCCAGTACACGCTCCGAGTCCTCCCAGGCCCGACATCGGGGACGATAGGGCTCCGCTTAGAACCCCTCCACCTAATATTCAATCACATAGATGTTAACCTAGTTATTCCAATATTGAAAGTTCTTAAAAAACCAAATAAAGTAACAGATAACAATATAAAGTCCTATCAACATAATATAAAATCTATAACAATGTAAATTTTGCCAAAATAGCAACAGTATTTATATAATTGACATATAAGTTTTAACTGATTACATTCTTTACTTTCAATATTTTTTTAAATTATGCTGTATCCTGCGTAAGTAGGGTAGGCAAAGAAAAAATTTCATTCATTTTGGGATTGAACCACATCCTTATTTTATTTGTTTTATTTTTTTGTACAATACAATTTAATTACACATTAATTCATTCTGACATTTTATTACACATTAATTCATTATAATAATTTATTGACATACCCATAGAGGCAGGACTGGGGCCAGGCATATTAGGTGAAGACGCAGACGGGGACGGGCTCTGCCTCAAGAACTGATTATGGGGTGGTCGTGGGGCATAACCCGCACCCATTACAACCTCCTTGCCACCACGATGCATTTGTAGCATATTGATATTGACTAGCTGGTTGTTTGACATGTTTGTTACTAGAATGAAGAAAAAGGAAAAAGTATATATTATTTTATATGTTCTATATGTTTGTATCCACAGCTATGAAATGTAAAATTTCAATTTTGTTAACGTAGTATAATATTTTTTTTTATTGTTTTTTATACTTAGTTGTCTATACTGATGTATAGATGTACTAAAAACAACAAAATTATGTTCACGAGTATACTTATGAGGTGACCCTGGGTCCAACAGCCTCTAATAACTTTAGGCTTAAAAACTAGCTAAGATATCTATGATGATAACAGGAATAGAATAAAAACAGAAGATAGAATGGAAACATGTATAGAATTTTTTTTAGGGTCTAATTTATCAAAGAAGATTTGACCAAAACAAACATAACAAATTAATTTGAATTAAAGCTTTTAAATGTCTACTGAATGGTATATATAAAATTTATTCCGATTCATCTGCAAAATACTTCAAAATATTTATATATTTGTTAAGTTACAATAAAATAAATTAACAACTCACCCATCTGATTAGGCATTTGTCCTTGCATATTATTTGGTGCCATTTGCCCGCCCATTCCACCTACAACCTGGTTACACTGCATTTGACCAACCATTGTGTTAGAACCTGTCATAGGAACTTGCATGTTATTTGACATGGACATAGTCGGTATCATCTGTATACCAGGAGCTGATAGCTGATTTTGTAGCTGACTGACCATATTACCCATGCCCATTCCCCCAACCATGTTATTACCCATTTGACCCTGATTCGGAACCATCCCTATAGAACCACCTAGTTTATTCTGTAACTGCATATTCATTTGAGGTCTTTGATTCAAAGTTTGTAGTAAATTAGTAGCTGTTTGAGCTTGTCCTTGCGACACTGGGCCTTGTTGGGACATCTGACCTTGCATTCCACCCATGCCAGGGTTAGGTCCCATAACTCCTTGTTGCATTTGCCCTGGACCCATGTTCATCATTTGATTCCTTGTGCCCTGAGATGCCATATTCTGCAAGGCATTGATAGGATCAGTTGCCATACCAGGTTGGCTACTAGGTCCTTGTTGAGGCTGACCTGGTTGATTTTGTACTTGAGTGTTGGGGCCAGGTTGATTTTGGTTGGGCTGCATATTGGGCACACCTTGATTTTGTTTGGGTTGAGCTGAAAAATGTAATGTTATTCTTATTATGTAAAATAATTTATGCATAGATTCAGTCATTCCTAGTAATTTTCCCCCTCCAAAAAGAATAGTTAATATATATATTTTAATAATTAGTCTTTTTACTATTAAAGAAAATGCGTAAATGAATCTGGTCAATTTAAAAATATATGTTATAATTTCAATGTATTTCATAAAATAATAAATAAAGTAAAATGTAAACTTACACATTTCCCTAACATGTAAAATTAACTTAGCAACCATATTCATATATTCTTCTCTGGTCTTTGCTTTTAAAAATACATGATTCTCCATTTCACTGCTGTTCCGGGCGACTTGCATTCCTGATCTCTGTATTACTTCCTCACTATTAAACAAAATAAAATTTTAATGATTAAAAACAAAATTTATCTAACAAATAATAAATAAATAAGCGGAGAACCAAATGTATATTATAATTCATATGTATTAATCTAATCTATATAATTCAAGAGTGGCCTAATAAATATTTAAAAAACAATTATTTTTTAACTTACATCTTAGAAACTACAGTCTGCCTAACACTTTGTGTTCGCCAATTGTTATCATCCGAACCCATTGTATTAAATTGTTTTAAATTATCCATGATGAATACTTTTGTTGTTTAGTTTCAATAATTTTGTATTTTAGTAAATATAAAACAATAAATCACAATTAGTATTTATTTATAAAAAATTACAGCACAATCTCAAAGTTGATAATTATCGCTGTTACTGTAGGTAATGAATCTGTAACTGTCACAGATTATCGTAGAATATCTAATTTAGCTATACACAAAGTCAATAATCAATATACTAAAACAAAGTATTAATATATTTGGAAAATGTTTCGAATATAGTTAATTCGAAATTTAAATTTTGAATTAGTTTAATATTATTTTTAGTTTTTAATTTGAAAAAAATATATTTTGTATGCTTTTTGCGATGTATTACTTATATATTCTCGTAATTGTAATATACTTATATTTTCTCGTAATTGTAATTACAAATACTTTGATTTTATTTAAGATTTATTTTCATATATCAGTCATATAAAGTGAAATGCATTTAAACAGGCAAGCAATAATAATATTCCATAAATGACAGTTCATAATTTATGAATCTGCCATTTTGTATTTGTTTGTATATGATAACATTTGTACAGGATTCGCTAGCGTTTGTTTTGGTTGACACACGTGTTAGTGAGAGTTTCTTATTTTAGTGTTAATTCTTTTTATTGTTCTATAGTGGAGATATTTTAAAGTTTTAAAAGGTCCCTTTTTAACAAAGTGGTTGGTTGTAGCAAGTGTTGGTTTTGTTAATAACGGTATATTAAGTAGTATAAATCAGGTAAGGTTATTTCTTTGTATTTTCGTATTTTATAATGGATGGTGATCCTCCTCCTGAACCTCCTGATACCGGAGGTGGTAAAGTTGATGGTTAAGCGATGTCAAGAAAGAGGCAAGGGGATGATTCACCATTAATTAATGATTTTGCTGCAAAAAAAACAATTATAAATCCATCTACTGCGACACCCTCTATTCAAAATTTATATCTCCACCCGTCCCTCTCCGATGGTCCTAAATCCCATATTGATACTGATAAAGGCCCTTTTATTGCATATGTGTCCAGGGAAGTTCCTGACCCAGCTGCTGGTACCTCAATTAGAGCGATTAAGTTTGGTCAATTCATACACAAAAACGTGGTGTTAAGAACGTTGGTCGTAATAAGATCAGCGTTCAATTCTCAAATGCTGCTGCAGCGAATTCATTTGTGACCAACCCTATAATAAGTCTATGTAAGTATGTTGCAGTAATACCTACATTTGTTATTACCCGCATGGGTATAATTAGAGAGGTGCCAGTTGACTTCTCGTTAGACGAGCTTGTGGAGTTAGTTTTCCCTCAGGTTATGGACAAGTATTGAAAGCGCGAAGACTTAACAGAAAGAGTGTGAGTGAGGGGGTGACTACATGGATCCCGACCCAGTCGGTTGTAGTTACTTTCCGAGGACAAGAGTTGCCTGATAGGGTCTTTTCGTATCATTCCTCTCTCCCTGTCGAACCTTACAAATTCCCTACTATCCAATGTCTTAATTGTTGCCATTTTGGACATATTAAATCACAATGCAGATCTCAGCCAAGGTGTTACAGGTGTGCCCAGTCTCATTCTAGTGATGCATGTGACACAGCCAAGGAGAATTCAAATTGTTTGTTCTGTAACAGTAAGCACTTTGCCACAGATAAGGACTGTCCTGAGTATGCAAGACAACAATCCATCAAAATTGTTATGTCTCAAGAGTGTATCTCATACATTGAAGCATCCTCTCGTTTCCCTTCTGCCCAATGTTCCTATGCAAATATTGCTAAGGAAATGTTCTCTCCTCAAATTTCCACTTTTCCTAGATACCAACAATCCAGAGTAACTCATAACCCAACAACTCCTACCAAATCCTATTGCAAAACTGTATTGCAATCTCCCCGTCCCCGCGCTCCTCTTGCTAAAGGTTTGATAGATAGGCTCACCAAGCTTTAATTGGTAATTGTTCCTCTTCCCTTCCTAATGGTCACGCTCTCAATCAAGGTATTGATAATCCAACAGTTGGTAGAAAAGATGTGTTAGTGGCTCTAACAGAAGCTCTTGTGAGTATTTTATCCACCTGTGATGAACTTCCTTTACCGTCCAACATTGCCCAAAACTTATTAAGAATATTTAAAATCCTTAATAATGGCTCCACTGACCTTCCTGCAGTGGAATAGTAGTAGTGTTCATGCTAAAAAGCATGAATTACTGCATATTGTTTCCCTGCACAATCCTGTTTTTGTTGCCCTCTCGGAAACATGGTTGGTGCCAGACTCCCCGTTCAGGGTGTCAGGTTTCGCCTGTTTGGGGGAGGACAGGAGTGACGGGTATGGAGGTAGTGCTATCCTTATCCAGCACTCCTCTCCTTATTCTCGCATTCCTCTCCCTTCTCACAGTCAAGAGATTAATGCTGTTGCTGTGAGGGCCTTTAATATCTCCTTCCTTTCTGTATATATTCCTCATCCTTCCTCTTCCCTTTTCCTTGAGCTTAAGTCTATCATATCTTCGCTTCCTACTCCAGTGCTGGTCCTGGGTGATTTTAACACTCATCACACTTGTGGGGGTGTTATTACTGTGATGGATTCTCGCCTTTGTTGGTGGACTTGATTGACGATGTAGATCTCTGCATCCTTAATGATGGTTCACCGACTCGTAGGGTTAATCCTAATCAAAATCCTAGGACTGCTGTTGACCTTTCCTTGTCTTCTCCATCTCTTGCTTCCCTTCTATCATGGTCTGTTCTTCCTTCCTCCCATGGTAGTGATCACTTCCCAATTCTTTTACTCGGTGGATTTCAGGTTAAATTAGTTCCTGAGTCTGTTAATTATGAGAATGTCACTTTTTGTTATGATCGGTTTGTTTCTGCCATTTTCTCTGCAGCTGACCTACATATCCCCAAAAAACTCTCCATTCAGAATCGGATGCCTTCCAATCCCTGGTGGGATCAGGAATGCTCTGATTCTGTCGATCGGCGAGTATCTACCGAGGTGTCGTACGCAGCCTGTATGATAATGGAGAAGTATATGGATTACAGACGCAATGATGCAAAATTTAGGTAATTAATTTGGAAAAAGAAAAAACTCGGTTGGGTCAACTTCTTCGAGTCTCTTAATCCTCGTACCTCTTCCTTCATTGTATGGACTAATGTTAAGAGATTTCGTAGATCTCTTAATAATGTCCCTAGTCCAAATTCCAACAATCCATCGCTATGGCTTAACAACCACCCTTTGTACCGTTGTTTGATTTATCCCCAACCATGCCGATTGAATCTTCAGAGGAAATGGATGCCCCCTTTTCCTTCGAGGAACTCAAAAGCATCTTAGCGGATTTAAAAGACACTAGTCCAGGAGAAGACGTGTCCCTTATTCTTTCATAATGAGGTTAAACGAGAAATCTAAGCTTTACTTCTTAGATTTAATAAATAAAATTTTTCAATCTGGCAATATTCCTGATGCATGGAAATCTCAAATTGTTATCCCTATCCTTAAACCAGGGAAATGTTCCTCTGACCCCTTCTTCCTACAGACCCACTGCCCTTGCATCAACGCTATCAAAAACTGCTGAGCGACTTTTAAAAAACCGTTTGGAATGGATAGTGGAAAGCAGAAATATCTTAGCTCCCTCTCAGTTTGGATTTAGAAAGGGGCTATGCACTGCAGATAGCACTCACTCAGCATTTTAACTACAGACATTCGACGATCTTTTGCCAAAGGAGAGTATTTGGTGGGTGTTTTTTTAGCTGTTGCATCTGCATATGATACTTACTTATGTTCTTCTTCCGGTACTCAGGCAGAAACTGCATAAGCTGAGTATTCCGCCGAGGTTGGCCAGTTTCATATGTAATTTGCTAACCGATCGAACGGTATCTGTTAAACATCCGCTTCTTACTGTTTCCCCCAGACATGTCTGGAAAGGACTTCCTCAGGGTTCAGCTCTTAGTCCTCTGTTGTATAACATCTACACACATGACCTCGAATTGTCTGTTAGTAGTTTTTGTAACATCCTTCAGTACGCTGACGACATCGTACTCTATTACAGCTCAAATTCTGTGGAGGACATAACTTACCGCCTTAATACTGCTTTGCACTATCTTATCCAGTGGTTGACTGATCATGGCCTTACATTGTCCATTGATAAGTGCCAGATAGTAGTATTTACAAAAAAAGGAGTACTCCTAATTTTCATATTGAACATAATGGTATTCCCATCCAAGTAGCGGAGAATGTTAAATTTTTAGGCATTATACTTGATAAGCGACTGAACGGAATTGCTCACGCTGAATATCTCAGCAGAAAATGTGAAAATGGCATTAATGCTTTAAGAGCGGTGTCCGGTGTGTGGTGGGGTGCACATCCTTATACTCAAAAACTTCTGTACGGTGCCCTTATCCGCAGTCATATTGATTATGCTTTATATGTTCTGGACCCCTTTAATAAAGTAGCCACAGAAAAGCTTAATCGTATTCAGTACAGATGCCTACGCATTATTCTAGGGGCAATGAAGTCTACTCCCACTAATGCACTCCAAGTGGAGTGTATTAATCCTCTTCCTATCCGCAGACAGTTCCTTGCAGACCGATTTGTGGGTAAAATGTTACAACTTTCTTCCCATCCTTTATGGTCTAAGTTAACTGAGCTGACCTACTCCCCCGTGATAAACCATTACCATACCTGCTACACAGTTTCCTGAAGTTCACTAATTTACCTCATCCCTTGTTACGCCTCCCTTCTAATCCATTGTTTTGTACACCGTACAAAGCATTGGTCTATCATCCCTCCATCATAACAGACCTTGGCTTTACCAAGGGAGATCCAGGCACCATCACAAAATTCCAAAAGGCTGTAAATGAAAATTGGTTTAAACATCTTCATATCTTTACTGATGCATCAAAGCTTTCTAAAGAAAGCTGTGTTGGTGCAGCTTGCTGGATACCTAAATTCAAAATTATCTTACAATTTAAGTGCCCTCCCGAATCATCAGTGTTTACAGGCGAGGCTGTTGCTTTGTTGTTGCTGTTCATGCTCTCCCACAACGTAAAACTCTCTTAGCTGCTTAATGGCTATTAAGGGCAACCCGTTTCATAGTAAATTGAGATCTTCAATTGTTTTAAGGATTCGTGAAGAATTATTCTCATGTCATCTAAAGGTTTTGGAGGTCACTCTTGTATGGATTCCAGGTCACTCTGGAATTAGTGGGAATGAATCTGCAGACTCGTGCGCAAAATTAGCGATCCAGTGTGGTACTCTAGATCACTTTTCTAATTCGGCTCAGGATCTGTTGTCTCTTGCAGCCACTCACTTGGACATGTCTTGGTCTGAATACTGGGACTTATCTAAATCTCACAAGGGTAAATATTATGCATTTCTCCAGCCGGATATACCAAAGCGTTCTTGGTTTTTCTCTCAAAGATTTACTGAACGGAGGGTTATATCTACAATTTGTCGCTTACGTCTTGGACATGCATGTACACCTGTGCATCTGGCTAAGATCAGGGTCAGGGACCACTCATTGTGTGAATGTGGCTTGGACGACGGTTCCCTTTCCCATATCCTTTTCTCTTGCCCTAAATTAATCCGTCCCTTATACGATGCCCTTCCTCTCAAAGTCCCCCGTCCCCTTAATGTTCAGTGTTTGTTGATGTTTGTGTTTAGTCCTTTGTGTAAATTTTTATGTAAATATATTGAATATAATAATATTAAAGTATAAGCTAACACTCATGTAAAATATTATTTATTACTATCCTTATATGTTATCTGTACATATTGTAGATATCTGTTAATTTGTTATAGGTGAAGGATTTAAACTGGATCTCTTTAAAACATGCATTCTTCTATAGTGTAATATTAACTCTTTTTTTACCGTACACTCTCTTTTGTGTGTTCTCCATTCAACGTGACATTGGCGAAGTGAATTGTGCTCAACTGGCACGCTCGAAACGCCATATATAAAGACAACAACAACAACATTTGTACATCAAAGCTGATGAAAGTGTGGGTGCAACTAATTAAATAAATAACGCTATATCAGTTAATGAGGTATAGAAAATTAAAGTAATGTATAATACTGTCAAGAATTAACATATTCAGGATTTGCAATTAAAATGGCTGCATCGACTGTTTTAAGAGTAAAACGACGATTAGAAGATAACCCCCAAGACGCTTTAGTACTTTTATGTAAACGTTATAAAACTAATTCTGAAGAAGTTTCACCTTCACTCTTCGTTTTTAGAGGCACTGTAGAAAACCAAGTTAGTATTTTTTTTTGATTTCTCGTCATTTTCGTACGTTAATAATTAATTATACTTGCTGAATAAAAAATGCTTACAGGAACATGAGCATGTGAAATATGTTGTCCCAAACAATATCAAACTAAAACATTCTAGAGATGTCAATGATATTATTCAGAAAATAAGAAAAGAAAGAAAAGATTGTGCTACTGAAAATCGCTATGAAGTTGTTAACTGTCGTAGAGGTTTAAAAGGAGACTCTGTACAAGATGATTATGACTTAGTAGATTTACAAAGAAAGGATGAAACACAAACTGAAAAGTACACATATGACCTGTATACTTCTGCTAAAGAAGATTTTGACATATCCATGTTGGATAACTTAGTAAGGTAATGAGAGCTTATGAAAGTGTGTAAAATAATTTAAAAATACAGTAGTTATTGAATATAAAAATATATGTGTGAATGTTTTGTTATGACAGCTTGTATACACTTGCAATTTATATCTAAAATATTCTAGATTTTCTAATTTCATTATAAAGTAAATTACTACTACTGTCATTGCAAAAAGTAGTGTAGAATTATAATAATAATAGTATAATATATTCTAGATATAATGAAGATAAATAATGAAGATAAATAATGAAGGAAAGTAAATAAATGATTTAATTTTTTAAATTTTACATTGTTCCCATAACATCTCATTTAGTGTAAAATACTGAACCAATATGCCTCTATCATGTCAACTTAGTGATTGTTTTTATTGTATTTTATTACTAATTACTTCTTATGTTGTAGCATAGAAAACTATGAAACACATTTAGTATTAGGAAGCTACAGGGAGAATGGTTTAGTAGCATCAGATGATGATGACAGTGAAGATTCCAATGCAGAAAATAACTGGAGAAATGATTATCCTGACTCCGAGTCCAGCAGTGGTGATGAGGAGGATATGATAAAAGCTGTCAAAAATATTAATTTAGGTAGCTATTTTGATTAGTGTTTTACTAAAGATTAGTGTTTATTCTTTATTTTATCAGACATTTGAAATATCATAAAATTTATATATTATGCCGTGTGTAAATATACTCTGTAGGGTTGATACTTGCAGTGTTAGGTTTACCCAAGGTAAAGTATATTGAAATATATAATATGAAATCACTTGACATGGCTTGTTTAGATTATTGTCTGTAACATGAGGACTGACTGGATTCTGTCAATAGGCAAAGAGTTAATCAATCTGTAACCTGTAAAAATTGGTACAAAGATCATAATTAATAGTTTAAATCACATTTTTCTAATCTCTTAAAAATAGAAGCATATAGCAATAACAATGTTGTAGGTAATTTCCCCCCTTCTTTTTACATATTTTGAAACTTCTATCATTTATTCATACAGATGATGATTTGTCAAGTGATGTAGATGAAGAAAAAATATACGATCAACCAGCAGATTTATTCAATGAAGATGTCAAAAGATATGGGTCAGCGTACGCTAAATATAAAGCCAGGGTTCTTTCTGAAGAACCTGACTTATCTGATAGTAGAAATTATGTGCATTGTACACCGGATGAAGGGTATAAGGAAGATAGTGATGATGGGTTTTACTATGGCCAAGATGAAGATTCAGAGCAGTTTAGAGAACAATATGAATCGGATTGTTCGGATCCGTATTGATTTATTGTTTTATGTGTAGGATAGTAAATTTTTATTAATATCTATATATTAATATATTATATTTTTTTGGATTATACCTATAACTGTTTTATTATTTTGCTCTAATATGAGAATGTGCTTATGAAAGTGCTGCAGTGGGTCAGAAACCCCACTGTAAACACTTTGGTTTGTCCCTAATTGAGGGAGAGAACTGAGAACATGTGATATATATATATATATATATATATATATATATATATATATATATATATATATATATATATATATATATATATATATATATATATATATGTTATATATATATATATATATATATATATATATATATATATATATATATATATATATATATATATATATATATATATTATATATATATATATATATATAACCTGATCCCCCACCTGATCCTTCCGACCCAATTTCGACCGTCATCCAATTTCTAGAAAAAGGCAAGGTGAAGAAACATTCTCTAGTCAAGAAAATGTTAAAAAAGTCATAATAAATCCTTCCACAGCTACTCCGTCCATCCAAAATGTCTGGATTCATCCATCTATGACTGAAGCCCCAAAGTCTTACATTAGTTCAGACAAAGGACCGTTTATAGTATATGTGTCTAGGGAAACTCCTGATCCCTCTTCAGGCACCTCCATAAGGGCCATCAAGTTTGGTCAATTTTTGCATACACACAAAATTACTAATATTTTCAATGATGGAGTAAAAAATGTAGGTCGCAATAATATCAGCGTCCAGTTTACATCTGCTGAAGCAGCTAATAAATTTTTAATTAACCCTGTCCTTAGTCTTTGTAAATATGTCTGTGTTATCCCAACATTTAATATTACAAGGATGGGTATTGTAAAAGGAGTTCCCGTTGAATGGTCGCTGGAAGAGTTTGTTGGCTCACTGGAATTTCCCTCTGCTTGTGGTGAAGTGATAAAAGTAAGAAGAATGAATAGGAAGAATATAAGTGAGGGTGTAGTTACATGGGTTCCGACTCAGTCAGTAGTAATTACATTTCGTGGCCAACAATTGCCTGAAAGTGTTTTCATATAAATCTGTCCTTCAAGTAGAACTATATAAGTATCCAACAATTAAAGCACAGTGTCGATCAACGCCAAGGTGCTACAAGTGTTCCCAGTCCCATTCTGGTGATACATGTGACACCCCAAAGGAAATTTCAACTTGCATCCATTGCTCTTCCAAACATTTTGCCATTGATAAGGGGTGCCCTGAATTTATTAGACAGCAGAACATTAAAGCCGTTATGTCGCAAGAGTGTATCTCTTACATGGAAGCTTCCACCCGTTTCCCAACAGTCCAACGTTCCTATGCGGATATCGCTAAGGAAATGTTTACTCCTGTATTTACAAACACCCAGATCTCACAGAGTAAAGTCCCTGCTAGTCCTACCAAGTCTTATCGTAAGACAATTTTCCAAGTTCCTTGTCCCCGAGCTTCTTTGGCGAAGGGATTTGATAGACAAGCTCACCAATCTATTATTAATAATTGTTCCTCTTCCTTTTCCAATGGTTGTGCCCTTAATCAGGGCTCAGACGGTTCAACAGAATCATGCAAAGATTTGTTAGATGCTCTGACAGAGACCTTGGTGAGCATAATCTCAACCGCTGATGAACTTCCTATACCGTCCAACGTTGCCCAAAACTTACTCAAAATATTCCAAATCCTAAACAATGGCGCCACTAAGCTTCCTGCAGTGGAATAGTTGTAGTGTTCGTGCTAAAAAGCATGAACTACTGCGTATTGTTTCTATGTATGATCCTGTCATTATTGCCCTCTCGGAAACATGGCTGGTGCCAGACTACCCGTTTAGGGTCTCAGGTTTCGCCTGTTTAAAGGAGGACAGAAGTGACGGGTATGGAGGTAGTGCTATCCTCATCCAGCACTCTTCTCCTTATTCCCGTATCCCTCTTCCGCCTCATAGCCAACAGATTAACGCTGTCGCTGTGAGGGCCTTTGGTATTTCTTTCCATTCTGTATATATCTCTCCTCCTTCCTCTTCCCTCTTCCTTGAACTTAAGTCTATTATCTCTTCACTTCCTATCCCTATACTAGTCCTGGGGGACTTTAACACTCATCACACTCTGTGGGGGTGTTATTACTGTGATGGATTTTCTCCTTCGTTGGTGGACTTAATTGATGATGTTAATCTCTGCATTCTCAATGATGGTTCACCGACTCGTAGGGTTAATCCTAATCAGAATCCTAGGACTGCAGTTGACCTTTCCTTATCTTCTCCGTGTATTGCTTCCCAATTATCATGGTCTGCCCTTCCTTCTACCCATGGTAGTGATCATTTCCCTATCCTCCTTTCTATGTATAATAGAAATCCTTCTTCAGCTCTTCCTTTTTCATCTCCTAAATATAATGTAAAGAAAGCCAACTGGAATGAGTACGCAGACTCTGTGGATTGCATGTTGGCCAACCTTCCTGAGTCTGGTAATTATGAGAATATCGCTATCTGCTATGATCAGTTTGTCTCTGTCATTCTATCTGCAGCTAACTTGCATATTCCAAAAACACACTCCATTCAGAGTCGGATGCATTTCAATCCATGGTGGGATCAGGAATGCTCTGACTTTGTCAATCGGCGATCATCTGCTGAGGCGTCATACACGGCCTGTATGACGATGGAGAATTATGTTGAGTACAAACGCAGTGATGCAAAGTTCAGAAAATGTATTTGGAAAAAGAAAAAACTTGGTTGGGTTCATTTTTGTGAATCCCTTAATCCTCGCTCCCCTACTTCCCTCGTGTGGACAAATTTTAAGAGGTTTCGCAGATCTCTTAACAATGTCAGTAATCCTAACTCCAATAATCCTTCTCTTTGGCTTAAAGATTTTGCAAACAAATTGGCTCCTCCCTCTGCACCGTCCCGTGATCTGTTTATATCCACACCTGTTGAATCATTAGAGGAAATGGATCTTCCATTTTCCTTTGATGAACTTGAAAATGTATTGGCGGATTTAAAGGACACCAGTCCAGGTGAAGACGGTGTTCCCTATTCATTTATTGTTAAATTAAACGAAAAATGTAAGCTCCTCTTTCTAAATTTAGTAAATAATATATTTCAATCAGGCAATATCCCCAGTACCTGGAAATCTCAGATTATTATACCTATCCTCAAACCTGGCAAAAGTCCCTCTGACCCTAATTCCTATAGACCCATTGCTTTAGCATCTACGTTGTCAAAGATTGTTGAACGACTTTTGAAAAATCGTTTGGAGTGGATAGTGGAAAGTAGAAGCATCTTAGCGCCCTCTCAGTTTGGTTTTAGAAAGGGCTTAAGTACTATTGATAGTCTCAGC
The DNA here is from genome assembly GCA_037127375.1 of Dione juno. Taxonomy (NCBI): domain Eukaryota; kingdom Metazoa; phylum Arthropoda; class Insecta; order Lepidoptera; family Nymphalidae; genus Dione; species Dione juno. The sequence goes on along the minus strand of JAXRJS010000007.1, from coordinate 8,734,902 downwards.
ATTTTTACCACAGACATTCGACGAGCTTTTGCCAAAGGTGAGTATTTAGTTGGTGTTTTTCTGGATGTTGCATCTGCATATGACAATGTTCTTCTTCCGGCACTCAGGCAGAAACTGCATCAGCTGAGTATTCCGCCGAGGATGATTCACTACATATGCAATTTGCTGACCGGTAGAACGGTATCTGTGAAACATCCGCTTCTTACTATACCTCCCAGACTTGTCTGGAAAGGTCTGCCTCAAGGCTCAGCTCTTAGTCCTCTGTTGTATAATATATACACACATGACCTGGAATTGTCTGTTAATAATTTTAGCAACATTCTACAGTACGCTGATGACATCGTCCTCTATTATAGTTCAAATTCAGTAGAGGACATTACTTATCGTTTGAACACTGCTTTGCACTATCTTAACCAGTGGCTCTATGAACACGGCCTGGCATTATCTCTGGATAAGTGTCAAGTGGTAGTGTTTACTAAAAAGAGAGTAGTTCCAAATCTCCAAATTGTAAGTGAGAATATTCCCATACGGATAACACAAAATGTTAAATTCTTAGGCATGTTACTCGACAAAAGACTGAACGGAATTGCTCATGCTGAATATATCAGCCAGAAATGTGAAAAAGGCATTAATGCTCTAAGAGCTGTGTCTGGTGTGTGGTGGGGTGCACATCCTTACTCTCAAAAACTGCTGTACAATGCTATAATCCGTAGCCATATTGACTACGGGTTATTTGTTTTGGACCCCTTTAATAAAGTAGCTACAGAAAAAATTAATCGTATACAACATAAATGTCTACGGATTATTATAGGTGCAATGAGGTCTACTCCTACTAATGCACTACAAGTGGAGTGTGTGGACCCACCTTTCCCTATCCGTCGACAATTTCTTGCCGATAAATTTGTATGTAAAATGTTACAGCTGTCTTCCCATCCATTGAGGTCTAAGTTATATAAATTAGCCGATCTTATTCCACGTGCCAAGCCTTTACCCTACTTGCTAGATAGCTTCCTTAGACTAACCTCCCTCCCCCACCCCTTGTCCTCATTCCCATCAAACCCATTATTCCGTACACCTTATAATGCTCTTGTTCATTGCCCTCGTGTCATTACAAATATTGGCCTAACTAAGGGAGATCCTAGCATCAACACAAAATTTCAAGAGCTGGTCAATGAAAATGGTTAAATTATGTCCTCATCTTCACAGATGCTTCAAAGCTTTCGAAGGAAAGCTGTGTTGGTGCAGCTTGCTGGATCCCAAAATTCAAAATTATTTTACAATTTAAATGTCCTCCCGAATCATCAGTGTTTACAGGTGAGGCTGTTGCTTTGCTAGAAGCAATCCTGTTTACACTCTCCCACAACTTTAAACAGACGGTTATTTTTACGGACTCGTTAAGCTGCTTAATGGCGTTAAAGGGAAACCCGTTCCATAGTAGGTTGAGATCTTCAATTGTTTTAAGGATTCGTGAAGAATTGTACTCATGTCACCTAAGAGGCTTGGACGTTACTTGGTATGGATTCCAGGTCACTCTGGAATTAGTGGGAATGAATCTGCAGACTCTTGCGCCAAATTAGCCATCAAGTGTGGTACTTCTGATCACTTTTTTAATTCGGCCCAGGATCTGCTGACCCTGGCAGATATTCATCTGTATAAGACCTGGAGTAATTTCTGGGATAAGTCAAAATCAATCAAAGGTAAGTACTATGCCTTAATTCAACCTAATCCCGAAGCGACCGTGGTTTTTTTCTCAAAAACATATTAAACGGAGGATTATATCAACAATCTGCCGCTTACGCCTTGGACATGCATGTACGCCTGTGCATTTGGCTAAGATCAGGGTCAGGGACCATTCACTATGTGAATGTGGCCTGGACGATGGTTCCCCTTCTCACATCCTTTTCTCTTGTGCTAAATTAACCCGTCCCTTGTATGATGTTCTTCCCAATAAAGTTCCTCGTCCTCTTAATGTTCAGTGTTTGTTAATGTTTGTGTTTAGTCCCTTATGTAAATTTCTATGTAAATACATTAAGTATAATAATATTCGATTATAAACTAACACCCGTGTAAAATACTATTTAGTACTAACCCACTTTATTGTGTGTATATATTGTAATTAGTATGTGTTTAATTTGTTGTAGGTGAAGGAAGAATTTTTATTGGATCTCTTTTTTTACATGCATTGTATTATTATGTAAAGTTAGTTATCTTTTCACCGTACATTCTCCTTCGTGTATTTTCCATACAACGTGACATTGGCGAAGTGAATTGTGCTCAACTGGCACGCTCGAAACGCCATTACTGCAGTACAGAACAGAACAGTACATATTTTTATTAGAAAATATTAAATTAGATTTTTTGTCTTTTTGCTGAGCATAGGTTACATAGGCCGTCGCACATTGAGGCCGCCACCTTTAAAACGCACCGAAAATTCTAAGGGATTTCATTATATAACTTTTTTAGAAGATTAACCAGGGTATTATTTGACAGTATTGAAATGTCTGATATCGAATTCAGTTTTATCCAAAAGTGATTTGAAAATTATAATTGGCGAGTAATTTTCGTGCAATTGAAAGCGTATTCTCAGAAAATTGAATTATCTTTAGTGTTATTTAGTCATAGAACTTTTATCCTCAGGTATGTAATAATGTTTTGGTCTTTTTTTTTCTTGACTGCATAAGTAGTTTTTAATAGCTGAGATAAATATATATTTTTTAATTTACGTTTTGTTTAGTTTTAATGAAATATTAAGATTTAGGAGTTATCCCAAAATATTTGACTATTATGACATTACTATAATTATTATTATGCGTTATTTTAAAAAAAGATGTGTAAGAACTATAAAATTGAAATTATTATATACTAAACAAACAAAAAATACACCATCTTCAGAAAAAAAGGAAGTAGTGGTACCTCATGACGTTTATTTAAAAAATGTTTTTTTAATTTTTTTTATTAATTTTTTAATTTTTTTTTATTAATTTTAAATTTTTTTTATTAATTTTTTTTTTTTTTAATTTTTTTTTTTTTTTATTAATTTTTGTCCCCTAGTTTAAGACAGTTGTGGGTTCGATTCCCACTTTGGTTAATGAATTATTTTCATTTCCTCGCTCTGGTAACAAACAGATATTATATTTGGTTTTTATAATTTTTTTTTATATAAAAAAAATTACTGTTCAGTCCATTTATACATTATATAATTTGTTATTTAAATGCGGATTACAAACAGATGAAGAGTAAAAGTTTCATTTGGACATTTTTGCCAATTGCCTCTTTATAACTGTCAGTTTACCAGTTTGTATGTAGTATGTGTAAAGCGAGACAAACGGTTATTGTAAAATTAAATTTGATTTTTTTTATTTGACGAATCTCTTATTTACTAGATTTTCTTTTTAAAATTAATAGACATAGAATAGAAAACTTAGAAGAGAAAGCCTTTCCCAAAATTCTAAAGACGGAAATATTCATCATCATATATTATATCAATATCATATTTATTTATTTCTTGACTATCTGAATTATTATTCGACGGTCCACATGATTTTTGGAGGAAACACATTAAATGTTGTTAATATTTCACTATATCAATGGTCAGTTCAATTTAATTGTTTTACTTTAATTACGGCGGATATGTCAATCTAATTGTCAAATTACCCCACCTTCATTAATCTGGATCTGACAGGTAGGTACACTAAATTATACTATTAAAAGTGAAATAAAAATTAGTTAAATATTGTATTTGATTTTCATATTGTAAAAATGAAAGATTATTATATTATTTATTTCGGTTGGCAAAGCGCGGCGTTGAGTTCCGCAACTCGAAATGTGAAAAGCAGGGAACGGAGTGTCTTAACACTAGGTTCCTTCTGCCTACGGCTCCCTCTGCCTACCCTGCTGTGTAGTTGCATACATTTCTGTTGTTGCCCTGAAATTGCATTCTACTAGACCGCAAACGACAGTTCTCATCACCAACTTTCAAGTAATTTTAGAAGATTAAAGACAAATTATAAATAAAATGATATGCAGTAAAAAAAATACAAAAAAGTATTTGTTTTAATAACTGTAGTTTTAGTGTTAATTCAAATAATAATTGCAGGTTCGAATACTTCTCGGGGAATAAGTATACTTAAAATTATTTTCATCTACCCAATTTGGTGAAACAAAGCAAAGAAATAAACAAAATGTCTTTACAAGTTACTTTCGTCTATTCTTTTGTATGTGTGGAATAATTAATATTATAGGAAAATAAAGGCAGGTCATAATATGTGATAAATAATAATTTATTGTCTGGCGTATTTTACAATATCAATGTACGCGTACATCACGTATGTATCACTTTAAAACGTACTATGGTTACAAATATATTGTAACGTGGCATATTTCAACACTAATAGTTTGGCCGTCGCTAGGCGCGTTCACATGCATTTTTTTTAATATAATATCTTGAAAAGTAAGCTAAATATATTATATTATAGTACTTTTTTTTGGGATTATAACTCTATATGACCAATTTACTCATATTGATTGATGCACATACGCATCTGTAGGCACCCTTATATAGAGGTAGTCACAGACGTGTATACGTACGTATTGTAATGTTACTATCTAAGAAAACGTATATACGCTTATTTAACGGTTTTTAGGACGAAGATGTTTTGTATTAACGTATTTTTCAAGATATCATATGCAAAAGAAGTTAAGCCATAATTTTATTCGAGAATATCACCTTAATATTTAAATCTATTTTGTTTATATTAAACACTGATTATGGCACATCAAATCAGATGCTATGTTGCTTTAATGAAATGTCATGTTAATATTACGTAGTATGGTTAAGTCGATGCACCCTTTTGTTGCTATATAAATAATTGAGGAATATTTTCATGAAGAGGTTTTAGTGGTTATATTTTGTAGCTGGCAATTTAATATTTTCAAAATAAATACGGCAAAAGAGGTTGCTAAAGATAAAATATAGAACATGTCAAGTGTTAAGGACAACGACTTAACCACAAAAATACGTTACAAGTTTAAAATCCGAATGGATACGGCCATTTATCCGACAATGAAAACTCTAGACTTATTCCAATGTACAGACAAACACAATACATTTATATTTACGGAATAAGTCTTGTAATTGCTTAAATCTACAACTATAATTAGTGAGATACCTATAAATGCAAATTACGATAATCTAGCGATGCTTTGGCATTGACAAAACATGGTATTTCGCGTTTTCTTACTATAAAGGTATACTTATTATTCTTTAAATTTTACCAATATATTATACATTATATTGCGGTGCTAGTATAATTTATATGTAACTAATGGAATAAAATGCCAGTGTTTATTAAACGTACTAATCTTAAAATACGCTTTTGAAATTAGATTTTTTGTATACAAACTTTTTTGTATTATTGAAAATGAATGTCATGAAATATTTAAAAATAACTTGCTTTCTTTTAGTACAGATAATAAAAAAAAAACATAACAAAGTTTCCTTATCAAACCAAGGATGTGCAAATGGCGATATATTAGCAACGAATAATAAAACTATGAAATAGTTATCGATATTACTTCGAATCTGATTGATTAAATAAATAATATACATTGATGTCGATTAAAAGTGTTTTGAAATATAGCGCCATTTATAGTTAGATGAGAAAACACTGGTTAGTACCGGAATGAGCATTCAGTTGCTTAGCAAGATTATAATTATAAACTTTTATCTAAGAGTAATAATTATCAATAATAAACAAAATTAACAACAAAGAATGAACAATCACTTAGAGCAAATGGTAATAAAATTTAGTTAGTATGCGATAATATCTTTACATATATTTACAATTTGGTATTTTAACGTATACTAATACAATGACGAAGGAGGTTAACTTTTTTACATAACAATATATGTATAACAAAATCTTAATTAGGGCCCTAATAATAGGCGTGGCTAGAGCTCGAAAACAACTTAAGGTTTGCCATTTTTAAAATTAAATAAATTCGACTTAAAAATATAATTACAAATTAAAATAGAATATACGTAAAAAATAGAAATTTAAAAGTCGTTTTGCTTATTTTTTCATAGAGCCTTCTACGACCCAAAAAAATAATCTATAAACCTATGCCTCAAAAAAAAGTTCTAGCCACGCCATTAGCTATAACATATATTTACATTAGCCGAGATTACATTCACATTGAACGCATTAATAGTCAAAACGTCAATTTGGCTTTGACATGCAGTACAAGTGTCTTATATCGAATTAATTCTTTACGTTTAATTATTGCACATACTTTTAATAATTCAGAAAACGAGTAGATAGATATACACTTATTACATTAATAACGCTCTTAAGCAAAGTAAGCTAACGATCGAGAGTATGCAGCCTTATCGTAACTCTTTAATATTACTAGAGTTAAATATATATAACATTTTACTGTTTCAGAATATCGTGGCAATATAGCAAAGGCCGCTGGGATTTTCTTAGATTTTTTTATACTACCGGAGCATCGTTCACTCTAGCTGGCACGTTGTTGTTGGCAGCAGGGTCTTGGTTCGCGGTGCAGTAGAACTGCTTGTGTGCTTTGTACGTGTTAACATATTTGAACGGTATATTACACGATTTGCAGAAGTTGGGCGTGTCCTCATCAGTCTCTGGTTCTTTTTTGATGTCGACAGTTGGTATCGGGGAAGTTTGTTCTTCAGGTTCAGTGTCTTCAGTGGCGTGAACAAGACGCGCATGTCGTACTACGTTGCCGCGGTATGTGGACGTGTACGCGCACGAGCCGCACCGGTGGACCCGATCACCCACCGCTGGGCTTGGTGAAGTAGTTTCCCGGTTGTCATCTTCGAGCACGCACGAGATGTAACTCTCCTCCTAAAATAAAGAAAAAAAAGATTAAGCTTGGTACATTGAAATAATATATATTTATAGTTTCAAGTTTTATCAGGTGGAATGTATTTAAGTTGAAGTAATATTAAAATAATACAACTGACTGTTTTAATTTTAATAATAATAACTGTACCAACCTGAAGATCTGCAGGTTTTTCACGAAAATGCATGCGTATGTGTGTTCGCATGCCTCTCAGCGTGTTACCTCTGTACCGACAGATCGTGCAGCGAAACGCTTTGACACCAGCGTGAGACTCCATGTGTCGCTGCGCGGCCGCAGCTGTTGGTGATACCACGTCGCAACAGGGGCATTTCCAGCCACCATCAGAGCCTGACGAAGGCCTTGGTGCTTCTGGTAAACTGCGCGGCGATCTAGTCTCACGCTTTGTGCAGTAATATAATTGATGAGTGGTCAAATTGTCTATTGAGCTAAAATTAATTCCACACGCCAAACATATTAACTGCCGATATTGTGGAGGAGGTCCTGGCTCTGGTGGAGCGGGACTAGCTCTCTCTTCACCTCCACCAGCCGAACAATAATGCCGTTTGTGAATTCGATAATTTTCAAATTTGCAGAACACTATGTTGCATTCTATGCATTTTGAGACGCCTTGCTTGACTAAAACTTGAGGAGTCGCCGCCGATACAGGTAACTCAGAAGCTAATCGAAGGGCTAGAGCAGGTGGCATGATTGGGGGAGGTACGACTGGTGTAAATTTTTCTTCAGGTGGAGAAGGTATACATGGGGGTTTTGGAGTAGGTCCTCTTGAATTACGACGGCGACGCTTAGGCGAGCTTTCTCCACTAGGTGAAGAGGACCTTCTTGAAGGTGATGGTGTTCCAGGGGAGCCAGGCAATGACGGAGCGCAAACTATTTGCTCTGGCGTAGTTGAACGCATTCTGTTTTCTTTTTCATGTTCATCTGTTGTTACAGATTCTGGGGTACGTCGGACACTCAGATCTAAAGGCGTGGCACCATCTCGAGATGGTTCACGAGGTCTATTGGCTGATTTTAAGACTTCAGGTTCTTTAATTTCTGTATTGATATTTGGTAACGCTCGGCTAATAGGTTGAAGAGTTCCATTTGGTAACAAAAAGCATGGTGTATCTGGGTCAGGCAATGTGGCGCCTGGAAGCCTACTAGCACCTTGCAATATTGAATATGGAACTATTAAAATTGGATTTGTTGGTAGAGCCAGGGCATATTGACTTTGAGCTGGAGGAGTTGCTCCCGGAGAAGGTGGTGCAGATCCTGATGTGGCAGATCCTGTTCTAGCAGCAGCTAAAACTTGTTTGACTACCTGTCTTGTATTACAGTAATGAGCTTTATGAGCACGAAATGTTTTAACTGACGTAAAATGAATATCACAATCCATGCAATAACGTTCTTGGGCAGGTTGCCCTTCTATACTTTCACCATTAGAAGTAGGTGGTGGTACGGGAGTTCCACTGCTGACTGGTGAAGAAGAATGCATTCGCATATGCCGATTTAAACTAAGTTTTTTGTCAGCACTATATGAACAGTAAGTACAAGCGAATTGCTTGCCGGGTGGTCGAGGCGTTTTGGAGTCACCACTAGACTCATCGGCGGCCACATCTGTTGTTGCTTCTGTCCCATCAGGTTTTGTTCTGCGTTTTGAACAATAGTGTTCTTGGTGTGCTTGAAGAGTGCTCAACGAAGAATAACGTATACCACATGGTTTACACATATAACCAGGCGGAGTAGCTGCTGCTGCCGCTGCTGGAAATAGCGCCGAGAAATTAGCCGCTGTAAGTGCTAAACCATAATCTCTCGGTTGTGTAGGAGGAGGTGGCGGCGATGGTGACGGAGGTTCATGTTTCAAAGAAGTAGCTTGTGGTGCAAGCGCCGGATCAGTGGCTAGACTAGCATTAAGACGTAGACGTGGTGGAGAAGCAGCAACTGAGCCTTCCGAAGTAGGTGAGGCGCCTCCACTAGAGGCTGGTCGCTCTCCGCCAGAGCTTGGCGTGCGAGGTTCTCCAGGCATCGCCTCGCTCTCGTTTCCCCATTCCTCGTCCTCACCTGAAAAGCAAATAAAAATATATGAAAATACATTCTATTAATTATGATAAATATATAAGTTTAAGAATCAATATAAATTAAAACAAATCAACAGTATCAATTTCTGTTAGTGTTGTTAATAGCAAAGCGATGCAAAGTTGGCAATGGTTTTCTCCTGATAGTCGTCACTCGTCACGTTTCACTCGCTATCTGTCGACGTCAGACAGATCAGGCCTCAGGTCGAGGCATACATTAGCGCTCCTAATTGAGACGTGCTCGCGGTATGTAAATTTTTCGCGTGGGTGGGGTATAGGATTTAGAGTTATGCAAGCAATGTAAGGTCCTACTAACATTTCCGTGCATCGGGGAAATAAAATAATCCATCAGTATTAACTGGTCGCATGACCCTCGTCTGTCAACGCTGCGCGTGAGTACACTTTCGACCATCGAGCAAAACAGAACAAAAAGTTAACGGGTCTCGTTGTAATTGGATCTGATTTCCAGAAAACGCTCGCTCACCTTCCTTTTTGAGCGACAACGATCTCGACCGGGCGAGGAATTAACCTATCTTTCGCGCAGCGATCTCAGCTCAAAACGCCAATTAATGAGAGGCTCAACTTCATTCTCCTGCCCCTGTGAAGATCATTATATGGGCACGACAGCGAGATGGACGCGACGATTGGAGCTCGCGTACCGCCATCTGGCGGTAACGAATGCAATTCAAATCGGATTGCGTTCGGGTCACGCTATCCTAGTCACAGCGTCTTTTGATTGGCTGCTGCGATTCCTCAGTGACGTGCGATTGGCTCAGTCCAACTCGATTTATCTGGCAGCTTAATGTTGGCGTCATACCGAACGCCAGTTATCGCAGTTCGTTAGTTGCGTTTGAGCTCCCGTTTTTCCTTAAGTAAGTTATAAGTTGTGATTGTTGAAAAAGGTTGAATGTTCAATCAGATAGATGGCGTGACTTGGTGTCGTTTAAACAACTTTCGCGAAACCGAATGTCGATTCGTTAAATGATATTTATCAGTATCCTTTTGTCTTTATAGACACGTCAAATAATGTGGTTAAAATGGTTTTTATATGAGAAAGCTGGCATGCGACTCACATGACTATATTATATATCACATTTGCTTTTAAGTACCCGCATTGCTCTTAACAAGCATTAGAGGAAGTAAGCTGTTTATGATTTATCCTTTTAGTGCTCGTCATTTCATATATGCTACAAAGGTCTGAAGTTATACACGAATATTAAATGTACGGTACAAGATATGTACCGAGGAACTGTCAAGTTTATAAACTATAAGTCTTCGGCTATTATTTATTGATATAGACTACCTAAATTATGATTAAACAAAATATAAAAAAATAACAAAGTTAAATGTAAATCATCACGTCAACTATCTAACGCCTTTAAAGGCACCATTAAATGACCATTCAAAATTCTATATGTCGGACAAACATCGAACACGTGCCTACATGTCCATAAAAAAAAACAAAGCCGCCATCTTGTCCTTTCATTTATCTGATCAGAGATCAGAGCCCAATTAAAATAGTCGTGCATCGAGGCAGTCACAATCGACGCGATACAGATCTGTGCTGTGACGCGGGAGACCGATCACCTAGAATACCATATCTGATACCATTACCTGTGATATCTTATATTGAAATTTTATATTTAATTAATATAAATGTATAGTTTATTAATTTAAATTTTTGTTTATATTAAGTTAGAAATTATGTTAATCAATAGCCAATGTATATTTAATATATATTAATAATACATTTTTTATTTTATTTACGAGACTACATTTGTATATTTAATCTATATATTAATTAATATGTAGTATGTACTAATTAATAACGTGTCTTACTTTATTGCATTTTAATTTTCTAGATTATCTGTAAAATTTTTCTTAAATATGTATTCGCTAAATAAAACCATTTTGTAATATTTTTCCTTATAATAAATTCCACCTAGTAACTAAATAGTAGATTTAAACAAATCAGTATTGTACAAAGTAGCACCGAACCTTCCTACAGTTTTAAATGAACAGAGAATTGATCGCGTAAACCGATAGTAATGGCTTTTAATGCCAGTATCGATCTGCGATACACACGAGCCAAACAGATTGTGTAAATGTTACCACTTTGCAGCTAATTTATATACGTTTAACACCGTGGTATTTTGTTAACATAGTTATTCGAGGTTATTAAGGCAGAATAATTAGTGTACTTCACTTGTAATGTTATAAAAGTAGGTATTGTAATGTCATAATTTAAAAGGCTGTATGCCCTTGGGTTTGTGCCATTTAAATGATTGTTTTTTAGATCATGTATATTAATGTAAATATTTATCTTAATTGTTAAGTATACATATATACGTATTTAAAAAACCACAAGCAGGTATTTTTATTATAAGAAAGTAAAGTGTTCATTAGCCCTTAATTTAATTATAAGTATGGTATAATTTGGGTACTTTCAAAATATAACTTGGGCCGTTTGAATGTAAATGTATCTAATTGATTACAATAATAACGTTTGTTTAAAACATTATTATTGTAATCATTATCTATTAGCTAATAATGTTCACATTTATATTACACACCATTAGTAAGTCTAATCTTAAATTTAAATTTAAAGAATTTTTCGAGACTATGGCCAGTAGAATTAATTATTACTACGTAAGTACAGTATGATTAATGTATCTTGTTAATGAAATTAACAAGTGTACCTATTTGTACTGAGATTATTCTATTAGGGTTTTGTATTTAATTAAATATACTATTTTTGACTAGCGTATGCCCGCGATTTCACCTCAGATTTGTTTTAGGAAGATTAAGGTTTGCTTTAATAGAAACGATTAAGTAATCGAGACGTTTTGCATGTTTCTACTAAAGTATTACTGAATGACCTGGCAAAACAACTTAATTTTTAGTTTTTACTTGTATTTCATGTATGTAAAAAACAGGAGTTCCCAACCTCTTCTTGGCCGGAAACCATTTTTATATAATTATTATGATAAAACTTATAAATAAAAAAACGGAAAAAAATTGTACTGTGTATACTGCAGTACTATTATCGAATAAACCAGCAAAAATACCAGATTCTGCTAAATTTATAATTATTTGCAAACCATAATTTAGCATCTGTGGACCACTGGTATGTATTGCCAATTAAATAACATTCCATTGTAGATTAAAAATACGATAGGTACCTGTTATTAATAAAGCCTAATAAAATAAAAAAATGCTCTAATTTTGTAGATTAAATTCTAAATTAAGTGATTGTTCGATTGTTTTTAAAATTTTTGTCTGTTCGTCTGTCGTTCCGTTTGTCCGGTCTAAACAATGGAATAGCTGAACCGATTTAGTATATACATTTTTCACAATACGAGAGATAAGGTTGTGGAGCTACATATAAACTACTTATTAAGTATTTTATTTTTCTTACGTAAAGTGATTCGAAAGTAAAAATTCAAAAAACTTTATATGTACAGTACATGCATTATATCAGAGTAAATCCGAGAATATCGATCAAGTAAAAAGTCGCTAGTAAAAGAAACCTATATAAATGATTATAAAAAATATTCTTTACTAAACTCGGCCTCGAAAACCATACAAAACATTTCTTCAGCTGAATGTCACCGCACTCACCGCACTCACCGCACTCACCGCACTCACCGCGCATTGTGATAAAAGCTGTCTATCATCGCGCTGATCTCGGCAAGTGTCCGGACGTCGTGCGTCACGATCGGACGCGCATTTGCATATCGCGGATTCGATTCCCCTATCGAGTTACGCTATTTGTAAACTGAGTTTTAATGGTGGACGTACGAGTATGTGAGTGCTGATTTTGTTCAAATGGTTTAGGTACATCCTTTGATATTGACACAGCGTGGGGCAAGTTTTTTTTTAAATGGTAAATGTAGCTAGGTATTATAATTAAGAAAACTTAAATATTGAGAGCTTATATTACAGTACTATTAGATAGTGTTTTATATTTTCTTTGTTACTGTAAGAGTAGTTAATAAATTATTTAAAAAAAATATAGAAAACGCTAAACTTTTTCACTTCTAACATACATACACACAAGTCTATCTTTTTAACTGGTTCCTCAACATAAGTTAAGTGAAGGGGTTTGACTGCTGACAGATGATTTCGATGAATTGTGTCACCATATCGATATCTCATAACTCCGATGTTATCTCGAGATGTAACCACGTTGATTGTAATGGCATATTTGAATATAAAAAATCGATGTTGTTGCTTTTAAATCGATTATTATCTGGCCAAGTGTGTCAATGTCACTGAATAGTCATGGCGGTAGTGTAGATTTATTTATTATGGAAGTTTCATTTTAATCTATATATATATATACATATATATATATATATATATATATATATATATATATATATATATATATATATATATATATATATATATATATATATATATATATATATATATATATATATATATATATATATATATATATATATATATATATATATATATATATAATAAGTCTAATTGTTTTATTGTACAATACGACAGTGCATTAGTAAGAGATTATAGTAAAAGCTTGTATCCAAGAGGAAAGTGTAAAATTGATTGGCTTATCACTAGATTTCCTCAATGCGACGCATCAGTACATACTAAAATTTAAAAAAAAAACCAAATAGGTATACTTTTTTCGTTTAATCAATATTTTTTTTAATCAGATAAAAAAGACCTCAAATACATGTTTCAGTCTTGTTCACAATATTTTAAAGTAGGTAAACTTGTGTATAATGTGCGTTTAAATAAATACCACTTACATTACGTGAAGGTGATTAAATAAATTGATGTAAATTGATTGAAATTTGGTGTAAGCGACGGTTTTTTATTGGTCTTATATATAAACTAAAAACTTAATTGATATGTAGAACTAAATAACCTTTTTAATGTCTTATCTGTCACATGTTACAATTTATATAAACCTCTGGGAGGATTTGTACATCTGAAGGGATTATAAGCTATAACGTAGTTGCCGGATAGAACGCGATTGTTACACGTTTGAATCGTGTTATAGCCTTAATATAAATTTGAAATTCTTTCCTACGCTGTTGGACGGAAAGTAGGGGACGTGACACTAGGTCCTTCTGTTATCCTGCTATATGCGGGATACAGCGTGACGCTGAAAATTGTTACTTTATAATATTAAAAAAAAAAAATTGGAAATCAAATAAATTTGAAGCTTATATTTACAAATTTTGTAATGATGTTATAAAATAATAAATAACTATAATCTAAGCATATCATTTGACACAGAATAAGGATTGATTTTTATACTTACGGAATAAACTAAATTCACGAAATAATGTATGAATTGTAACAATAATACTTACAAAATCATATATTTATAATTTAACTGTTCGATTTCCGCCATTCAAGACGCATAGCCTCGAAAGAAAAAATGCAAAGAACGGAGTGTCTTAACACTAGGTACCCTCTGACTACCCTGATGCTATAAACTTATTTAAAATAGTTAAATTCAATTCTGAAATAAATTTAATTTCACTTCATTTATACACAAGGACATTTATACAAGAAATAGCTTTTCCATAACGCGAACCCATTATTAAATTTATATCAATTACTGAAATATACATAATAAGTAGTACTAAGGCAATTACTTTCTTAGTTTTTAAATTGCATGCTATTTACTACTGCCATTTTCGTTTATAAAATATGCATACACGTATCCGCGTTAGTCATGCCTGGTAAGGTCTATTTCCATTATACCTGCTTAGACATGATGGAGAATTATTAGAGGACGAAAAAAAAAACTATCAACTAGAGTCTCTAGTTTGTACAAATAGATATATTTTTTTAATCTGTAAATGTAAAAAATGCGCTTTTCAGTACTATTTAATTTATTTTGATATGAGACAAAAGTTGCACATTTGCGTTACATTTTCCTAACTTAGTATTGGGTTATTATTTATTTTTAATAATAGTAAGAGTAGTGTACTTGTATACTTTCCAAAATGTAATTATTTATGTACAAGAATTTTATGAATCTTTATCTAGTTCGTACGTAAGTTATATAGGGAACTTATGTTGACATACAAACAGCATCTACCACAAAACTTTGAACACATATACACATATATCTTTTTTTCTTCATAAATTTTAGAGATTAATCTCTTAAATATATTTATACTACTTAGCGAATAAATAATAAGTATAACCCACATTCGTATAACCAACCCTTTAACGAGTACAATCGCACTAGAGATCTGCCATGATTGATATGTTGCATGTTAATATTCATGGTGTTACAAGGGAATTGTTGAGAATGGATGAGGAAACAGTATACGTTTCTTTACCGACTTGGCAAAAATGATATTTTTTTAAATTTATTTTTGCAGTGTCCAGATATTACGTTCTCACTTTTTAGACCGTAATTGAGAGATTGTGTGTTAAGTGGCGAGAGAGCGCTACGCCGCCGTTCTACGCCGAGCTTTTTCTTAGTAGAGTGGAGATATTAAAATAATTGATCTCCCTATTAGGAATCTAACACGTAACCATGGCGCTTAAACCTAGACATTGTCCCACTGCACTACGCTAGCGTTCGTCTACATCTCAGATTGAATATCAGTACATATTAATATCATATAGTGAACTCCTAGTTTCTAGTCTAGAACAATTGCGTAACTTCTTTTTTTTAACTACATGTACAAGAATTGCTGACATGCTTATATATATATATATATATATATATATATATATATATATATATATATATATATATATATATATATATATATATAAATCTTTACTATATTATGAGAAGGATTTCACGAACGTTTGATTACACTAAAAAATAACCACGTGATTAATACCACACTCTATCTCGCCTTCAAAAGAATCTAGAGTCAATTCACTCCATTCTTGACTTTAGGCTCGAATTCCGAGAGTGTTAAGCGGCTAAGTCACTGCAAAAGAATTTCAACTATTTAATATATTTTCTATATTAATTAAATATACCGTTAAATAATGTTCACACATCGATGTAGTTCCACTATTGCGTTGTAATTAAAAACAAAAATCCTTAACAGGCACATGTGAAATCAGATAACGTTGAATTAAAGAGTTTCGTCTAATGGACTCGCATAGCGAATGAATTAATTATTAGCATTTTTAGTCCAGTCATAAATCATGTGGGCTCATGTGTGTTTTTGAAAATATTTCGTGGTTAGCAACGGGACTGGAATTATAAAAAGACGTAGGTAATGTAAAATAATATATTTTGATGATGATTAAGTAAAATAAATGAAATTAGCTTCACGCTGTATCCCGCACATGGCAGGGTAGTCAGAGGGTTAAGTAACCCAGTATTAAGACACTCCGTTCCTCCGTTCACATTCCTCGAGTGGCGAAAAGCGCGCTATTCGAGGCATTGCGTGTTGAGTGGCGGAACTCGACGCTGCACTTTTGCCATATTACCAGAGCGAAGAAAATGAAAATAATTTCATTCTCACCGAGTGAGAATCGAACCCACAAACCGTCGCGTTTACAGGCAGAGTCCATGCTTCTGCGCCACGACGGTCTTCGACGACGACGACGGAAGAATTTATTATTATTATTTTTAAACAATTGTTATCACAATTCAATATATTGCCTTTGCCTGTTATTGATACTGATTTTTGGAGTCAGAGAAAAAGTATTACACGCTTAAATATAGTTCTAAGTAACAATTATAAAAAATGTAAATGTAGAGATAAAAGTTTCTTATGATCAATATTATTTCTATATATCTATAGTAATATAATTAATATTAACGTCACGTCACAGACGTGGTGACGTAATATTTACATGAAAATAAAACTGTCATTCAGTCTAGAATGTAATACATTTTTTGAATAGGCACAAGTCGGAATCCGCAAATTCGCGTAGGTGAGGATGGACTGTAAAAACGATGGTTGTAGGTTCGATTTCCACTCGGGGAGAATTAACTAAATCCATTTTCCTCGCTCTGGTAAAAAGATAAAGTGCGACGTTGAGTTCTACCACTCAACACACAATCTCGAAAGGGGGAAAGTAAAGAACTAAAGAGTGTCTTAACTCTAATTTCCCTCTGCCGACCCTGCTTTAAAAAAATATCCCTATAAATATATTTACCTATTGTAAGGTAGACAACAAAACACTATGATAACACACAATCTTTATTATTAGCCATAAAGAGCGCGTCTCCAACTCACTATCTTTAATCAATCTAAATATATAATCATAAAAGAACAATCACACAACTATATTAAATACATAGTATATTCTCTAAAACTCCAACAGATTCTAGTCGCGCCGTAACTCAGAAAGCAAGCAAACACGGCACTCGGCCATTTGCATTGCTATCCACTTTTTAAATCTATGCAAAACGCTACGATACGACCACGTCGAGACGCAAAAACACATGCGGTTACATTATTACATATAAAATTTGATTAATATTATCAGCGGAGGCGATATTAAAAAAATATAATTTAATAAAAGCTAGTAAATATTTTTTCTTTGAAATATTACTACTTGGCTTCCATGGTACATATTAATAGCTTTATAAGAATATACTATTTCCGTTATATTTATCGTATCTAGAATGAATTGGAAAGAAATGGAATAGAACAGAGTTTTAAGTGCACAATATTGTCTTTTGACGTTAGTCAAGCTAACGTCAATTATTAAAAATAAACTTAACAGTAACTATCCATCAGCTATAATGAAATATATTAATTTATTGATAAAAATATATTGTTATCTAAAATACGAGTATGTCTATAAAAGATTTAAATTTGTAAATAGTTTTCAATTTTATATTTATTAAATTACCATAATTTACCTATTAATAGATAACCAAAACACAATATAATAAACATCCTATTAAGTCATTTCGATAAAATAAAATTAAAGATGTATCGATACTATATCACTATAAACGGTAAAAGTTGCGTACACGCATTGTAGGCGTCAAAAGTGGGCGGCGCTTAAGAAGTACGACGTGACGGCATCTGCCTCCAATCGGATCTGATATCGATTTTAATTATAAATCAGAATCGAAGTCTATCGAATCGAATATTAATATGTTGATCGCGAATACATCGATAGCGTACCCTTTGATACGTTCTGACGAAATTTGCGTGCGTTCAATGCGTAAGTATGCGACATTCTAAGAAACTGATTCGCGATAAAGTTCCGACAGAGATGGAAGATAGTTAACTGAGAAATAAAACAAATGAAACATTACTATTCGCTGGACGATTTTTTTTTTTGGTGTAGGCCTGATGCAGGTATTCGCGCATTTCGTTATGCAAAAATATTTTTGAATAAATTGTTGCTTTCCGTATCGTATTTTTGCTATTTTGGGACATAGCTAATGATTAAAAGTAATGAGATATATTTAAGACATAAAGACAACATTTCCATCATTTACATTTAATATTGCAATTGGAAACCCATAAGAATTTTACGAACAGTTTAAATTTAATAATAAATAAAAATATGATTATTTAATGAAAAACAAATACAAAGGCATTTATTTATCACTTGAACAAAATTAAATGTACAATTAATTAACATCGATTATTAAAATGTGATAACGATCCGAGCGCATACAGCCGAGATACGTACTGGCGATTAATAAAACGCTTCATCAGCAACAGAACGGTCGCGTCAAACGATCTCCTTTGTTAGAACACTATCACGATAAAGGATAGCATCTCGAGTGCACGCCTACGACACGAAAATAATTAACTCAGTTCACCGTCAAACATCGTGTTCGACATCGGCTACTCCCATACCAATTACTACCGACAATCGATTCGAGAGAAAAAACGCCCGAACACTATTCCCGGCTGGTTTGAAAAAGAAAAAAGAATGTGAACGTGTTAACGAGGCTTTGATGGATCGGGCCACGATCTAACACCACCCCGACATATTGTTTCGCTATAACTTTATGTATTCTATTCATTTAAATCGTTATCGGGCTGCTGCAGCTAAATTACTACCGGGCGAAGTTTCCTATATATTATATCTGTAATCTACAATTGTATATAAAAAATTAAAAATATTTAATATCATATTATTATTATTGATGTAATTTAAAGGAATGCTGATGTAAATTAACTTTTGTCAAATGTCAAAAAAAATTCTACGAACTACGCCAATCATGCCTAACAATTAAACATTTATTTAAAATATATAACAAATAGTTTCAATCGAATCGAGCCGACACGCTTAATAACACAGGTTATTGATTTGACAATAGATTGAATTGATATTGGGCGAAAGAAATCTCGATACCACAAATAAATCTCCGAGTTGCCTGACAGTTATCTAAATCAAGTTTTGGCTCACGTATTTATTTTTAATAAATTTGTATTTAATCTGTTGTTGGTTGTTATCGTGGAAATTGCTAGCCCGCCGAGAGATGGCGGTGATAGCGCCAACGGCACAATGTAATTTGTATAATTAAAGAAAATAACCTGGATTGAGATCGAAATCGGACACGATTTAATCGAGATGATGCGATACGAGCATTAATTTTGACGGCAAAAATTAATAGCTCAGCTGGAGATTGAACCTTGGAATTTACCGATAAATGGCATAAGAAACTAAACGCTGACAGCTTATTTTTTATAAAGCCATTAATTTGAGGAGATAATTACACTTGAGAATACGGCAACGGCAGTGTAGTAATAACGGATGCTACCAGAAAGCTTGTAATCAATTGAAAAAAGTTACAATAATAAAATGTTTGGACAACGGTGATCAATTTAGTTTGATTTATTTTATACAAATGGCTTTAAAGTGGTCGGTACCATGACGGGGATGTCATGATTTGTGAGGATATTATAGGAAAAAGATTTTTGGCCCGTTTATATTTAATAATGGTATTATGAAACATGAATATGGCAAGTAATATATAATATAAATAATAATTTAAAATTGTAACGATATAACTACTTATCAAGTAGTCTTGGCGAAAGCGGTTCAGCTTAATAATAATAATAAAGCTAGCATATATAATGTCAAAGGAATATTTAACTGTGAGGGATAAACATCGAATCGTCGTACCGATTGCGGTACAAAGTTGGAGATTCGAGAATTAGCATTTTTGTCGTATAACTCTGCGCGGTGTCTCGGTAAGCGCCCGATACGGGGCAGCCGGGCCCGGGCTTTTTCTTTTTTTTTTAACCGGATTGGACTTTAAAATATTTCTCTATCCGCTGCCAAAGTCTTTTAGTTCGGAAAAAGAACACTGAAATATGAGTTTTTAATTTTATTGGCGCCCATTTCTGGTTTTGCTAATTGCGTTCAGCTTTTGAGGGCTTACTGAAATAATTATATGGAAAGTTAAGGTTTTATATATTGGACCTGTGCATACAATTCACTATATATTTAAATTTTCGACATCTATTAAAATATAAGTATTATAATCAATCGTAAAGTAAAACTGTGGCCTATATTTTTGTTGTAACTTGATCACTAAATAATTAATATTTCAATGACTTGTATATATAATATATATATATATATATATATATATATATATATATATATATATATATATATATATAATAGCAGTAAACTACTTCTAGTAACAAGTATATCCACAATTCCTCTACGAGACATACCCCAGACGTAATATCAAAAAATTGACATTCCAGATAACGTTATCAAACAAATTGTTTCAAAACTTGAAAACCAATCAGCCATAGCAAAAAAACCCTCTAAAATCCGTTGACCCTTTATCTTCTTTGGACCAGAGCTGAATTTATGTCTTTGAGTAATCCGGAGCCATTTGTATAGATAATTTTTATTATTGCCATCTCCACGAAGCCGGCCGCGGCGATAAAGTAAAGAGTTCGTAATGACGATTTAAATAAGGAAGATGTATTCCCGTCTGTCGATAACTCGGAATTTGTGGGATTTTTTAAAAAAATGGGATAGGATTTATATAGATACTTTATCGTTGGAGCACCGTCGCAAATTTGTAACTGCTTAATGAATAATTGATGGCAGTTTTCAATTGGGCTGTTATTATCGGACATTTTTTGTGCACACGATGATTTTTTGTTTCACTTAGTTCATATAATAATATTAATATTAAATAAAAATTTAATTATATATAATGACATATATTATAATTATAATTATAATTAATCTGTGATTATCTTTATTGATAATGTATGATGTTTCCCTTTTTATCGTGTTAGGCAAGTGCTTATACATTTACTTTAAAAAAATAGCTTTTATTAAATCGAATTTATGTACAAACTATACAGTGATTAACAATATTGGTACGACATTGTCTATACTCAATACACCTAATCACTAAATCTTGTAAGTAGACAAGAAAACGTCTCTATATTATGTATTTTATTATTGTTAAAATGTTATTCCAGTCTAATGATAGAAAAACGTCTCTACAAGTGCTCTAACTACTTAGCATATACTTAGTGATCAGAGCACTTGCACAGTTTCCAAAAGGTGCGGGTTCAAATCCCGCTACCTTAAAAAAATTATACGTTTTCTATAAACATTTATAATGTATTATATCAATATTCAAATATAATATCAAATTATATCAAACATAAAAATTATATCAATTCCTTTCACATTTACAAATATAGATCATATGAATAATTCATGCAAAACAAATTAAAATTAAAGCTTTTTATAGCGCAGGTATATAAAGACGGATGCTTTTACGATAGCCTTCAAATAAAGATAGGGCAGCTTATTGATATTTAATCATAGCGATAAATTTGGTAAATGGCTTCCATATCAATCGAGTTTGTGTATAAACAAGTACGAGACTTCGTTTGCGGCTTAAAGTATCTGCAGCTAGTAATAATAGTCAACGTTTTAAATTGTTTAGAATTCTTCAATATTTTACGTGTCGCTATTGTGGATTATACTTGTGGCTCAGTTGGGAAATCTAAGAGCATACACGAAGAATATGAAAAAGGCGAAGAAGACTTCCCGAAGGGTATGTATGAAGGTTAATGACAGTGTGAGAGGCAAAAGAAGTATGTAGGGCTCTTCTCTCTCTCTGGCTACCATACCAGCAAGAAATAAAAAGTGAAGTTATGTTTATATGTACATATGTTAACGCTTGTTTCGTCAGCCGGATTAGATAATTGTGATTGAAGTTCCCCCGCGTAAAATTGGATGGCAATGCGTAAGACGGTATTGTATACAGGAAATTTATTATTATGTAATTATATTGCTATTATATTTCTGACATTTTTTTTCCAGCATCGGCGTTTTAATTATTGACATACTTTATTATTAAAAAAAGAGGCATAATATATGAATTGTTTAAATGTTGTTTTATAGATCAAGCATAATGCACCTTTGACCAGCTAGTAATAAAGCTGGACTCTTAAAAGGCGTTTTAACAGTAGTAGTGAATTTTGTTTTTTTTTTGTATAATGAAATGAGAATATATTATTTAATATATTGTATCATAATATCTTACCAATTTACCGACAATATAGACAATAAACTATGCATGTAAACTATTTTTAACATGACCACAGTGGTTTTATCTGCCCCCGCTCTTATGGCGCGTTATCTGTGCGAGTGCATTAGTCCCCGATAATACACAGATTAAACAGATCGGTCGGCGCCACGCTCGATTTCGATTACTCGATATAAAACAAAAAGAATCGATGCAGCGATAATGATGTCATGCCACGCTGTCGCAGTTAAGTGTCTTAATTGTGGATTCCTATGTAATGTAGCTTGTGATAAGCTTCGGTAAAGCATTGCTTAGATAAAATATTAATTTATTACAAATGTCACTTACGCACTAATTGTTAAAATTTATTGAAATACATTTAAGTATACATTAGATTTACAATAATTCTGATCAATTAATTTGTAACATACGTATTCAACAGAATAAATTATGAACTATAAAGTTATATAAAAAATATATATTTGATTTATCCTATTTAAAATTAAATATTTATATGGTACAAATTCGTTTTAAAACGATATATCATCTGTGCTTTAGTTTTCTCAGCTGTCATTGTACGTGATGCGACAAAATGGGAATCCTAATTTCCCGCCAAAATTAAGAGCCCGCATCGCACGCCGTTTTTCATCAAGCTCGTTTAGTCGCTTATTTATCATGTTTCCCTTTAAATATCCTTTATGTTATTCATTATGACAGGCTGAAAGACTGAAAATTTTGTCTATTCTGCAAAATAGTGCGATAGCTGCTGCTAATGATCGCGGACGTCATAAAGGTCGTTTTGTAAATGTTACGTTTTGTTTAGTTTAATGCGGGCGTGGGGTTTAATGGTGCACACATAGGTTAAAATGCTTGTATACAAATGGGTGTTCATATAAAAATATAGAGCTTTGAAGATAGACATTACCACGCGCTATATACTATACGTCAGATTCAAGGTATTTATCTTGATTATATATTATTAAGGAAATTTAGTCATATGAAAGTCATTTGTGTTGTATTTAAAACATGAATTGGTTGACACGTTGCCATGGCACATTTGAGACGTGTTTAAATGTTATGCTGATTGTAAATTTGATTTCTGTGGGAGAATATTTATATTTATATGTAATAATATTATGAGCTGAACTTTTCTGCATAGCTGGTCAGACAGAGAATTTTATGTCAAACACTCCATTTTCATCTCTTTTCTTACCAGATCGAAGAAATAAAAATAAATTAAATTTGTATAATCTCTGTCCCTAGTGGGGATTGAACGTGCCACGAAGACTAGTTCTCTAATTGGCTTGCACGAAGTAGGTCTATGCATGCCTCTAAAGGTTTTTTATTTCAAGAAAAAAAAATTTATGACATTTTATTAATGACAATTGATGTAGACTAGTAATAAATAAATATATTTTTACTAGCACCAGACTTGACAGACTCTTCATTTTAGGTATCAAGCAAAAAATTAAGTAAATGCCAATAATACCAATTAATACTATGTAGATATGACCACGTAGTGTTTTAGTTTCTTATCTTTATATTGTAGTATTCTGTATGTTAATTATCCAGATAAAAAGCTTGGGGCCATTAACGAGATTATATTTTGTTTTTATTTATCTTGTGTTACAGCTATTAGGTTGCCTAATTTTTATTTTATATTACGTAAAATATCAAATTTTTATGGAAACCACATGAGCCGATACCATTTCAGGTTCAGATGCTATTGAAATTTTAATTAATTTAGGGAGAAATTTAAAAGATATTAATTTGTGCGATGCTAAAGTGCTTAAAAGTATATTTGTCGTTTTTGATAAATATTTATTCTGATTCACGCTTTACCTCGTGTATAGCAAGGTAGGCAGGTATAACCTAGTTTCAAGATAATCCGTTTTCCGATTTCCAGCCGAATTAGTAATGTTCCGTACAGAATGGCGGAACTCAACGTCGTGGTTTCTCTTTTCCAGGAGGAGAAATGTAAATAATGCATTTCCTCAAGATGGGACCCATAACTATCGCGTCAGACACTGACCCATTACAACATGATACTCACATAAATATGGCACATTTGATATAATATTCGCGTCATAATATTATCTTGGAAACTCTGACAGATGACTTGATGGTGACGACAATTTTGCTCTATATTTTTGTATATATCGTATTCATATATATCTATGACATATGCGGCAGATATTTTTGTATAATTAAATCTATTAAATGTGTACAATTTAATTATTTTATATTTGGTTTATGCGGAATAACATACCAAAAGTTGTTCATAATCTTCAAAAATGTAAAACAACAAAGTTTCAAAATGCAAAAGTTATGAAGTCAATGTGTAGGAACGTTCAAAAGAAGGCATTTGTGAAGTTTAGCGCAGCCGACCTATCGGCATCGCGGCTTGTTCTCACATCATTACCCGCGCCGACGGCTACAAATTTACATCCAACACAATGGCTATCCACCATCGAGGCATCATTAAGGTGATTCCGATAGCGCCACTGCCTTCGCGGAACCGAATCTACTATTCTCACAAGGAAAATTCTTTTGTAACAATTGTTACATTAGGACTTGTTTCCTATGACGGCGCTCGGCGGTTACGGTCTAACTGAAATGTTTATCCTGTGACAGAATGTCATATGACTTAACCTCGAATATTTGAGTTTCAACTTTACCGGTAAAACGATAAAGCTTAAAACATTTTTCGGCTCCACTGAAAGGATCAGACGGGCAGAGCAGACTATCGTTTACAATGGAACTTATAATAGGCGATCGTAGATGCGACAAAAAAATTATACGCAAATCGTTGGGTTATTCAATTTATAAAGCAATTTTAGTGACTGTTCTCCATGTATGGTAGCAAAGTAGTTTATGAAGTATCCTTTGTCTTTTGGCGAAGAAAGGCTGTATATGGGGCTTTAAATTATGTATAATAAAAGTGTCAATTCATGCTGTCTGTTACATCTAGTAATAAATATAGGTTTATGATTATAATAAGCAATACAAATCTCCATAAAAATAATATTTGGCGTGGAGGACGTATTTGATTTACATTATGGAAAGAGAAAATAAAGAAGTATGATGTGAGGAATATTGAATTTTACATACAATGCAGTTCGTTAAGCTGACGTTCGGACGCGCAGCATTGACAGATGCTTGCACTACATCCTTTAGCTTTATTTTTTGTGATGTAAGAATTTTGCAAATAGAATACACGAATGATCTTTTCTTTAATATATTGGAAATATACGAGATAGATTATGATAAACAATATAAAATTCCGTTACAAATAATACTTATTTCTTATTTGAATTATTTTACTTCTTTGAGAATATTACCTTATTTCAGTACATAGATTGACACAAATATTAAAAATTCATATGAAGTTCCAGTATAATATATTTATGGTAATAATAATTCCCACATTACACATCTTAGTACATTAAACAGATTGCGACCTTAACAAATTAATACCCGTACAAATGTAATTTCGTCACGCCACTATCTAATTGTTGTTCTGTTTCGAAACATCACCTTTGATTTACCATTTAACAAGTGAAATTAATCGAACAATGCCAGCTCCAAACAAACAGTATCCGCCGATCAGATTAATATCTATATCAAACAATAATAAGATGACGAAAATGAAACAATCGGCTCTACCCGGGGTGAGATAAGTGAAAACATGAAGCAAATATAAGGAGATAATACAGATCGCATCTGTATACAATGGTAGTCCACGCTCTCATTAGCCAGCGATACGCCACAGAGTATACTTTACAGTAGGTTAGATGTTTTGGTTGTAATATTGTTTTGTAATTAGCCGTTTTTTTAGGCAAAGACGATGTTGTGTTAAGCCATTATATTCTATATATTCTGATCTGAAGAGCATTTATTTAAAAGCAAGGGCATGCATAGTAACGTTGCGGAATTTAGTGACGCTTTGTTTAAAACAATCATTTATATTTAATTATAATGCAATTATAATACTTAAATTAATTTATAATATTTATTGCGAATAATTATTTATTTATTTTAATATTATTTTATAAGTGTGGTGCCAAAAGTTGACATACTAATTTTTTTATCTTGTTACTTATAAATTTGCATAGTATTAT
The DNA here is from genome assembly GCA_037127375.1 of Dione juno. Taxonomy (NCBI): domain Eukaryota; kingdom Metazoa; phylum Arthropoda; class Insecta; order Lepidoptera; family Nymphalidae; genus Dione; species Dione juno. The sequence continues at coordinate 8,708,362 of JAXRJS010000007.1, read as the reverse complement.
GATAAGCACAGATTAATTGCAATTTTTTTTTTAATGGATCGTAACGAGAACTTAAAAATACCTTTAAGTATACATTTTTTATCTGTTATATAAAACGTTATTCGGAAAGCGTTTGTCGGTTTTTTATATCTTTATCAATTGTATAATAAAATTATTTACACTTTATTACCATATGTATCTTTTGAAAAGTTGATACACTTAATTTTATCTATGTAATAAATCGTACTGTGAGATAGCGATCGAGTTCGTCCGGAAATAGTTTCCAAATATTTGTTATTTACGAACGACTCAAACAGCTAAGAAATTTAAAAAAGCGATTTTAGAATCTGTGGCAATTTGACGCTCAATTGTAATATTTTTTTTACACTAAGTCCTCTCTTACACTACCGATTACCAGTTTTTAATTTTTCTAATCTCATTTATAGATTGTCATTCAATATATATATATATATATATATATATATATATATATATATATATATATATATATATATATATATATATATATATATATATATATATATATATATATATATATATATATATATATATATATAAATATATATTTATTGTACTTCTGTCCTTTTTTAGCCATTATGTAATGTATATATATATTTATGTTGTGCAATAAAGTATATTTGTATTTGTATTTGTATATATATATATATATATATATATATTTATATATATATATATATATATATATATATATATATATATATATATATATAGATATATATATATATATTATATATATATATATATATATATATATATATATATATATATATATATATATATATATATATATATATATATATATATATTAGTTTGTATGGTATTGCGTAATTTTGCGATAATCATTATTTACAAGTAATTTGTACTCGATAAGTAATCAGCCGTATATTGTAGCGTAATTGGCCCTACCTTAAGAAACAAAGGAGTCGTGGGAGAGTACTTTGTATCTGTTTATCTAGGTATTATCAGATATTAGTAATATGTTGAACGATACCAGTGAATTAAAACTTTTTTAAGCTTCACGTAACAAGGTATTTTGGCGCCGTTCGCTTAATTTCGACACATTCCGTGGTGAAATTTATTTACTATGATAATATATTTTTCGAAAGAATTCTTTCGCTCGAGTGGACTTTTGAAGTTTATTTTTGTTTAAGGTTTTGATAGTTTACTTTAATTTAGAAAAAAAAACTCATAAACCGTATTATATTTATATTATTTTCATTGCCCTGTTTTGGTAATACAAAGTGTGGTGTAGAGTTCCGCAATTGAAAACACAGTGTCCCGAATGAAGATGGAAAGTGGAGAACGGAGTGTCTCAACACTAAGTCCTTTATGCCTTACCTTCTAATAAAATTAACCTTTTTATGTTATTTAGATACTGAAACAAATAAAACTTTTCATTTAAAAAAAATATAAGACTAACCAGTCCGAACAAGTCATATACATTACGAAGTACGAGTACAATGTCAATACAAAATCTACATACGAGTACATCCTATGGTACTGTACTTGTTAAATTTATCACCCAGCGACCCCGCAGCGGCTGACTCAGCCACAGATACGTTAGCACTCAGCCGATACATAATATTAGCGCTAATAGAATTTACTTCTATTTGTGACCAGATAAATCAATCACTTGCAAGTGTAATGCGAACGCGATTTATATGACTTTTCGATGTGGTTGTGTACTTAGACTGTGAGGAAGTAGTCCTAGGTTCATATTTATAGCTATTATATACTGTCCAATATCTCGTAAAGCTATTTTTTCATTATAGTTACAATAGATAGATATTGTTTATACGTTGCTTTTTTTATAACGACTTCATATATAAATATTTGTATATTTAATTTATTTGTTTGCTAATTTGTAAGGCTGTTTAATATGTAACTTGTACATTATATTATTTACAAGGTAATCTAATTAACTTATTTTGTTAAAGCTAGTTATATTTAGTTTTGATATTAAGATTTAATTAAATATCAAGTAAAGAAAAGAAAAACAGTACTTATACCGTTTTCATGTATATAAAACTATGCATAGGATATAATTATATCTAGGTATGCTATTACCTAAAGAATAGCTACTCTAAAGTCGCAGAATTTTGGTCTTTTTCTATAATAATAAAATTTTAACGTTATTACTATAAAATTTTTAACAATATTTAGATCTTTCCTTAAAAACAAAAAAGAATTAACTATTTGAGTACGAAAACTTCTAAAGCATTTAAAAACGGTAACAAATATGCAAATTTAAGTGAATGCTGTAAGATAACATACGATTAAACAGTCCATTAAATACGCAAGTCTGACTAGAGTTAACAAATCGCTAACAAATCTATACGACCGGGCTTTAGTGTAAATCTCACGCGTTGGCTCTTGTAACTACTAGAACTTGAAGTATTGCTTATAGTGTATATATTACAAGCCTGTATAGGGATGTAGTTACTTAGCATGACAGGTTTTAAGGCGTTTTATAGAATCGATCTAAAAATATCTAATATACGTAGGTAGGTTAGTGCAATAGTAAGTGAGATGGTTGTGGGTTCGACATCCTTTCGGGGTATTCAATTTTTTAATTTTTTTGCAAACGCGATTTTGATTTCGGCAAGCGGAGAATAGAGTGTCATAATACTGGACTTTTTTAAGTTTACATTTATATAATAAAAACCTCCCTTTTTTTACAGAAGTTCCTGAAAGAGTTGAACGGTGAATATCGCTTTTATTCGCTTTTCGACTGTAATGTAACGACTGTAGCATATAAAAATTTAAATGTTATCCACTTCTAAATATATATGTATGCATATATATATATATATATATATATATATATATATATATATATATATAATATATATATATATATATATATATATATATATATATTTATTAATAAGTATAATCCCTGGGATAAAAATACGTAGTTAAGTGGAAAGAAAAAAACCACTATTCACGTATTCCAGAACTCCATTTTGTAAATGGAACATGCACTTACATTTACCGAAGACGTAATCGATACCATTTTATTTTTCTTAAATGATTAATTATTATTGATTGCATTTAAATGATTTAATAATTAACGTAACAATTTATCTTATTTATCACGTAGATAAATGTCACGATAAACACTTTATTAACTTTATACGTATACATTAAAGAATAAAGTAATTAATTTCATGTGGAAAACTTTAAATTTATTTTCTATAGCTATAGTAGCATTGTGGCACAGGATTGACTATAAATGTGTAAACGGGATGGATGGTATTTCAATTCTCCACACTAATTTCCTGGCTCTAGACACAAGACAATGGGCGGCGGACACCCAGGTCTTGAAAGTTGGGCGAAAAGCTGGGAACGGAGTGTCTTAGCACTAGTTTCCCTTTGCCTACTCTGTTATATGAATTTATAAAAAAAGATATAATTTTATTAGTAACTTGGTCATATTTGATGATAGTATTTTTTTTCCTACAAAACAATCACACGGATTCAAGTCACCTTTTCTGACTTACTTGTTGTGCTTCTAAATTAGGAATTTGGGACTCTATCGCTTCAAATATAAGTTTATTATGTCGTAGTTACATTTTTGAAATACCGCCAACGGTCACATGCTTGTAGCCGGTGAAGTTTTTTGTATAAAAAAACATGTTTTCAATAAAATTAAAGATAAATGTCAGCAGACCGCCTTTTTGTTCAGTATACATGCAAAATGAATGTATTGAATGAATATTTTATTCAAATTGCGCGTTTCTGATGAAACAAGATTAAAATGTTTTTTTTTTATATTTTTTTTATCTTTACGCATCTTATGCATCATCATGGGAGGCAGGCAGATTGAGGTGGTTAAAAATTCTACATTCTGCATTATAAATTATTAGTTAGAGGCATTAACACGATTAAGTGATTGCCAATAAAACTATTATTTATAATATAAACTAGCTAAATGGAACGGATGGGATTGTACAGTTGATTTCGATACTTAAATATTTTGCCAGCCATATCTTTGTAGTACAAAGGAAAAGATATGATGCAGTCTAAAATGGCAGTTCAAAAAGCGTGGACAACATATCAAAAACGAAAAACGCCCAAAAATTATAAGCTAGCTCACACAGGACACACGTATCATGACGTCCCCACCAGATAAATGTGACGGGCATTTCTGTAGCCGAGCTGTCCTCGAGTTCGACGCGAATTGGCGATCGGGAGCGCGATACGGCGACAATAACCGGACAGGGCACCGATGTCGCCGCTGATACTAATGTGTGGCCACCCTTACTTTTTACTCGATTACAGATTGTATTGTTATGAATCGATATTTATTTCGATTATTTTGGCTCGTATGTTGTTTTTATGTATTCTGTGATTCTATGCCGTGTCGCATCCCTTTGTGCATAATGGCGTCGAGTTTTCACGTTTAAATCGTATTTTGCAGTCGTTAGAGTGTGCCGGATGTTCTCTTTGCATATGAAGATGCTGGAAGCTGGACACTTACCTGAAATGAAAAATGATGCTGTTAATATAATATACATATTTTTACATTACATTATACATATTTTTATATCAAAGGTATAAGAAGTGTATGGAGTTTATAAGTATATACAGCTGAATGATCAATCATTTGTAAAGTCGTATTTTATCTAAAGCAAAACTTTCGATTATAATTTGTGAATTATTAGATAAGGCATAGTAATTAATTTATGTTTGACATATTATGTAGCTTATAATTTTACATATATAGAAAATGTATATGTCTGCTTTATTATTTATTTTTAAACAAGTTTTTCTTTAACTCATGCGGTTATATATGTACCTACTTGTTTTCATTATTGTCTATCCGTCTTGAGTTCATTTTAGATATATTTGGGATATTTCAACTCTATTACTACAAAATTTCTTTTATTTCTACAATAAATTATTTATATGAAAATGCATGTTTATAGGTTTATATTTATGGTAAAGTGAAGCTGTTATTTCTTAATCAAACAACCATCCATCAATGGTGCCAACTCAATTGACGCTTTGAATTAGTATCTACAGCTGTCAAGACAGAATAGAGTTGTTATTTTGATGGCCAATTTTTATATTAGTCAAAATGCAATATTGTTTTAAGATCATCATATGACAAGGCAATGAATTTTTAGTCGAAAATAAGTTTCGTGTGACCTTGAAGTTTTTTGTTGAAAACTTATATGACCTCATTTAATTTAATATTAATGGTTTTTTTTTAAATTTATTTAAGATTAGGTTATCCTGCATAGGTGAGGTGTTGACGTAGGTATTGAGTCTGATGGCTGAACTGTCTTAACAGAGCAGGTAAATCAAAATAATTAATTTTCAAAAGTGGGTATTGAACTCAAAACCATAGTGTTCTTAGTCAGATGCTGCCTCACTGCGCCTAGATGACAAAATTTGGTACTGTAAAATAATTTGAACCCGCCTCTTAGCATAACCTCTTGTATACTCCTCAACTAGTCGAATAGTCTGGTCCATAGTGGATGAAAGAAAAATAAATTACGTAAACCTAGTGAAATATTATTATTTGTATAGAGATATAATCATATATCTCAAAAACATAGAAGTAATATGTTGCAAGATTCATATCTGTCACGGCACCACACCCGTCAACGCCGAGCCCACGAGATGGGACTTTCTTTTATATCCATCTAACGTAAGTAAATGTCACTTGATAATATTTTATACTCTTTTTTTAAGCTTTTATATTAAAAAAGAAACTGAAAAAGACAGTACTTTTATTAAATTAACAAAGAAAATTTAGTTTTAGTTAGCTATAACAACATTTGAAATTTTTGGTTTTCTTTGGAAATAAGTTATTTTTGGTAACTAATTTATACATTATTATTTGTATTAAAAGCTAATATGCCATCTAAAGTGTAAAGCCTTGTAAAAAGCTTGTTCTCCATTCAACGTCACATTGGTGAAGTGGTTTGTGTTCAATTGACAGATCTAAGCGCCATATTTAAATTTTGAAACTGATGAATGATTAAATAAAAACTAAATTTACAAAATAAAAAAAAATATACCTTATTATTTACTTATTTTTTTTTCATTAACATTTTTTGTTGAGACTAAATCTGACAAATCAAAAATAAAGCGATGCCGAGGTTTCTTCTGCCAATCTAACACGATGCATAAAAAAAATGCTTTAAAGACATAAATCAGGAATATTTTGATTTGTGTCATACAAAGCGCATTTACTAAATCACGTAGTCGTATCATGGAGTCGACATAAGTCATCTAAATCCACGCCACCATATATCCTGCGTTATCGATGACAAAACGCGCCTGGAACTTACTGCTTATGCTAATAGCCAACATACTTTTAGTTCATCACGCATCTATTCACTTCCCTATTCTGTTATATTTTGACAACGAAGTATTGCTTGTTTTGTAGTGTTTTTTAGAGCAATATTGTTTTGAATAAAGTAGGGTAAACTGGATGAGCTAATCTTTATCCTTTTTCCTAATAAAATTTAAGGCAAATATCTATAGCATATATTTATTACTTAAGTAAATTAATATTATTATTTAAAATTAATTTATTTTGAATAACCAAATTGAAATTGTTATAGTATATACTTAACAAATATTTTGTGCTCTGGTGGTTATGGGTTTCATTATTTATACTTGTCCATACATTAATGAGTTTGCAATATTTACACAGATTAATCGCATATTTTTTTGTTTGAAACATCAGGTATATAATATTTTAGTTGAAACTCATTATATTATTAAAAATGAAGCCTTTTATAACTGGATTTTTATCAAACATACATTCTCCTATTGTGTAACGTTATCACTTATTTACCGTATATTCTCATATGTTCTCCATGCAACGTGACATTGGCTGAACTGGCACGCTCGCACCGCCATAATTAAAGAACAGAACAAAATTATTTATAATTAATATTATGACAGAACTTATAAAAAGACACACGTTGTGTCTATCTATACGGAATTCAAAGGCGACGTGCAAATGCGTACAAACACGCCACGATAGCGTGTCACGCACTGATAACAGCCACTGTCACGCTAATATGACGTAAATAGTTCAAAAAATACACATATTATATTATAAATGTGTGCATACACTTGGTGACCTGTTTTTAGTCCTAATTTTGACGTTTATGGCTCAGTGCTTTCTTTCCTGACACTGGCAGTTTCATTCCCGTGTCAGGTAAATATTTGTATGAAAAGCTATGGATTTGCTAAATCATATGTATTTCTAATAATGCTTTTAATAGTTTTAGTCAGAGCCTATGAAGTAGGCAATCTTTTCAATGGCATGATATTTAATTGTACACTCTGCTCGGGAGTTTGATGCCTTTTTACATACGTATTGTGCGTACTTAAAATACTTCCTTCTAGTATATATGGTAATGGAATTCAGCAATGATGTTCCTAACATTTTTTAATTAATTTGAGGTCTGTTGTATAATCTAAATAAATTTAGGACTAAAAGTCAAATATATTTCCTATAGACCTAAAATTTACCGGTTAATATATAATAGGTAAACATAATAATGAAATAAAACTAGTTTTGATGATTTTTAGGGCTCCGTACATAAAAAGGAAGAAGCCCTTATAGGATCACTTTGTTGTCTGTCTGTCCGTCTGGCAGGACAATTTTTTCGATTCCCGTGGATCAATCTGAAATTCATATAAAATATCCATATCGATAACCTGTGCTTCAAGGTCGAAGAGAAGAAATCAAACTTCTAAGCCTACACAATCAAAAGATATGAGCGTTTATGTTTATTTTTTATTTAGTATGTAAAACGCCGCGCATTCTAAAATCTACAGGGTACTTCTCGGTGACCTAGAGTTACGAAATTTGGCAATCAGTTAGAACTTCTAGAACACTTTATACAAAACTTTACAAAAAGAGTGCACACGACCGCAAATTTAATTATATCGACTCTTATTAGTTGTACTTTATTGACCTAGACTTATAAAACTTGACAAGAAGTAAGAACTTACAGTATAGGTTATATACCTAAGAAAAAAATCTCAAACTTATATTTGTAGTTAATTTCATATAAAGTTAGATATGACTGCAGTGGGTATATATATTGTCGATAAATTAACTATTTTATAAAAAAGTATTATTTCAATTCAAGCTAATTTTTCTTAAGATATTTGCGTAGATAAACAAAGCTTGTAAGCAATAATATAATAAAGTATAGATATTGATGTTTTTTTTTTAAATAACCTTGTCATCCAATTCCACATTAATCTAACACCATGATGATATTTTAGTTTTTGTAATTAGTCACAGTGACGTCACACCACGCCCTAGACCCACCTACATATGCCGTGTGGAGATAGTGTGATTGCTCGCTTAATTATGCATAGTAGGTTTTACGTGATATATTACATCTCGTTTTTTATTGTATTTTTTATATTATTTTAATATTTATATAATTAGTTTTTTTATTATGAAATTTATTTATAAACTCAAATCTTATAACTTTGGATATCTTTATTATATATATATATATATATATATATATATATATATATATATATATATATATATATATATATATATATATATATATATATATATATATATATATATATATATATATATATATATATATATATATATATATATAATATATATATATATATATATCATGTCATTTTCGGTTATTTAAAAAGAAGAAATTCGCCGCTACGCCACGACGCTCTCAACTCTATATCTTTCTCTACATCAAACATTTAATTTTCCATTTAGCGCTAAAAGATATATTGACGTCTATGTTTCTTACAATTCAAATGCTGTAGTCTAACGACGGTACGTGTGATATGCATCTAGGCATTGTGAACATGCCTGAGTACGTCGCCTTCGTTGATAGATACAGTATCGAAGCGACTTGCTTGCTTTGGATATATTGCTATCTTGTCAAGATTTTTTTCTTTTCAACTAATAAAATTTGAATTTGTTTTAAAATAAGCTTGGCAAGTGAAATAAGGTAAAATAGTTTTAATGAGAATAATTATTAAAATCTTATCCAAGCTATCTCGTTTGTTTTAATTTTGTAAATAATATTTTCCATATAAATTGCATTGCAGTGTTTTAAAATAGAGAACGAATAATGGACTTTCTAATTTCTATATATCTAGAATAATAAAGAAAATAAAAGCTTTAACATTAAGTATAATTAAATATTTTTTTAAAATAGATTTAAGCTTTTTCCCGCATATGGCAGTAAGCACAGTACTACTTCGTTTCCTACTTTCCGCCCAATTTTTGAGACATTGCGAGTTGAGTGGTGGAATTGCACCCCTGAAAATCAAATTAATTGATATAAATCTATTAGAAAAGGATACACGCATAGATAAATCAAATTTTCAGCACTAAGAAATTCTATCTCCGTATTTACAATAGTATCGTGATCGACGTGGGCGGTATTGTTTGTTTGTGCTAGTCCTACATTCGATGCTAGATCCGGTAGTTGGTGGCGTACCTACATTGTAATGCAGGCATATTCAATAATAAGGAAAGAAAGAATTGAAGAAAATCTACGCTTGCTTAAGCAAGTAGAGCGCAATTTCAGAATTTGAAAGTGCTTGTTTTCGTAATTAAATAACATTTTTATCACTGTATACATAAAAGTTGTGGGACTTCAATCAGGGGAATAATTTTTATTTACTTCACGCTGTATCCCGCACGTAGCAAGGAATGCAGAGGGAACCGTAAGCAGAAGGAGGATTCTAATCTTAAGATACCCCGTTCTCCGCTTTCCGCCTTTTGAGGCATTGCGTGTCGGGTCGTAGAACTCTCTTTTGCCTTGTTATCAGAGCGAAGAAAATGATAATAATTTGTTCTTCTCGAGTGGGAAACGAATCCACAAGCCGATGTGCCGATCTGCCCCACGATTTATATGGAAATTATTTTAATTTTTCCATAGACAATGCGCGGCGTTGAGTTTCGCCGATCAACGTGCAATGCCTTGAAAGTTTGGCAGAAAGTAGTGTAGTGGTGTTAGTGGAGTTCCTTAAGACTCCCTCTCCTCTCTCCCTCTGCCTACCATGCTTTATTGTAAGAAACTACGCCTAAAAAGATACACATATAGTCCTAAGTCCTAAATCATAACAATCCTTTACAGGAAGATAAATTTAAAACTGTCCTAAAACAAATTGCGTTTTCACTGCGAATTCGCAATCCGAATTAGATCTTGTAATACAACGATATCAGTATATATAGAGTCGATGCAATCGCTCACTGAGCGATAGAGGATTTATGAACACTATCTGCGCTCGTCTTAATTTACTGCTAAGGCCGGGGTCACATACTACAGACGTAATATATTAGTTAAAAAAAATATTTTAGATAGTATAACGTAAAAATTGTAAAAAGATTATTTTGTGAAAATATTGTAATTGTAGAGACCTTCGTTGAGTTTTGTTGTAGTTAATATTGTGGGTTTGATTCTCACTCGGAAGATTGAATTATTTTTGTTCTCTTGGTTTCTAGACGCTACTGCTTACCCATATACATGCCTTCTATATATAATAAAAAAGTTTATTTGTAAAATTTAGTCTCGTAATAAATATGTACATATATAGTGAAAAAACTTGACTGTAGGTAATTGGATCTTTATGGTAGGTAAGGATAGCTCTCAGTGAAATAAAATTTGAAATATTAAAAGTAATACTACCCAAGATGTCTTGACATCTACGGAAACTTGAGAATGGAATAACCAGTCACTAGTATCTTATAACTTCACATTAAACTATAGATTAAATATATAGTATAAACAATATTCGCTAATATAAATGTACCTATAAAATAAAAAAAAAACCAAGCTGACTCAATGGCATCCCAGTTCCTAGCATGCGTTATCTAAACACATGTAACCAGATGCCCAGATAGAGCAGATACGAAGCTCTTAGTTGTACAAGTACGACGTGGTTACTTACATGTGAAATGTTGATAGCAACCGACCCGTTTATTAAGACCAGCTTATTAAGCGTCCAGCTTATTTACTTCATACATAGTATTGGCTTTTATTGTTAATTTATACAATATACCGTAGTAAGCTGTCGAGTTTGTTTGGTTGAATGCGCTAACCTCGGAAACTACTGATTCGTTATTACTTAATTTTTGTGATGGGTTTTTTTTATTTATGTAGAAAGGTTAAAGATGGAGACTATATCTCACGTTAATCATTACCGATATGTCCCACTGTACTTGCGGTCAGACTTCACCCTTATTTACATTTGACTATTAAAGCGAAGCTGCAGGTAAAAGCTAGATATATATATATATATATATATGTACAAGAATATGGCAAGTTTGTTAGTCTAATAAATTGTATCTAAATTTATGGCGAAGAATACATCATCGGTTGTGAACGATTAAATTACATATTATGTTTTATAATCTCGCATTTTCCTCGTTGTAAGAGAATGATTGAACGAATTGACGGACTGATTTTATTTAAATATCTATAGATAACGTTAGTCTAATCATATCTAGGCTTAGCTTAAAAATAATCTGAGTATTTATCCAGATTATACATTCCACATTTATGTCCAATTATCATTAAAATGTATTTAGCCGATTCTTGCATACCTTAGTAACAAGCAAATAAACATACCGACTAATACAAATTTCTAGAAACAATTGATTTGTAATTCAAATATAAATACAGCATGACTAGATTTCGCGTAGGCGTCTACATCTTGATACGGCCGCAAGGTCAAAAGGTAAGGCCAGAATTGAAAATGTGTGTAAATAATCTGCGTAGGCCCTATCCATCCATCTCTGTTGAGTGGCGCGATATCTCCCGCTATTCTATCTGGGAGTGGGAGGACAATGCCTACATATCTCGTATGATTGAGGGCTCCGGGGTCAACTGAAATTGCAAACTTGTCAGTCAAATTGAAGTTTAGGCGTGAAGTTTAGATTTTAAAAAGTTGTGTTTAATCATTGTTTACTTTTTAATATATATATATATATATATATATATAATATATATCTATATATATTATATATATATATATATATATATATATATATATTATATATATATATATATAAAGTTACCACACACAAAGCCTAACATTGAATATTTCGAGTTCAAAGCTATGATGCCCAGATACATAAGCACTTAGAGATAAAGAAACGGACACGATATCGTTAATGTGAGGCTAATCGGTTCGCTCCATATCGAGGTAAATATAAAATTGAAAGCGTCTTATCGTTTGAGCTCGATTATTTTGTTTTGGTTATTGGTTTACAGAAGAGATGGAACTTGAGTATGTATGTGGAAGTATATTTGTGAATAAATGTCAATATTATTAGCGAAAAGTGAATACTCATTGTTAAGGTTTAATTAATTGATGTTTGTACGCAAATTGATGTTTCAAATATGCTGTGTTATTATAGTAGCATTGGATTTATAACTAAATTTTTTTACCATCCCGATGAATTTGTAGGTATTGTTTTTTTTTACTTTCACGCTAACTGCAAATGTAGACCAAGAGATAGCAGCATATAGGTGAAAACACTTTGTTCTATTTATTACAAGAATTTTAAATATTGTGCAGAATGTAGCGAAGGTGATAATAAGCTTTAAATTCTACATGTTTTCTAATATCTCGAAAATTATTCAGACAGCGGGAAAGGGAGTGTACAAAAAAAAAGTATACATGCTTACTTTACATTTACATGTCATAAAAAAGGCTCCATACAAAAATGTACATTAAAATCTTTTTTTTTACATGATGTAAGCTGTAGAATAAAATGATCTGATCATTCCAATACACATATCGATGTTTTGTAAGAGACAAGTTTATATCAGTGCTATTAGCGTTCAAGTTGTATTTTATCACGGCTATAAAGGATAAAGGTTCGTTCTTCATATATAAATAATAAATAACAAAAATTTAATTAGTTTATTTATTTGCTTATTTTGTGTATATTTTTGTCTATACTAATATTATGAAGCTAATTTTTTTTCATTTGACGCGCTAATCTCTAACTACTGTTTCAAATTTAAATATTATTTTTGTATTCCATAGCCTATTAGTCTAGGAAGGCTATATGTTTTATGTCACTGTACGTTAGGCCAACAATATCTCGGCAAGTTAGCTAATTCCATTCGACCACAGGTGTCAAGACAAAATTTAGTATTATATAAAACACTAAATAGACAAGTATTTATATAGACGCCAATAGAAAACTATAAATCATTCATTATAAATTAAAAAAGTATTTCAGAAAAGATTAGGATGGCCATAAATTCAAAATAAATAGTGGCGACCATGCTTCATCGTACTCGTACTCGTATATGTACACTGAGATAAAACAGCGTCTATACTTACGAAATAAAACGCGCAATTCGGTTAGCTGGTACTATCTAGTTCTGTCTAATAAATATACATATCTTAGCGATAATGTTATGAAATCAAATGGCAATATTATGCATTTTACGTAATGAGATCAGAAAATTTTGTGAATATTCGAGTATATTTATGTACTTTACTTGCCCATTGGGGTTCCCGTTGGAGTTTGGGCACTTGGATCACAAGTCTTCCTCACCATAAAACACGATGGACACTCGCGTGGTGAATCTATGGGGAACGCTAATACGGTAAATATATAAATTGTAATAAAAACCCTGTCCAATATCTTGTTTTTAATATACATACAATGTGTAGAGATGGGGCAACATATTTTTCTCAAACTATAGCTTAAAGCAACCTAATCTGATATATATTTAAACGTATTTTTAAATGTGACTATACAAAATAAATATATATCAGATTCAGTAACATACAAAAAGGAATTTTCATAGATTAAACATTATTTTATTCCAAATCAACAGAATACCGCTTCAAGTCCGAATATAATTCAAAAAACGCTATCATAAAATATAATATTCAGTTTTTATCGTGCAAACTAAGCGCTAAAGCTTGGTTTATACTGGTAAAATAAAACGCAGCGTGAGTGCGGTGCGGCGCGGCGATAGCGCCCTGATGGATGCGCCGCGCCGATAACGCCTTTGACTTACGCTACCAAAAGGTAAACACTGTGTACCTACCTGCTGTATCCACTCGATTATACTGCCTTCTAACATTTTCGGTACATATTTTCTATAATGGATGGTCTATTGACAACTTTGTGATGGTAGCAGATTCCAGATTGATTTTGGGGACATTTTTTATAATATCTGTATTTATACGTATTTTTTACCCAAACCATTTTATTTTTTACCAACTATAGGTAATATCAAAATGGTGTAAGTGAAGAGAAAATTAATAATTAATTAAGCAACTTATTTTTTTCTTCGTATGTCCAAAAACGTTTCAATTTCTTACTAAACACCAACTATTATAGCTATTTATGGTAAAGATAATTAAGAGACAGCGAGATAAATATAAAGCAAATAAAAAAAAATGCTTAAGTATTTGTCAAAATGCTAAAGTTGATAAAGGAAATAAAAAATCGTTAAATCATTTTTTTTATGACTTTATTATATTATATGCAATAAATTTGACAATTTGAAATCGTGACTTGACGAGTTGGGTCGCGGAACTGAACGCTGCGTTTTGTTTTGCCAGAACAAAAGTTAAGAAATTATAATCTACTTTTGAATCAATGAAAAAAATACATAAAACGGAGCTTTCAGTCTTTTTTTATCTAGGACATACTATCTTGCGTATGCCAATAATCCATTTACACAATTACTCCACAATAATAACTTAACTTTATTATTATGTATCAATTTAAGAATTTAAGCTAAGTGGTTCTTCGTACAAATATAATAATATCAGCATTCTCATAAACAACACTTTTGAAACTAACTTATACGAGATCTGAGTGTGGCAGGTTAATAAAAACAATATAGCTAAAAGGCCGCCCATAAAGGTGGCGAAAACGTGCGGCTGTGAGATAGCGATGCGACCTGATACAACCTTTCAGGCTTTGACTAACACTAGAGTGTTAGAGTACTGCAGCTCTACGAATATCTTTGAATTGAACTCAAATTTGATGGATGAGATAACTGACGAGTGATAAGAATTGATTAACGTATGCCCACTATATAACAGTAGCCCACTATATAACATATATGTGGTACATATACCACATATATGTTATATAGTGGGCTCTCTATTACTGGTTATCATTGTAAAAGATAGGACTGCAAGGCCGTAGATTAAGCGAACAGTGAGCAGTAAAATCACTGAGAGATTTTTTTTTATCAGGTCACGGCCATCAGTAAGTACATACGCGTGCACTTATTACAATAAAGCTTTATTATTTATTTAGCTTCACGCTGTATCCCGCACACAGCAGGGTAGGCAGAGGGAACCGTAGGTTGAAGGAACCTAGTGTTAAGACACTCCGTTCCCCACTTTCCGCCATCGAGGCATTGCGTGTTGAATGGCGGAACTCAGCGAGCGAGAACGTGTAAGGCTTTATTATCTTATATTTTTTTTTTATTTAAAATCTCAGATGTTACATTCTACTCTAACGATTGACAGATATCACCAATTGCCTAACTATAAAGTACTTGAACCAAGCACTTATAGGCCCTTGACCGATACGACAGTATAAACATTGTAACAACATAGCAGATACTCTGATACGCTGTTTAATTTTGTCAAAACATGGCTGACACGATAACAGCTTGCAATTTGAGTCATACGCCGATTTTGTCTCGACTTATCTTACAGAGCACTCCCCTTTATATGCGCGACGTAATCTTAGTTAAGGACACCCGCATACTGTGATTACTCACTGTACTCGTAGCTTAGATTTTATATAATTATTTTTCAGCTTCAGCCCGTATTCCGCACAGAGCAGGGTAGCCAGAGGAATTTTAGTGTTAAAGCACCCCATTCCACGTTTTATGTTATTATTTTGGTATAATTTTGGATATAGTCCGTTGAGTGGCGGAAATCATGCTTCACGATTTGTCTCCTTACCTAAGCGTTAATTCATTCTACCAAGTGGGAGTCGAACCTATAACCGTCGCGTTTACATACAGATGCTGTGCCGCGTTAGGCCTCCTTTATAACTTTATATATTTTAATATTTTATTGATAATAGTTGTAGTAGCTTAGTTTAGAATTCGTAATCATTAAAGGTTAAAGCAGTTCATTCTATTCTATTTAATAAAAAAAAAACAATCATTGTCAATTCTCGCATATATACTTATTTGTTCAAGATATAGTATTTTGTTACTACATATACTTTTTGACAATATATTATAATAAAATAATATAAAAAAATTAACGCGTATAGCCAACCTTACCATAATGGGTAAGTGATTTATTTGTCTCTGTCATATCTGATCGTTTTATCTCCCGATAGCGAGTCGAATATAAAGTAATATATTATAAGCTTTATACCAACTCAACCGTTAATATTGTTAATAACAGATAACTTAAATATATATATTTATTTAATACCTATATCGGTCAAGTACGAATCATTCTTGCACATCTAGGGTTCCGTACCAATATCATGATTATGAAAATACAACGGTTGAAGTTAATAAATCTCAGTAAGTCATATGCATTCATTTTACATGTATGAGATGAGAACTACAAGTAACAATTTGTCATGGTTATTTTCTATGATATGCTAATAAATAATTAATTAAAAATCCTATAGTTGGTCTTGATAACGTAGATTTTCATATCAATGCAAAAATTAATTCTAAAATTAAGCGTTGCTTGCTTTGCTATTTTGATTAACGAAATCAGAAGAACTAAGAAGTTGGCTTTTTCTGTGTTTCAGTGGACTATAGTTTTGGATATTTGATAACAGTTTTAGCTAGATACCTCCAATGCAATTTTGACAAAAATAGACAGGGTGACAGACAGACAGACAATACAGCGATCCGATAAGGGCTCCGTCTATTCCTTTGAAGATACGAAATCCTAAAAAAAGTCAATTACTAA
This sequence comes from Dione juno, assembly GCA_037127375.1. Taxonomy (NCBI): domain Eukaryota; kingdom Metazoa; phylum Arthropoda; class Insecta; order Lepidoptera; family Nymphalidae; genus Dione; species Dione juno. The sequence goes on along the minus strand of JAXRJS010000007.1, from coordinate 8,691,406 downwards.
ATATTTATGTAGAAAATTTACTCGAATTCTATAAAAATCTTGAACAAACCTTAAAACATTTATAAATACAAATTTTCAAATTGAAACCACAGTGTGAATACATCACAATTTTTACTAAAACACGTTTATCAAACAAATCGCACCGTGCAGAGCGGTCCTTAACGTAATGGCGATGTGATTCATTTGTCTCACGGCTATCCGAATGTTTTAAGCTTATCCCGCGATAGTCGGAATGGATGTTCGTCTGTTAACTGCAATCACCAGATAGCAGATACCATTAGGTGCTATACGGGATAGTCGTTGCGTTGATAATTATTAACGAATATGCTTAATATCGATATCTCGTAAGTGCAAGGTAAATTTAAACTCGATTATTAGGTAAGAACGAGATTGAGGTTTGTATGGCTATCTAACTACCGTTATGGGTACAACGGTTAATTTAATATCAATTTCTAGCAGTTCTTCTTTTTCTTTCAATTTAATTCAACTTCTATCAATTTCTATCTAAACTCAACAGTGTATCTTCCATGTAATATAAAAAATTGCTTAAAATCGATATGTCGTAAGCGCCAAGTGAATTTAAACTCGATTATAACATCAAATTAGGTAAGACCTAACCAAACCTACGCTATCACACGTATGGCTATCACATTGAGACCGCTATAAGAACACTATTTCTCGCATAGATAATAAAGTATGGGCTATATTTCTCGTTTTCATATCTTCCGCAATTGGTGCAGCTGTACGTGCCTGATTGTATATGACGGTCATATGTTTTAATGCCACTCACTCTCGGGAATATTTTATATATATATATATATATATATATATATATATATATATATATATATATATATATATATATATATATATATATATATATATATATATATATATATATATATTATATATATATATATATATATATATATATATATACACATATGAAATAGAACTTATTACCTTCCGAAAAGCTTACAAGCCATACAAGGCGAGGCGGAACGAAGCAAAATATTTAACACAACAGTTATCAATGACGTTGGGAGTAGCGTCCGTGAATGCCGAAGTGCAATCTTATCGGAACTTGCAACATTCGCGACACTGCCGCGACATTAGACGTGTAACTAACATAACAGTTTAATTAGAAGAACATCTAAAGCGTATTACTTGCTGTGTTTGGTGTATGGCGCAACTGATGTCCTGTTGAGAGCTTGGACACTTGTTTAGAAATTTGATAATTTCTAATACATGTTTTTTATAATAATTCAAATCTCCATTGAAGTTTGACATTCATAACATTTTGTGTCTATGATATGATTATATATAAAGTAGTGTTAAATTTCGTTACGGAGCAAACTTAGAAGAAAAAATATTATAATAATATACAACTAAATCGTTAATCAACAGGGAAATAAACACCAGGGAATGGACTGGAGTTGCGAGTGCCGCTGAACTATTTCGCCTCGCTAGAGATAGAGAAAAGTACCCCGAGCTGACTGCCAACCTTCAGTAATTGGAGAGGCACCCCTAAGAAGAAGAAATCGTTAATCCTCTATTTAAATAAAATATAAATATTAATAATAATGTACAAAGTCTTAAAGCAAATTTTTAAGTTCACTGCAATGTTTTGTTTAAGAGGACTAATTAAAATCGGGCACCTTGCACCAAACGGCAACAGAACAAGTTTGGCTAGCGTCGTATTGGAGATCCAAACTTGGTATCACCACGTCTTTGAGCACGTACTTGTAGAGTATAGAAGTCAGAACATTGTGCTTAATGGGAAACTGTATTAGGATATTAGAAGATAAACGTTATTAACTGCTATAATGCATTATGCATGGAGAATCGATCGTTTGTTTTGTTATTGGGTGTATGAGGATTTTTTTGTATATGTTTGATTAGATCGATGTATTAGATGTATGTAGTTTGATTAGATCATGCTTAAAATGGAATGAGTACAGTGTGTTTATTATTAAGATTTACTTTAAAAACACGTCTAAGAGAATTATTTTGTTGGCTTTCGTTAGCAAGACAATCAGATTGATGTCTTCAAAGTAGTTTTTTTTTAATTAAACGAAATATACGTGCAAATGTATAAGCTGATAAGATGAAGATAAGTTGATCAATATAGCTTTTCCAAGTTTTCAGATCTGATCAGATTCTCTTCCATAAATCTAATAAAAACTGTTTAATAGTGGTTTTGTTATAAATTCATACAGACTTTAACAGAGTTATCAACTAATGCAACTTACAATTAACTTTAATTAACAGTAAAGCTGGTTAAAAATGTTGTAAGTATTTTTTGAACAATTAAATATTCTTCGGCATCCTATAAGATAGACATGAAATACCAGTCTCTCCATTTCACTTTGCTTAGTGAGACCTTGGAATTTATATTCATATACTGAATATAAGCCCATTAAGACACTTACCCAATAAAAGCTTATGAAACTAGACTTTTCATTATATATATATATATATATATATATATATATATATATATATATATATATATATATATATATATATATATATATATATATATATATATATATATATATATATATATATTCGATATAAAAAATATCTCGTCTTTTTACTTTTTTAGATCTAGAATGGCAGCTATCTTATGCTAGTGTTCCCCAAACTTACATATTTATTTAAAGCGTTCAAACAAACGAGATAGGGAGTTCGGAACTACTCGTGGCTATCTGGTCGGAATATATCACAGCGTATCTTGAAGCTGAACAAAGTAAAACTTTGAGATACCGTCGCGTATCGCTGGCAAAATTTTAAACTGAAACTATAAAATAGGAAAATATAAAAGAAGACTTTGTAGCACAGTGGCTGATGCATCTCTTTGCGTGTCTTAGATACGAATTTGTGTTTTGAGTATACCAATATGGCATATGGGCTAGGAGAAGTTATGCTATGCAACTAAGGGGTAGAGTTCATTTCTTAAGAGGATTATGATGATAGAGTAACATTGTACATTTTTATGACATTATTGTCTTTGGAAATTAAATAAAAAAATATTGGAATTAAAAAAAATAAGACATGTATATATATATATATATATATATATATATATATATATATATATATATATATATATATATATATATATATATATATATATATATATATATATATATATATATATATATATATATATATATATATATATATGTATGCTTCATATTAAAAAAGTATTTGAAACAGCAGCCTCACGAATACAACATGTACCATTTTTGTATCAATACTTTAAAAAAGCTTCTTAAATAATATTTTAAAGCGCCGAAAGCTCTGGTAATACTTACCAAATATTTGCAATGAAAATGGGAAAACTTTTCTACTTTCGATATCAAATAAACAGTTTTTCAACTTGACACAAGGTTACGACCTGCTTTCCAGCGTTCTTTGGAGAGCGTTCCGTCAAAGAGTCAAAAGCAAATTGGTGATGTTTATTACCTAGCGGCACTAGGTCAGTTGCTTTCTTTGAAATCCTGTTTTAAACATTTCTGTATAAATGAATATATATATATATATATATATATATATATATATATATATAATATATATATATATATATATATATATATATATATATATATATATATATATAAATGATATATTGTTCTTGAAATTACAATAATCGCAATTAAAGAAGCGAAATTTTAGTATATTTTATTACTTTTTAAAATAGTACTGTATGGCTCGTGGTGAGAGCGACTAGACAGCTTAAGCACGGGTTCAAATGTTTTTCTAAAATTGTTTTATACTATATTTTCCTGAAAACGGTAAGGTTGGTCTCCCGATTTGGTATATATAGAAATCTATAAGCGGACATATATATTATAAAAAGTATACACAAATAAATATATAGCTGTAACGATGTTGTCGTCTTTACTATCATTACAATATTAATAATAAAGCCTAAGAGTATAATATTATATGTAACTCACAAAATGTTCTTAAGCCAATAAATTAATTGATTTAATTAAGATTACGAGAGAACGTAAAATATCTGAGCAATAACTAGAAAAAATTGATATAATCGCTTACATCGCAACCTTCTACAAATTCACCACAAGTATCCATTACGATGATTTGTTAGAGCAATTTGTTTTACGCTGTCGGTGGTTAGAGTCTGCATACAATACCGACTGGTTTAAGGCAATTCATTTATATTGTGATTAACGTGAATACCGGTGGTAGAATTTAGTGGTAATGTAGAGATGAGTCACTACGTATTGTGAAATATTTATAAAATAGAAGTCACGTACAAAGCGTGTTTGAAGAGGCTGTTACTGGCAGAGGCGAAAGGGGTCTGCATCGTGACACTTGGCGCTCTATCCTCTCTGGCATTACCGTTAGGGATAAAGAATAAAGCTAAAAATATATAATAGATAGATAGATATATATTTACTGGGATACTAATTGTCAAGTCAAGTTGAAAAATAATAAAAATTAAAATATAGCACATATTACAGTCTCTATAAGTCAGTGTGTACACGCCTCTAACTCAGTGTTTCATATTAAAAATGGATACGCATACAGCAATTACAGCGCCTTATCATTTCTTGATCTCATTTCAAATTAGTTTTGTTGAAATTAATCATTTCCATTAAACACTGGAATTCGTTGTTGCCACAATAAAGTATGATTTTGACATCTATTTCAGGCCTTGAAATTTAATTATGTTATATATCTTTTTTTAGTATTTTAATTTAAATTTTTCCATTTTATTATATCTGTATGTTTATTCATCAGTAAGATATACATATATTATTGAGAGTTGTCGTTTTATATATTTTTATTATATTATATTAACAATATCCATTTAATTTAATCAAAAAAAAACACCGGAAATAAAAAAAAATGGCAATTTAATTTAATATTAAAAATAACGTTTCACAACCACTTATGCCTGAAACCAATGAAACGGCGGAAGCGTACCTGTTTTTTGAACATGTCCCGTCCCATACGATAAGGATCAGGAAGCCTATCTACTAACTCAGGAGTAAATAAGTGCGGATGCATTAAGTCGGGCGGCAGGTGGCCTTCCGCCCGCCCTGTATCGCAGATAGCGTTAACAGCCGTTAGCCGCCGTTAGCCGGCGTTAGCGGCTGTAACGACGCCGTTAGACGCGGCCGCTTCCTCGCTTTTGTGATAGTTAAGATCGGTGGCCGATCGTAAATCTGTTGTTCATTTATTGGGAACTGAGCGAGATAAGCGTTTTGGTCATGCTGAGTTATTTACCTAGTCTGGAATTTTTAAATAGCTCCTTTTTAAATATAAATATAAAATATTGAAGACTTGTATTATAGTATGTTTGTATGTTTATAAATTAGTATCTGTATATGAGATTTACATATTTATAAACGTATTTATGCAATGCTATCGGAATTATAATCGTTTTTTATATAACATTTTATTTGTATTTATACCAAAAGTAGCTTGAAATTGCTTAAAAATTATGAATTTTTCGCGGTTTTAGTAATAATTACTTGGATATATAATAATTCATTCATTTTACCATTCACCATAAGATTAAGACGTCAAATAATGTTATGATATACATAAAGTCCCATTTCTTGCAAAAACCAATGGAAACATTATATTATTGTTTAAAATTATAAATTTTCTGTGTGAAATTATAAATTTCCCAGATAAACGCAACAGTCCATTAGCGGCGTCTACCTTCGATGCCGTATTCAATTAGACGCGATAGCATCGGATAGTTGGCCCCGTTAAATGCTTTATACATTGCGAGGGGTGTCTTGGCGGGTTTGGGGGGTTGCATGTTTGTAAACACAACTGATTTTTTTTTCATTATTTAGATGAGTTCTTTATTGAATTTAAATTAAGGTATCAGTAAAGACACCTATGAAGATAGACTCTAAGACCAGTCCAGGCTATCTAATAGCATGAGCTTAAATGCTGGATATGGACTGGTTATAAAGTAGATGGTTGTGGATTCTACTCACATTCTGAGGTATTATTTTCGTTTATCTGTTCCAGTACGATAAAACGGGACCAATTCCATTCCCGAATTCGAGCGGAAAGTGGAGAATGGTATAAATATTTTTGAGTGAAATATGCACATGTATAGCGATTGCGATATAAATTTAAAGTTCCATTTTAGAATAAATATTCTAAGTAACTAATTTTTTTTAAATATTACATTTTATTTCGAGCTTTTGTTAAGTTAACTATAATTTATAACTATAATTTATAATTTATAACTGTAATAGTGCTTATGACGTTATTAGTTGTTTCACTTTACGCTGTTTCGTAGCCACATAAAAATAAAGCTTTGCTCGTCTGAAATAAAGCTATAAACCTATTGTAAATATTTGCGGATATAAAATCTAAGTTTATTGTAATTCGCTAATAAACTAGGTATACTAATCAATTTTTTTATACAAAAAAAAAACATATACGTGACGTATAAAATCTAGCATAAGATTAAGAGGCTACCTTCTCCATGTTTCGCTCAGTTTCGATATATTATATATAATAATTAATATCAAATAATAAAAAAGGATCGTCGTGGCGCAAAGGCGATAGCGTCTGCCTGTAACGTGACGGTTTGTGGGTTCGATTCCCAATAATAATTTTCATTTTCTTCGCTCTGGCAACAAGGCAAAGTGCGTCGTCGAGTTCCGCCACTCAACACGCAATGCCTCAAAAAACAGTCGTATAGCGGGGAACGGAGTGTCTTAACACTAGGTTCCTGCGGTTCCCTTTGCCTACCCTGCCATGTGCGGGAAACAGCGTGAAGCTATTAAAAAAAAACTCACTCTTATCAACGCTATCGGTGATAAAAACTTAACTACCGTTGACGTGTGGCGTTGGCCGAGCAAACGCCGTTATGTACTGGCTAAATAAATCGTTAGTACCGCGTGAACTGAGCGCGAGATACGGCACGTAGTGGCAATGATGTCGTGTAACTGGATGTGTTTAATGCGTGGAGATGACTTTTTTTTGCTATTTCTTTTTTAAATAAATCGACAGAAGTAAAAGGCTTGCACCCTTTGCCCGATAATTTTTTTGAGCTTTACGCTATAGCAGGGTATGCAAAGGTGGTAAGGTAACCATTACGTGTTAAACGGGGAACTCAATGCTGTATTTTATTTCGTTATACACCTCATGGAAACCGAATCCACAACCGTCGCGTTTATAGGTCACACCTTGTGCCACTGCGCCACGAGGGCATTTAAATAAATATTTATTTGTTAATATTGCTTTTAATAGGTAATAATTCACTTCGTAAGTAATATGTTAAAATAAAAAAAAATTACATACTACAATACAATTTTCCGCCACATCCAGTGCGCTGGTAAATCTAAACGTCGCGTCGCGTCGCCTAAAGCTGTGTCGCCCGAACAAACTAATACAAAGAATTATTATCAGTGATTCTCGTGGTATGAAATGGGTGTATGTAGCAATTGCGATAACGGAAACTGCGTCGGATCAGAAATATATTCGACACTACGTCTTTTAGTATTTGGATTTGGTATTTTTCATGGATTGGTGCAATTTGGTTTTATTTATATTTATAGTCTTATTTCATATATAATAATATATAAATATATAATTTTATACATATAAATAATATATAATTTATTACATATTCCGTTTTAGTTTCACGCTATATATGACATATAACAACGATTAGAGACAGCGTGTTTAGTGACGGACCCCAACATAGGCTTAGTATTTATTATACTTATATAACATTATAAATAATTGAAAAAAAGGAATTATGGTAGAATAGCAAAATGTCAGATGTCATCCAGAGGAGTTTACTTAAATTATACATATGATGAATGTCCGGTAAATATTGCGGCGTTGAGTTTCACCACTCAGGACATACTTAGAATGGACGTAAAATTGAGAACCTATTGCCATATTTATTTTATATGTTAATATAGAATGTTCTTGGTTTAGTCGCCTCACATATTTTTTCTTAACATATTTATAAGTTTGCTTATAGTGGATTTGTTGAGGCAGGGGCACTAGTGTCGAGACACTCCGTTTCCTCGCTTTTTGCCGTACCATTTAATGTCTGGTTACCAAAAGGAGGAAAAAGAAAATAATCAATTCTCCTCTCATGGGAATTGAACCCACGACCGCCACGTTAACACTAAGACGTCGAGCTCAAATTTTATTTCAATATATTTATCTTAAGTATAACTTTTATTTGTGTGTTTAAAAGCGAGTTGAACGCTATCTTCTTACTAACGGCGTCTCTTGTAACTGCTAGTATTCTTATCTGAACATGCAATTGTTTTGTACCATCAATGTGCCCGCGGGATGCTGAAGATCTAGGAAATGCGCTTCAGCCTTTTCTTTTTATTTAAAGATAAAAATATATGTAAATGTTATTATGGATAACTTAGTATAGTTTAGATCTAATAGAAGTATATATAATTTTAATGGGTCTTACCTATGTGTATTTTTATAAAAATAAATAAAAAAGTATGATTTTTTTGAGATTAGGCGTAACTAATATCAAAAAAAATAACGTATTATATTTTTGGATATAATACTATCTGTATACTTTGTTTTTATGTTATCTGTTAAATAGGAGAAGGATGAATAAGAACAAAAAAAAAACACTTTAATTTGAAAAAACATCTAAACAAAACAACAATAACAGAACTAAACTAAACTACTAAACTAAACTATAATTTAATAATAACGATATCTTCAATTTATCTGAGTCCATTTTATTTAACCTGCAAAGCTCATCGATCATAATATTATTAAAGTTTTGGCCACACAATGTTAGTTGGAATGCAAGTAAGAGTATTTAAACCATGGCATTCAGAACTACGGGGCCGTGGAGGCGTTCTACCACCCTTAACCCAATAACAAGCTTTGATATTATTAAACTATATACTGCTATATAAAACAAGTAATAAAGTGCAATTTATAGTGTCCATGGCAAGTGAACGCGATTTTTTAAACGTTCAAGTCGAATATGATCTAAGTAACGCGTCAAGTAGATTTGCACTTAATTTGGTTGGAATAAAGTCGTTTTTAGCTTAGCATGTATACAGTAAGTAACATTTGTGTAGATAACATTGTTTTACAATTGAGATGTAAGCTAAGATTTCTAGCGCGGTCATAATAAGCATTTCATGACTGCACCATCGGCGATCTAAGTCTATCGTTTTCGCCTTGCATTTTGTACTGTAGGCGTAGGCGTGTAGAAGGAAGTGTTTAATTTAAAATATATTTAATATCTGTGTCGGTTTGTTGAACTTTGGCTTGCTGGAGGTGTCAGTTAAAACGTTTAAGTTGGTCAGAAATCGTGGCTTAAACATTTGCATAAATATTAACCTATTTTAAAGCTTACTATACTAATAAAGTATTTAATTACGACATTGCTCATTATAATTAAAAAAAAATGGAATAATTGATATTTTTGAATCATTAGTAATTAAATAAATACTACACATATACTTATTTACATATAAACAAAATTTAGGCTGTTCTTGACTAATCGTTTTATACACTTACACACCTTGGCTGGGTTCGAATTGACATTCCAACCATTAAAACACACTAAAAACTTATAATTTAACATAAAACTAAGAAAACACCTCGTAAAAATAGTGAAAAGTGCATAAATCAAATTCCCACTATCCACGATAGTGATGTGCTGCGCGTCCGTGATACCGGGCTGCAGCGGCTGGGCGTTATCTCTCGCGAACACTCGCCTATCGCGCTCCGCCGAATCTCCCAACGGTCGATAAGCGTCTTTACTGAACAACGTGTTGGGACTTTTGTGTTTAGATATATGTATAAGGGCTTGCTATATGATTTTGTTATTTCAAATTATGCCGAAATACGTTATTTTCGCTCATATAGCAGATACCCTTTGTATCTAAATCATATTAAACATTCTATTACATTATGCATTTAATTTATTGCATATTAAACATGAACTTTGTCACGTATAAGTGGTATTTGTACCATGTGGTAATACCACCATGCTCAGGAAACTTATTGATTTCGAATTATCTGTCAATTCCTATGTAACGGTTTGTCTTATAGACAAAAAAATAAAAAAAATATATCATTTGTATCAATAAATTTAAAAAAAACTGTAAAGTTGACTCAAAATAAGAGTAAACAGCTAGCTGTAAGTTAATTAAGAAATATTAATAATAACGAAATATAAAAAAAAATCGTGAATGCAATACATATGCATATATCTATAATTTATATATTATAAAGTATTTGTTATTTAATATTTGATTTACAATATAACAGCTGCAAAATTCATTTTATATATTTATATTTTTTAAACAATACTACACTGAGATTATTTTGAGACTATGACACAATACACTAACCAAATCAAATAAAAAAGGACGTATACTCAATAAGCTTTAAACAAAAAGTAAGTTAAAAAAAAAACAAGATATAACAGATAATACAGGCGCATACAAAGCGGATTGCGGGATGAAAAAAGAGATATTTTAGCAAAACAGCGCAAAAACAAAACTTGTGGCGATAGTGCAACAAAGACAGTGTGTGGGCGTCGAGCGAGCGATACGTTAGCAAACCTACCTGTGTATATATATATATATATATATATATATATATATATATATATATATATATATATATATATATATATATATACACACTCTACCATATGTTTAATAATATAATTTTTGTATAAAGTGATATGAACTTGTTGCTATGGCAACGTGTATTTTAAGCATCAACGGGTCCTGTAGTATGTATAAGTATCTAAGTCCATCTAAAACCATCTTGGAGCAGTGAGGGAAACTATGCAAGTTAACTTACCAATTCGGCCAGTTTGAGTTATAGTTCTTTGGCCTCTGTTATATACGGAATGTAGCTTAAAGCTAATGACGACTTTTTAAGTTAAACAAATACTATTATTCATTTAAAAAATATATATTTTGATAATTTAAGAAAAATTGTGCAGATTTTTTTTTTTTACGTATTCTAATCGATTTCCGCGATCATTTCATAAATATACTGTTTTAATATTGAAATCGCTAGCATTAAGTTAATTTACGTAAATATAACATATTATTTTAAGATAGACATGTCAGAATTAAATTAAAGAAAAAGCTTTTATAAAATATAAATAATTTATAAATAGCGACCTTAACCTTAAAACAACTTGTAAATAAAAACACTTCATTGATAAAATAAAAAATAAATACACGATTTTTTTTATCAAAGTAGGCAGATAGAACCTGGTAAGACACTCTGTTTTCCGTTTACCGTTCGAATTTTAAAAATTGCGTAACATCTAATCATTTTCTGCGTATTAATGAAATTTCTGACAAGTTTCGTCATTCTTATTAACATAGATTAATAATATTATTAATTTAAAACCCACAAATTCTATATTATTTAAATAATAAGCAAATACGTTTTTTTTATCATATGCACAAAGAAAATTATAATATAATACTTTTTATTTATATATTATGAAATATTTGTTATATCTATAATTACTAATTAGTAACAGTCACATTAAAATTCGCCAAAAAAGAAAAAGTTACCAAAAACTTCCTTCAAAAATCTCATAGAATATCGTAAAAATAGATTCAGCCAAGAAACAAAAAAGAAGACAATTTTTAAAATAAAACCTATATTTTTCACCAAAGGCACATATTTCAAATTTATTTCTATATATCTTTAAAAAGCTTAGAAGCTGTCCTTGTGAATCTAATATTGGTATATTTGTTCGGAGTCCGTAAATGGTGTAGGGAGGCGATAGGCGGCTGCCGCGGCGTGATAACGCGCTTGCAGTGTGATACTGAGATAAAACTGTGCAAAATGAATCGAGTGCCACATTGATACATTATTGTTATTAGATGATATTGTACGTCTGTTTATTTAATGGAGCTAATAGAGTGGTTCAAAGAAAATGGAAACTGGACTTAATTTTTTTAAATATAAGCATACAGCCTCCGTTCATTGCCCATGTTCGAAACTTTGGTATAAACTGAACTATTGAACTGAAAAATAGATTTTGTCATCTTTAAGTTAAAGTACTGTACTTTTACATCATATAGGATAGCTTTTGGCCTTGCACGTTCAGATGACATGCTAAATTCTTCTTACTTGCTTGTGATAGATAAGCGAAGATTTGAAGCAAACTTAACCTCACTCAAGTGTTTTATAGCTGATGCATGTACGAAAGTGGGTATTAAATTGTTTTATTACTTTTCGCATCCGGTTTAAAATATAGGCTTGGTGCGAGTGAATTGTATTTCTTTAAAAAATTAAAAAATGAAAAAAAAAAAAATAAGATTTCTTCTAGTAAGAAAGTTTAAAGGTACTTTAATATGACAGAGAGCATCTTCATTCAAAATATTTAGAAGTCGTCTACAAATTTCAATTAATTATTTATAATAAAAAAAATATGTACTGAACGCTGAGTTTTTCAGCCAACCAGACCGCGGGAAGGAAAACAATTTAAATGTAATCATTGCCCTGAGCGGGAATCGAATCAGCGATACCACATTTACTGTCAGCCACTGTCGCACTGCACCACAATTATATCATATTAGTAACAGTATTATATTAGAAGATATTTTAAAGAACTCCCGTTCTAAGTGACTGACAGACGATGCACAGTGGAAACCTGAAATTGACGTATATTCCTCAGGGAGTTGAGGATTTCTCAGTTAGGGCTCCCAAGGAATATATTTACATGGCTATATAATAATATATATTTTGACAATTTAAAAAAAATTGTTGCAGCTATTAATATTATACATTTATATAGTTAGTAAAGTAAAGGCCGTTTAAATTGAATTTCGACGCTTTTATCAATAATCAAAGGAGGCAGTCGCACCGAAACAGCTCTGACGTATATATTACAAACATTCTCATCACAAATGTATACAAAAATTTTATATAACATCTCGTAACTCGTGGCACACGAGCGTTAAAATATAGGAGCCTGGCGTTATCAGTCCCGCGCACGCCTCTATCTGTCGCCGCGATAGCGCTGTTGACTATCCCCCTTGCCACCTAGCTACTACGTTTTAAACGAAGTCTAAGAACTTGGTGAATGTAGGTTTCAAAGGTCATATATATCATATTATATGTGAAGACATTATTTAACAATTTATACCTTTAGTTTAAAATCGTAGCGTATAAACGCGTCGGGTATCGGTTCGATTCCCACTCGGGGAGAAAGAATTGATTTTGGTTTTTTTCGTTCGTTCGCATCGTCGAGGTCCGTCACTAAACACGCATTGTCGCGAAAATTAAGCGGGAAAGTGGATAATAGAGTGTTTGGTTTTTTTTTGTAATATATTTGTTATATTGTTTATATTTATTCAAAAATAATTATATTAAGTTTAATACACTTCGATCGTCATATTCTAGTCTAATGGGACGTATCGCTACACCCGGATGCACTTGCCATCGCTACGCTTTGTTGCATCATTGATCCGCTTCCTATATAATTTAGGTAAAGTGGCTCGTAATAGGTACAAAATAAATAAAATAATTACTAATTGTTTAAGAAACGAAAGTTATTTTATACCTTTTTAAATGTTAAATATAGATTTATTACAGCTTCACGCTTTATCCCGCACATAGCGGGATCGAGGTACGCGTTACGACGGTCGCAATTATCAAGAAATTTAATTAAAAACAAATATTGGTACTAATATGGTTTGATAGTGATGAGATACTCGGTTCACTGGTTTCTCTTAACATCTTTTTTTTGCTACTATTATTGCAGATTTCTTTGAACACTGTCGAAATTCAGGTCGATCAAGTACCTTCCTTCATATTTTCGCCTATAATTATGGATTGGTATAAAAATATACTTGGAGACCTAGGCATACTAGGGGGTTCCGTATGTTTTAAGGTTATTTTTGAAAAAAAGCGTATCATTTAAATACAATTTGTTATTACAATAAAAAGATCGATTGAGAGAGAAGATTGATTTTTTTATTATAACCATATAAACTTATATTTTTTATCTTCATCTATTTTGAAGGTAATGTGTTATGTGATAGACTAGCACTGACTACTAGCACTAGCACGGAGGGTTAAGTATAAGGCGGAAAAGATATTTATACATTTATTTTGCATACCAACCAATCGCTCCGACCATTAACACTATTCTCTGCGTAAAGTAAAAAACTCTCAAAGTTCTATCATTCAAATAGGCATTGAACCCACTATCAATACAATTAATTAATATGTAGGCCATATCCTTCCTTATATTTGTATGTATGAAAACATCGCAGTCACGACGCAACGTTCACGACGACGCGGGACATGCGTCAGTGCGAAATATCGCGATCTATTGAAGGACCACCCCGACTAATGCGATAGAATTAGCTTTTTTTTTTCTATATCCTGAGTAAAAGTAAAGTATTTTTTTGATATATTCATCTTTATCTATCTTTAAGTTCTTTTGTATGGGAAAGGTTGAGAAAATGTATAACAACAATTGAGTATTCATTGAACACTCAAAAATTTTAGTGCCTTGTTTTTTTATGTGGAGAAAAAAAATTATGTTAGTACTAGCTAATTAGAAAGCTATATATAAACCGCATAGATTACACCATAATGTCTAAAGACCGGAACACAGAAATATATTGTTTACAGTGACATTGTAATGTGTTTTAAATGTGTGTAAGTTTTAACATTCTCGGCTTTGCTATGGTTAAAAGGATGAGGAGGATTTCAAAGGTAAAGAAACCTCTGAAATCACTATGCCTATTAGTGAAAACCGCATCAAAATCGTTGCATAATTTAAAAGTTTCGCGCCTACAAAAATGGGAAATAGTTTTGCTTTATACTATTTAAAACAAAGAAGCATTTTCAAGTAAATACTCGTTTCAATCTATGATTTACCATAGAGACCAAGTAAAAATAACATCGAGAAATTATCCGTATATTTGATTTATATGTTCTATAGTAACAAAAGTGAAGACAAGTATTCGAGATGCTGTGTTTAGATAATCACAACGTTTCTTGTATTAATATTAATATTTAAAAATAAGTGAATATTTTCTTAAAGTGATGAATGGTAGGTGGATTGCCGTATGACAATATTATGATAAGTTCCGTGTCCTGCGGTGCTACTTCGCTATATACAAAAGCTTTTTAGTTTAGAACAAAATATAAAAAGATGGCGTTGTTGTTTTCGTAGAGCTAGGGTGTACTTCGTTATGCACTTGGTGGTCACGATTTCGAATATTACTAGCGGGAATTACTATTAAAAAAAATTACATCTGTAGTGTGGATAGATATGGTTTTGTTGTGGAGAAAGAGGTATTTTAGTAGGAATCAATAAAAATATAATTTTTTTAAACCGATATTCTTAAAACATTCGAGTACCGAAGACAGACGAGTGGAATTATTTCTTATATAATAATAATATAAATCCAAGTAATGAATTACTATAGGTCCAGAATCTCGACGAAATCTCGGCATGTGCGACGACGCGACGATCTTGCGATATCGTATGACATATGAGCGCACGATAGGGTCTCGACCAGTGTGGCCACCGTTCAAGAATTTTGTCATTCTGCATACTCGTAGATAGGTACGTATATGATTTTCTATATATTTAAAAAAGTAAGTATAGGGTATTTATTTATTGTAATTTTTTTGTGAAAGTATTTGTTGCTTAGCGAATGATTTATCGTATGGCGTAAGATAAGGCAAGGCAGAAGAATGGCAGAATATATTGGTTTTTTACTAGAAAATATTTCAAATTTACATATTATGTAAATAAAATCGATATTATAAAACTTAAACATTTAAATAACTTTAAATATTAAGTAGATACTTTTAATTTTCCTCATATTCTTCTAAGCAATTTAAAAAATTAGCTATATCTAAAATTTTGAGGTTTATGAGATTCCCAGAATATGCCTTAATAGTGCGTCATCGCTAACAAAAGCTAATGCAACGGAACAAAAAATAAATATTTATAACATTCATAAATATTTATAATATCCAATTATTATCTTAGAACGTGGTGTGGATCTATTCACGATCGGCCAAGAATTCTTCGGGTCGTCACACCGTATGGTTTTTGCCAGCATATCTGGCCACCCCTATTAAAAATTCAACAATGACGCGAGAGCTGAGCGGTAATATTTTAAAATCGATGTTTTATGAATCGATAATTTGTTCAGCCTGTTTTGGTGCGACGTTTCGCGAGCCAATAGATCCTAATCTCAATGTCACAACGCTTTGTTTCGGACCCAGCACCGAGCATGTTTCTCTTGAAATGTGTTTCTTACAACTACGAATGATTTTATCGAGATCGTTGCAACTTTAGTTATGCAAGTATCGATTTTAATTATACGATTTAGAGTCTTGAGCGTTTGGAATATGGTTTTAGATGGGAATGCTTCGCTTTCTCGTGTGTTAGTGCCCTTTTATTGGGTGTCTCTCACACACGTGTAGTTTTAGGTGTGTTGGAGGGCTAATATTTGATACTTTCTTGTCGCTCGCCGAATTCAAGATAACAGAAATACGTCATTATGCGGAGTGGTGTAGGTCATTCGTAAAATACGCTTTTTTATTGTCGCCTTTCGAAAATATTTTTATTGGCTGGTGTTTGTGACTAGATTTTTATATTATAATGCATATGTATAAATCTCATTTACATGAAGTATATATATGGTGGGTGCTAGAACGCTATGGAAATACAACTTTTTGCATATTTTTATTTTACAATAGCTTGTAATGTAACTTTCCCTACTCCAAGTTCTTTAAGAATTCCTCCAGAATATAGCTAAAAATTACAATTATAATAATAAAATAATATTAATAACAATAACGTTCTTACAAAATAAAACAAACGAAGATTAAGATCATAGTTTCTTGTGTTTATTTTTATTACATGTATAATACAATCTGTTATTTAGTGCCCATCCAATTTCGGTTGATAACGATCTGGCTGAGTTTTTATTTATTACCAGAGATATCTAGCTTCGTATAAATAAAGCGAATCTATAGATATCTTGGCGATATTCAATTTATTAACATACGCCCACAGCACGTATCGCATGCGATAGTCCCGTTAAATCTTAGGAATCGTATTAGTCATTGATAAATTATAATATCATTTCTGGTAGAAGCAATCTTTCATTTATAAACTTAAGAATTGTGTGTAGCTTAATACAATATATGCAAATCGAGTTGATTTTTTGTATATACGTTTACTAAGCGAGGAAGATAAGAGAACTTAGTGAAACATCACTTCGTTTTACACTTTCACATTACATAAATACATTACATAAAAAAAAAAATTCACCTTCAAGTTTTATCCCAATTTAATTTTCGTTCCAAATTTGAAACATTGCACGTTGGGTGATGTAACTTAATGCCTTTTCTAAGTTAGATTTACGTTTTCTAATTGAAGTAACTGAACCAGTGATGACCTATATAGTACAGCAGTAACTTAGCTACTATACCATGAGGGTCCCTCATTGAGTGAATGTGGGAATACAATAAGATCTGCGATAAAATTTGAACCGGAAATTGTAAATTTATCATCCGCCTCATCACGACGCCACGGATGATTGCTTACCCTAATACTAGTCTGCAATTTATAGACATCTGGTTTGAAAGTTAAATACAATATTACACAAATTGAAGCTTTTTCTAGAATTGTTTTTTTGCGTAATTTTTTTTTTTATCAAATAGTATTATTTTTTAATGTCATATAGGATCACAATATATCAAGAGAGAGAATAGAGATGAAATATTTTAATCTAGTAAAGTAGTAGTAACCTTTATAGGTTTTAATTATATTAAAGACTCCTTGATTCATATATATATATATATATATATATATATATATATATATATATATATATATATATATATATATATATATATATATATATATATATATATATATATATATATATATATATATATATATATATATATATTACTCACTTAAAGGGCAGAAACTGCATAACTAGCATAGACATAATCAAGAATCGCACTACAAACACGTTAACTAAAATTTAACGAAGATTAATGCTACCGATATATCATTCACGACGGCGAGGTGTGCGAACTTTCGCGATAAACTTTTTAAAGACTCAAGTTGGCACAGTTGGGTATATCACGTTGAAAAATTGTGTACCAAGGGTCGCCCGCCCTGCGGCTGAGCGATAAACGGCGGGCGGAAAAAAAAAAATCAGGACGTATTTGTTAAAGTTGACTCTAGATATTTGTCACAGAGATGCCGAGAACTTGGGTAATTGCTCTCTGGGATGATTTTGCGAAGTTAATAATGTAGATAAGCTGTGCTAACCTAAACTTTTAATGTGTTTAACATTTTGTTAGGTGAAATGTTATATTGGTTTCTGTTTTTGCTTTTACGGTATTCGTTTTATGTCGTTTTGTTTTTTTTTTTTATATAAATATAATGAGGCCGTCGTAGTCTAGCGGCACATCGGTCTCTAAACACAGCGGTTGTGGATTCGATTCTCACTGGGGAGAATCGATTATTTTTATTTTCGTTTTGGTATTAAGATAAAGCGCAGCGTTAAGTTCCGTAATTGAACACGCAATGTCTCAAATTGGGAACGGAGTGTCTTATCATGAGGTTCCCCCTACTCTACACTACTCTTGTCTCACCTATATGCAGGACACAGTGTGATAATAAAAAATATACAATGTATTGAATTAGTTTATTTTGCAAAACAATAGAAATGATTAATTCATTAATAAATTGATATAATGTAAATTATTTCATTTTTATAGCTATATCCTGTATTGTTTAAGATACTCTTTTCTTTATTTTTCATCTGAATTCGAAACTTTTACTTGTTTAATGACGGAACTAAACGCCGCAATATATATAATGGCCGCGGTAAAATAAAATAACAACTGCACATAATGGCCTAAATGATATTACAAAATTAATATTATTATGTAAATTGCTTATTTTTTAAATTCACTGCTGTAATTTACTGTAGCTCAGGTACTAGCATATAATCTACATTCCACTCTATACGTTTAGCACCAAGAGTAAAATTTGTCTTACATTAACTAGAGTTTTAAAAGATTTGTGTCTCGAGGCGGCATCAGTAGAAGCGAAGCTTTGCGAAGCTTTTTATATTTCATAATTAGTACACGTCTTGTATTTTCTATTGTTTTGATAGCTTTATAGCTTTGTAGTCCTTGTTGTGCCCGTATTGGAGAAATAAAAAAAATATATTTAATATATATTGCAGTTTATCTGCAACGTTGGTTTTGTTCAAATCAACCTGTATATGTTTTCATAGACTAGCTTATATTAGACCCGACCGTCACAACACTGGGTCGTAAATAATAATTAATTTGGTGCGTGCTGGATGGTGTCACTCAGTGTATCATCTTAGTGCTGAGTAGTTTCAGCTCCAAGTAGATTGGCTTTTAATTTACTGTGAGCATTAAAATACATGGGGAGGGCAGCGGATGCGGTTCATCCGAATTCCCGTTGCCTTTCTGTCGTATTGAGGACTGAAAACCGGAGGGGTTTTAGTGGGTAAAAATCCCACATAACCTGGTTTGACCAAGGACCAGGTATCTTTTGAAGATTTCCCCTACGAAATTAAAAAAAAAAAAATGCTTATATTAGACAAGGCGAGGCACTTTGTGTTGTCAAGCAATCACGCAATATCTTTCTTAAGTAGAAAATTTAAATCAAATCGATATTTTTAGGCATTAAGGAGGCGTTATTTTGTGTACATTTTTGTTATATCATATAAGAATTATAATTCTATATCCGCTTCTCGCTTTATCTCGCTGCGAAACAGAACGTAGACCTAGTATGAATCACTTCGTTCTCCACTTTTTATATAATTTCGATAAACGGAACGCGGAATTTAACGCTATAGGACTTAGCTAGAGCGTGTGAATGAATATATTTTTTCCCTCGACTGGGGATCCCACAACCTTCACATTCACAATCAGACGTGTTCCTTCTTCGCCATGACGATCGCGAAAGCGATATATTTATTAACTTGTTTATTTTATTCATATTTTTATTACAAAGTTAAAATATATAAAAATTGAGAGTAATCAAATATGAAATATAAGCCAAATATCAAAATGTGTTCAGATCCGTTCGGTTCTTAAGTTATGCCTGTTGTGTTCAAAATACGTACAAGTAAAATAAATTATGTGTTAACTTACATCTGTATTTCCAAACACTTACCCTTCACGTAATGTATGCGACACACAGTTAATGTATCCTTAATTCATCATGCACCGATTCCTAATGGCCTAAGTCATATATAACTTACTTTTGTGGAGATAAGTATAACATACTGCCACTTACCTGTAAATAAATAATTTATATTTATAAATATTCAATTTGCTAATATGTTTGTATTTTATAATCTCTTCATACATTTGCTCAATTGTTATTTGAAGAAAAAATACATTAACCTTGTTCGCTTCACGCTGTATCCCGCACATGACAGTGTTTGAATATGGAACCGTAGAAACCGTAGGAACCTAGTGTTAAGACACTCCGTTCTCGGCTTTCGGTGGCGGAACTCGACGCCGCGCTTTGACTTATTACCAGAGGGAAGAAAATTAAAATTTTTCATCCTCCCCGGGTAGGAATCGAACCCACAAACCGTCGCGTTTACAAACAAAAGTAGTATAAAGGCTATTTTTCCTTTAAAAAGTAAATAAATTATTTGTAAAACAATATAAATTCTGCATACATACATAGACACGGCTAAGTTCAAAGTTTACTATAATTTATAAGAAAGTGACTTTTAAGAGCGGGTTCAAATCGGGATCAAGGTGGGTCGGGGTGGTCAAATGGAAAGAGTTGAAAGTTGTGACAGATGACATATTCCCAGTGCCCGTAGTAATTCTGATAGCAAGTACATAGATAAAACCATAAACGTGATGAATTATAGCCTATAGCCTTCCGCAATATATAAATTATAACATAAAAATATATTTTCTATTGGAACGAATTTATAAGATCTATGCGTTTAATCAAATAAACTCTCCAGTTTTATAATACACTAGCATTCGGCTCGCGGCTTTGCCCTCTGGAACTTAAGGAATATTAAATAAATAAATAAAATCTATAAATAATTTTAAGTAAATAAAGTTAATTCAATTTCGTTCTGACTTGACTACTATCGTGACTCCTAATATGAACGCTTTAATGTCTTAAGGTATATTATCGTACTTAACGAATAAAGTTTCAGCCAATAGAAAAAAGCATTGTGTAGTAATTCTATTTATTAAACTAAACTGAATTAAATAATTTTTCATTTTTCCATTTTACCCCCTTTTTACCTCATTTTTACAATAAAAAGTGGTCTGTGTTATTTCTTGGAGCTTCAGGTCCCTCCATTTTAAATGTCATCAGATTCGGTCCAGTAGTTTTTGAATTTATTCAATACAAATAAACAAACAAATCTTTCCTTTTTATAATATTAGTATAGAAGTACTTATAGTAAAAAATATATAAGAAAAACTCATCTAGATATCTGTGAGCCTTAATTTAGGAGAAACTATGTCAAATAAATATAGACATTTTGTAAAACAACAAATAATACAGACGGATTATATAAATATTAGATTTAACATTTTTATACCGATGCTCTGAGGACCGTCACGGTGCAGAGGCACAGCGTCTGCCTGTAAACGCGACGGTTAGTGGGTTCGATTCCCTCGATCTGGTAACAAGGCACAGCGCGGCGTTGAGTACCGCCACTCAACAACACGCAATGCCTCAAAAGGTGGATAGAGGGAACGGAGTGTCTTAACACTAGGTTCCTACGGTTCCATCTGCCTACGCTACCATGTGCGGGATACAGCGTGTAGCTATTATTATTATTATACTAAAACTCTAATACGACTAATAAGTTAAATGTATTATCGTCTAAACAAATGAACCTAGTACATATATATTCTGTACATATAATTTGACAATGGCTGATTATGAAAATATTTTTTGACATAATTATCCTATTTACAATCAAAACCACTGTAGATATTTTAAAACGATACCACGTGTCTTTATAATATAGCGGAAATACTCAGCAATAGATAATGATGCTTCATGTAGAGTACGCACGCGTCGACTCTTTATAGTTCCTGGCCACCCTATAGATGGTATAAAAAATGTATTAAATATATATAAATATTGTTTTTATTATAAATAAAATGTCTTGATGTCTATTTTTTAATTTTCTGTAGAGTCTGTTGTTATTGACCGTTAAATAGATGTAAATGTATGTATTTACGTACGTTGGAAACTACATTAAGTGGACTCTTTAAAATAGCGTACAATTTAACAAAATTTTATTGGCCAAGTTCCATCGTCAGGTCCTCATGACCAAGGATATATGGAAAAAGGAGACAGAATATATCAAGAGGAACCTAGAGAGCCCAAGCACTAGGATTTTTATAATAGGCATCTCAAGATTTCATCTAATAACTCAGCCTAATTTCTAATTTCCTAAATATAAAAGCAATAGAAGTAGGTGACATTAAGCTTCTTTAATTATTTAAGGTATATATATATATATATATATATATATATATATATATATATATATATAAATATATATATATATATATATATATATATATATATATATATATATATATATATATATATATATATATATATATATATATATATATATATATATATATATATATATATATATATATAATATATATATATATATATATATATATATATATATATATATATATATATATATATTGTCACTTAACTATTCCTACACTTCGTACAAAAAGCGATTCAGATTAGTATTGTTTATGAGAACGGGTAATAATTAAGATACTATCAATAAGTAACATAATATATTAATGTATTTTAAATGTGCTTTCTTTCCATACAATAATCAACAAATAATAAGCTTATCGGTAAAAAATAAATCATGGCGGCGACTTAAATAACAATTAAAATAACGATGAACGAGAGTAGATCGTTTAGATAACTGGAATATTCAAAGTTGGTTCGGTCGAAGCGAAAGTAGTTATAAGTTCTAAATATTTTTTTTTTAATTTATATCACTGGACACATATACACTACCAGAGTGGTTGATACGAAGCAAAAAAAGTAAACAATTTTTCAGTTCTTCGCTTTCTTCCACATAGCTGGCCAGGTATAGATAGCCTAGTGTCAAAGTACTCCGCTCTACACTCTCCGCCTGAACTTAAAGGCAGCGCTCAACGCCGCGGTTTGTGTTAAGAAATGAAACTAATCCAGACCGCACCCTTTCATTGCGTATACTTATTACTTTTCTATTTCGCCGATATTTAGGTATTGAAATTACAACTAAATAAAATAAAATCACTTATTGTACAGGTGTCAAACAACAAATTATTAGAGATATCTAGAAAATGACAGATAAAATCTAGAACTATCTAGAAAATATAAGAAAAAAGAAGAGAATTTTATTTTATTTAAATAATTTAGTTTGAATGTCTAAACGATTTGTCGTTGAGACAGTCTATGACCAGCCATCGATATTCTTGAAATGTTTGGCATTTGTATAAAGAGTCTCAAACCAATGAATCTAAATCGATAAAAAATCGATTACTTTGAATTATTTGTATACAGCGGCGAGAACAAAACTGTTTGGAAGCATTATGCATGCCTACTGCATTTATAAGATTATAATTCGATTAAATGTCTCAATATATATTTGAAACATTCGTATCGATTTCTATTAAACAAAAATTTTTTAGAAATTGTTTAATCTGTATTTTCAAAGTGATCAAAATAGAGTAGACTTAGATCGATTTCATTTCATAAATTAAAATATGAAAGTTTACTGTTTTTCATATAAAATAATGTTTGATTGCACTATTCTTGGTCTGGTATCTTGATAGGATTTTGATTAAATAAATAAAAATGTCGCTGGGTTGTCAAATGTTACGCGAAAAATGCTATATATATATATATATATATATATATATATATATATATATATATCTATATATATATATATATATATATATATATATATATATATATATATATATATATATATATCTATCTTTAATTAAAATACCTATTTGGAAATATGAATATACATACATACATACTTTTGTTCACGCTATATCCTTTAGCAGGGTAGGTAGTCAGAGAGAACGGAGCGCCAACGCAATCCCTCTTTCGGCCTGCGCCACTGCTCATTAACCTCTTCTTCATGCATGCTATCCGGGGGGTCATCGTTGCTTTTTAACGTACCTTCCTCCCCCAGTACTCTACACTGTGATTTCGAAGGTCAACATATTACGCATGTACTAATTACTATTACAAATATTCTGGCGTAATTAATTCACAATTACGATTACTTTTTTTTTTATCACGTCGTTTCAGACGTGGAATCTTTTGGTCATAGCAGTTTAAGTATAATTTATTTTCGAATTATATTATTTAATTCGTATATGATTACGATTACTTTAAAATAAATTAACTATTGGTGATAAAATTTGTAAGAAGTTACTTTACTTCATATGTCTTAAAGATTAGGGACCTAATCTAAAAACCTAATCATAAGGTAATTTGATACTAACGTAGAACGTCGCACTATAAAATGCTAATAGACGATGGTCCGATCTTATCGTTGACACCTATTTTTTATCCAGCTACGTCTAATGAATATAATTTATTTAATATATAAAATCGATATTATACAATATAATGTATTGTATAATATCCATTTTATATGTTTTCTTTGATCATATTAATCGTGGAGAAAAACAGTGCATGGGTTTAATTAATGTGCATAGAAAGCTGTCAATGGGCATGTGAGTAACGAGGTTGCGAGCTGCAGATCATATATATTTTTTATATTATTATTAAGGATTTGTGAGCATCTACATGTAAAAGTATTTAATGTGTAGAAATAGACAATTAAGGCTTACATAACATAGTATGGGTAAGTTACTAGTGTAACCTAAACAATCTATTATATACAAGCAAAAGTATAGGCAAATCTATATATATTATATATATATATATATATATATATATATATATATATATATATATATATATATATATATATATATATATATATATATATATATATATATATATTGATATATTGATAGTTTATCAAGATTTTTATCAATTCTTGTTAATACAGATCTATTAAAATTGCGTTATCTAGTAATTACAAGCTACTAATTGTTACGTATTCGACTATCGTTGTAGTTGCAGCAAAAATTGTGATCGACACGACCGATAATAATGATAATATTGTAAAAGATATCAAATACAGATTAATATATATATATAAAAAATAATGATAATATATATAATAATCGCCAATTTTCTAGGAAATTTTCGAGGTTCAATACAAAATTGGGCTAACCTTGTCATTTTCAATATGTTGAAATGATACGAGTACCTATATCATTATGAAATCACTAGACAGTTCGGCGTCACGTGGAATTTAAATAGTATACTTACTTAAACGTACTTAAATAGTATCAAAAAAGTATTTTTCTAAGGAAAAACATTTAATAGACTGAATTGACTAAATACAAATACTAATAATCTGAAAAACTGAGGGCAGAGTGAAGGAACCCTCCATTTTCGACACTCGGACAGTGTTTCACTGTATAAGAAGCCACTATACAATGTTTCCATATTGACATTACTTTTATTTACTTGTAATGTTACACAAAGTTTTAACATTTTTCATGTTGCCTACACTGTTGTAATACAAAATTAAAAAAAAGACTATATATCATCATCAAAACGGGTTAAAGAATAAATATCTTCAATTTTTTTTTTATTTAACAATTAGTCTATGTCACATTTAATTATGCCAGTGTTAGCTGATATGTTGCACCACATGTAAGATGTCAGCTAATAGTTAGATAGAAATAAAATTAATTTAACAACGTTTTTATCTCGACATCGCTCGCGTAGGCTAATAAAACGTCACTTTCGAGTGGTACAGTCCCAACTGATGGTTATAAGTTAAATCCAAGCCGAGATAAAGATCTGTATCAGTAAAGTTAGTGAAATCATGTATTTCGTAATAATTATGAATAATTGAATGGAAAATTTATGATACCTTAGCTCTAATGATAGATTATATATTTTGACATTTTAAATGTAAGTTTTATTTAGAATCGATAATATTTTTTATTAATATAATATTGTGTTATGTATGCACGTGGCGATGGTGTTATCGTGAATTCTTATCATTTTTAATTTTACAGGATAATATTAATATAATATGGAAAATATGTTATATACATTGGGACTACCTCTTTCCTGCGGTTTCGTCTGTGGTTAAATGGCAATAACTAAGAAAATTGGAGGACACTAAACATATCAGGCTTTCACATGATTAGCAGGTACAGTGAGCTACATTTTAATGATAGTATAACGAAGTTATATGACAGGCTATAGTCTTCCTCGATAAATGGACTATGTAACACGAGACAAATTTTCAAGAATTTTAGCTATTAGTTCCTTAGATTAGCGCGCTCAACCAAACATTCACAATTATAGGTAGTAAATGATATAGCTGAAGTTTTATCATTTACTACCTATAGGTATTACCTACCTGTAGGAATGATTAAGTACATAAGAATATTTGCATGTCTTATAAAGTGGCAGATGTAATAAGAAAAAAAATGCTATTATTTTTTTTAAATAGCATTCAAGATTATTATTACTGTTCTTTAATTACAATATTATAATATAATAAAGAGTACTAAAAGGACATATCAAGTACAACCAAATTTTTTCCGGCATAGCGGAACTCAACACGGCGCCTTGTATACCAAAGCAGGGAAATAAAAATAATTAAAATAATCATTCTCCCAAGTGGAGATCGAACTTAAAACTATAAGGTCAGATACTGCACCCACAACGCCACGACGGTCATATTTAGTTAGAATTTAGTTAGTAAGAATAATGGTGTATGCATACCATCACTGTACGTAACATTACATACGGTTATGGCATCGTTTGAATTGAAAACAAACCGTGGCCGATAAACGCGATAAGGGCTTATCAGTCGAGCGAAAATCAGTAAAATGCACTGGCGAATGATTTATTTTCAAAGTTATTACCAACAGTCGCACTCGAAGACGTCAATTAGCGTTAAACTGATATTAATTCCAATTAAATATACATATGCATTTGTAACAATTTACTTTCTCAGTATTTTCTCAGATTTTGTGTGTGATTACTTAATTATATTTATAACTTTGATCATGATTTGACTAAAAAAGAACTACTTTTCATATATTTTTAGCTTCACGCTGTATCCCGTATGTAGCAGGTTACGCAGAGGGAACCCAGTGTTAAGACACTGCGTTCCAGGCGTTCCGCCTTTATATACCTGTACTCGATTTTATCTGATGAAAAAAATATATTAACTGAGTGTAGAAGTTTAGAAATAAACTATAACTACATTAAATTCTTAGCAACGTTTAAAGTATTAAAAATATTGTCAGAATCTAAATTGTTTTGTTTGAGAGTCAATCTTATTCTATTATAAATGAATATAATCAACAATTATATTTATGATAGGGAAATTCAATTTTTTATTTGTTGGGATATTTGTGGGTGTTAAGACTTTTTGAGGGAAATAGAATATTCTCATATCCTCCCTCTGGTACCAGATATAGCGCTAGCTTAACCATATGAGCAGAATGCAGGCAGATTGTGGAAAACGTATCTTTACACTAAGTTTTTTCTCACTCAGCTTTGTGTAATATTTTCACAGGTTACTTATTTTACAGTACAGTATTAGTTAAACAGTTTGAAAATCATTCTCGACTAATATTTCAATTATTAAGACAAACTATTAAGATAGTTACAGGAATATAATTACGTACCTCTGTAGCATAACTCTTGTAGCATACACAAATAAATCGAACCCGCTATTATCACCAAACACAAGCAAGCCACACAACTTCACCAACAAAAGGTAAACTTCAAATTAGAAACACTGTTCACTTACGCATACAACGCAAAACTGATAACGCGCACAGTACATAATCTATAAAATTTTATGATTTTCGTTATCAATCGACACGGCGGATTACACGCGATAGCAATCGAATATTACTACAGCAGTTACTGAAGCTTATCTACGCTTTCAGATTTTCCAGAAGTTATTTGTTCATGATAAAACTAATCTGGCCAGTTGTGAATAGGATGTTGTCCCGTTGCATGTCTGTCTGTATACCTCTAGATACCTACCTACAAATAAATAATTGAAAATTTATATAATATACGCTAATATGGAAGGAAGTTCAAAACAGTTATATTATATTTAATTAATTATATTAAAGGGCCGTCCTGTCGCAGAGGCAGTGTCTGCCTGTACACGTGACAGTTTGGGGGTTTAATTCCCATTTGGGGAGAATTAATGATTTTCATTTTCTTCGTTCTGGTAACACGGCAAAACGCGGCGTTGAGTTCCGCCACTCAACACGCAATACATCTAAAAGCGGAAAGCGGGGAACGGAGTGTCTTAGCATTAAGTTCCTAGGATTCCCTCTGCCTACCCTGCTATGTGCTGGATACAACGTGAAACTATTTTTTTTAATTTTATTTATATTAAAAATAATTATATTACGGAATACACTTACACTGGAATATTTAGGCTATGACTGTTTTTGTCAGTCACTCAGTAACGGAATTTAATATGTTACATGCATACATACATATGTATATACGAGTATACCTATGTATGTAGATATGGTGAATTAAATCACTCAATTTACATGTTTGTATATTGAAAACCTACGTGAGAGAGGCGACAGCGGCAGCGTACCTATTTAATTATCCTTTTAAAATTAGTTTATTTTAATATTTATATTTAAAAAAGTTGACTCTAATTTACTAATTTATAGCTAAGCTATATTGTTTATTGTTGTGTTGATATTTGTTTAAATAAGTGCTATTTATAAAACTTGTTATATATAACAATTTTTATAAATATATGTATATACAATATAGATATATATTTTAATATCGTGGCTATAGATGTGTCACGAGAATTTTCGCCTAATATCCTATTTATTATGTTATCCTGGTTATCTATTCATAATAAATTAGTTTTAGTGTTCCATAATCAAAATTAAATATAGAAATCGACAAGTTTCCTTCTAAATAACTATAAAAATCAAATTACAAGTAGTTTCCGTTGACCTAGAAACTAAAGCTACATTAATGACTTTAAACAAAATTGATAAGCGTGAACGCAAAAAAAGTTTATTTATTTATTATTTTATTTTATATTTATTTATATTATGTTACTAGTGTCCCGCCTGCGCCTTCGCCCGCGTGGTCTACATGATATTGGTACTAATTGGTGGTTTTTACTTTTTAATGAGAATATTGCAAATTTTATATGCTGTATATAACTTTTTTCTGTATTAAGTAAAAGGTAAACTGTGTCCATTTTCAAGGAGAATGCAAAGTCGTAAAAGCGTAACAGACAAACGTAGAGTTATTTATATTTAGAAAGCTATTTTAGTATATTATATTTACTTTTTATATAGTTATTTTTATGATCATATATCAACAGATTTCTATGTCTATCGTTGTAACAAATTCATATTATACAGAATTCATATATATATATATATATATATATATATATATATATATATATATATATATATATATATATATATATATATATATATATATACATATATATATATATATATATATATATATATATATATATATATATATATATATATATATATATATATATATATATTACATAATTAATTTCTAATATATGTATGTTATCTTCGAAATATAAAAAAATGTAAATATATATTTATAATATGATAATATTACTTTATATATTAAATTATTGGCATTAATGTGTTTATATATATGGGTTGGGTACATAAATTTTATGATCTGGTCTGTTAGAGATAAATAAATATTTATCTCCATATAAAATATAGAGCTACAAGGTACCGTGATAATATATGCTTTTCCTAAAATCACATTCAGAAGCTATCATAAAATAGCAAAAATAATTTCAAATGGCATATTATATTATGTATTATCATTTAATTGGCACATCTCTTCCGTTCACAAATTGGCAGCGGCAAAATCTGTTTAGTCTATACAGACTCCTCTTAAGTCAGGATTACCCGAAAGTCCAATGGTAAAACGAGATTTTTATTCAATAGTCCGCGCATACGAAATTTCAGACTACAGCTCGTACATTATAAATAATATTTCAAACTAAGCACGAAGCGTATACGTTACCGCGGTGGGACTTATCGCGTCGGACAAAAGAATTTTTGACGATTACACAAATATAATGCGGCGGATCTGTCCGATATAGCCGCGGACAGGTGATGTGACGATACACGGAAAACTGTCACTGTCAATACAAACTATACGATGTAATATTTCAAATAAAACTATTTATATAGAGGAAAATGAGGAAAAAAAGTAGTAAAAAATAATAAAAAAAGAAAATAAATGATAATTGTTTAACTTTTGAACCTATACTTTATGAACCAGCAATGGGTTGTTCTTTGTCACGGTAATTTATTATGAAAAGAGTAATTCATATGGGGATTTAAAATAAAAATTTACTATTGTTAGGTTATTAATTAAAAGCTTAAAAAGTAAATTAGGTTTTTGTGATATTTTTTGAGTTCAGTTCTAAACTGAAGTTTTAAGAATAACTTTATACGGGAAAGCAAGATAAGCAGAGGAACCTGTCCGTGTAAGAATTCTGTCCGTATATGACATAGTGGATGTTGAGTGATGGAACTTAACTGTTTTGACAGTACTCTATAAAACGCTTTATTTCGCCAAAAAACAAAAAAAACTAACACCAGCCTCCATATCACCATCGCCATAACCAATAAAAAAAAAACCAAACAAACAAACCAAAAACCTTTCCATTCCCACATAAATTGTCGTACGTCGAACATTGTCAGATTTTCCCAGTAAAAAACTCGGGTGAAGTTCAAATGGCGTCACTATCATACTTCGCAGTAGGAAACTTTTTAACTACGTAGAGTAAAACGGCTTACCGTTGACGAGTGACGAGCAGGAATACTTATGTATCAACGCCTGCCATCCTCAGATACGTCACTCATACGGAACATTCCAGAGAATCGCGAACTTCAAATTGAAATGGCTATGTCAATAACTAGATCGTTTTTAATAGAGTTGGGAGTTTTTGAGATGTTATTCAGGTGGTGGTATAAGATTTTATAGTATGAAATATATTGGAGATTTATGAATAAAAATCAATGTTGTTAAATTTATATTGTTATTAATATGAATCAAAGCTGAAAAATAACTCCTTTAAATGAATCTCTATGTTATATTTTTTATGTCCACTTTTAAATGGCTAATTGTATATAATAATACAAGCTAAGTTACCCGTTCAGACTGTCAAATTACTAATATACTAACGAAAAGCGTTAAAATAATATGCGATGCGATGATAATAACGTCTACTCGATGGGCTTTCATTTCCGCGCGCACGTCGCTCGATAACAAAGAAGTGTTGACATATTTAGAACAAGCCTGAAATCGCGTTGGCAACACTGTACCGACAGCCGTCAGTGCTGCCAACACACCCAGCGGGATTTTAATTTTCGAATCCATCCCGCGATTGACGTGTCACTTCCCGCGCTTTTTATTGTAAAACGTCAAATCAATTCGATTGCTTCCTTTTTTAAATGCCAAACTTAGACGGTGATTGACGCGAGCTCGGTCTTGTCTGGAAGTGAAATTTGATTGATTCATATATTCCCATTATATTTTCAGAAGTTGTGACAGCTTTTCAGATTTCTTTGGAAAAATGGAGTTCCCAAAGCTAACTATTTAAAATTATAACTTGTTATCTATACAGCGTTATATAGCGTAGATTATTTATTTAATTTTGTTATATTACAAAAAAAACTATAAGTCAAAAAATATGATGAAAAACACTCTGTCGATATTTTTCCATACATTCCAAATATCTTGAATATAAAAAAATCCAAGCATTCAATAGCAAATGTCACAACTGTACAACAGTTATTTAAAATTAGAAATGAATTTTTGAGTTGGCGCGTATCGCTCCAGACCAACGTCCGTCACTATCTTTATTCCACACGGACGCGCTGGATACTGGCTTTCTCGATACACCGACTCGATTAAAATAAGAATATTTTGAGCGCAACACTATTGTGTGGGGCACTTCCGAGAAAGTGTAAGCTGATACTTATGTATTTATGAAAACTTGTAGGCATTATGCAACGTAAATCAAATTTTAGAAGCGTTTGTTACTGTTTGTTACTACTGTTACAATTTTACATCTTTTATTTATTTAATTTATTCTACAATAGCAGTTTCATACGTTAAAGTATACGTTATGTGTTAAGTGACATATCATAATTACTAATGTGTGTACATATGCATATATCCAAAAAAATAAAGACAACTACATTAAAACATTCACGTAAAAACTATTTTTAAATGAAACATCGTGCAGTTCATTAATAATCTGTACTCCAGGTGAGAGTGTACACGACATCTCCACGCCAACCGGGCGAAGTTATCTTGTAAATAAATTGAAACACTCGACGAGAGCCTTAATCGAAATAGAGGCGGTATAATCCAACATGGCGTCTGCAATTCGAGTTGCAATTGTCACGGGCCGGTGCTCGCCGCCGCTCCTTGTTTTTACTCGATTGCTCGATATTCGTTTTTGTTTGCCCCGCCAGATACCGGCTGCACCAACCTGTCATATCGACTCTTTGTTTGGCGTGTGGAAAAAGAAAAAATTGATAAAGACTCTTCCGAGCAAATTGGGCGTTTCTGTTATAAACAACGGAGGTGGAACGCCGTGATAGCGGACAATAAACGTCTAAAATTTCTTTTTTTTTTGCAAGCGAATTTGTTGATTGTTTTCTCTCATCTCACCGTTATACTAGTTTCCCGCGTTTTCTCAACTGACATTTTGATATGACGTTTAATTTTTTCACGGTACTGGTTTCGCTTAAAAGAAAATGATTTGTTGTTCGAAATGCATACATAATCTTTTTTACTTACACAGCCTAAAAAATTATATTTATATATTATTATACTTTAAAAAAAATATTGTAATATTAGCCTATTGTTCCCTAACATTTGGGCCAACGTTATTTACGCTGGCGTTGTGCATCCTTAATAGGTATATCTGGACCGCACTTATCTGAGAAGGTGGGGTAGAGGAGGCCAGGCTTGGGGGTGCCGATATGAATCACTGGGAGTAATGCCTGCAATATCACGTAGTGCACTTTGTCAACTGGTTGTAGCCTTGCAGTCGCATAGATAATACTGAGATTGTACCATCCAAGATAGTTCGGAATCGAGGCGAGAGTTCTTACGCGAAATTAATGTTATTTCGGTAAAATACATCGTATGCATTTGTATTATTATCGCGTTTCCTTTTATGAGCTTTTATGTGTTAAGATAATGGTTGTAGAGCTTTTGATTTATTACTGGTCCATTATTTTAAAAAAAAAAATCGTTCAGAATATAAAATACTGAGGTCAAATTTAAATATTAGCAATTTTGCAGATTTATAGCACTCGTATCGTCGTGGCGTGGAAAGGGCAGCGATATCATCGTGAAGGGCCATCGTGAAGGGCCAGACGCGGCTAATCTGCCTTCGTCGCGCGATCACAGCTTATTCGACAATTCACATCGCGTTAGAGGGCTGTTGATCCTGACAGTCATTTAGTCATTTGACGCGTGACATTTCCGTGTACGGTTGTTAGATAATTATTTTGTTTGGTTTGCTTTTTTATGAAAAAAAAAACTAGATCCTTTTACTTTAGGTATTAAATTAAACCTGTTAATATTGTCCAGTTATATATGTATATGTAGGCGACCAATGACGGTTTTAATGTAATGTAATAATATATGACATAAAAAATTAAATACAATTTTTTTTTATGTACAATGAAATAGATATATTTGTATGTTGGTAATAGTGGTACAAAACATTTATAATAAATCACATATTAAATACGTAATATACAGGAAAAGAGAAAACAGATAATCTAGGGCTATTTCTAATTCCTAGCCGAGTAATAATAATCGATATGCGATCGATTTATCGCTAGCATCGTTGCGTAAGTTCTATATAAATGCTAAAATATTCCCACGTTTTACTCAAGACCGTTACGTGTAAATATTTATTGTTTATGGCCATTGACGACAATATCTATATAAATCTTCGTTATTCAGTACTCGCATTTCAGATTGTATTTGTCCGCATTAAAACGATAATAATAATTCACAATTTTTTTAAAACAATATTTTTGTGGCTTGTGACCGTTAAGTTATGACCATATCTAAAATAAATAAAATTAATAAATAAAATTTCTAAAGCACCTAAATGAAAGGAAAGGTTAAAAATCTCAAAAAAGGTCTCTCTATTTTGTTTTGCGAAACGTTGTCTGTTACAAAGAGAAAACAAATACAAATATCCATCAAATATATTTTGAGCACTGCACACACTGCATACCATCAGGTTTTCTCTGCCTAGCAGGGTAGACAGAGAGAAACTAGTGTGAAATATCCTAATATTCCATTCTCCATCTTCTCCATCCAGTGACGGAACTTAATACCGAGATTTATCGTCTTACAGTATTGAGGAAATGAAACTAATAAAAATTCAGACGTAAATTTTAATTTTGAACCTGCTATCATGTTGAAATATTCGTCAACTTTGTCATAACCCCTCTCTACTTCCACTTTTCATAAAAAAAAAAACAAAAACAATATTCCAATACACGTTATTTCCTTAAATCCTTGTCTTACCTCGTTTGATGCGTTCACAAAGGGACGAATGCAATACTAATCTATCATCAGCTTTTAAAAGCTTAGCGTTTTAAAGTTAGCCTTTTCATTTTATCTTTTACAAAGCCTACTTCAAGCCCATGAGCTCCGTGTGTTATCGAGTTATTAGAGTATCCACTTGTAGGGTCGACAGTTCAGACAGTTATGCGACAGTGTATAAATGTGTGTAAAAAAAAGTTTTTTTTTATTTATGGTGACAATCTAAATCTGTCATAATTGCATACAAATTTGGACGTAGCGTATGTAAGTACATACTATTATTATATAGATCGATTGAAAAGTCTTTAAAAGGCATTGATTTTGACTTCTTTTTTTTATAATAATGGTATTATTTTTTACCCTATGTCAGGTTTTAAACCTAGAATCCAGAGTGAACACCAACTATAGCACAAGAAAGGTCATATTTGTGTGTCATCATATTATTTATTAACATATAAAATTTAAGAAAGATAAGAATACATTAATGTAGCTCTGTAAATGTGTGAAAGACATAAAATATTTACAAACCAGTTGTTGTTATCTTCAATTTAATTCAAATTTATCAAAGACTTACCTGTAAACAAAAATATTAAATATCAATAAATGATTTGGATACAGTTTATCGTACATTTGTGATTAAGCGGAGATCGCAGAAATGAACGCTGCACTTAGCTTCGTGAAAAATAATCTCGTCGGGAACTGAACCCACACCCACCGTACACAAAATTATTATTTTATCAATAAATATAATACTACTTTAAGAATTCCAGCAATTAAAGAATTCTTTGAAAATTACAAAGAGGCCATCTTGACACAATGGGACAGTATGACTGTCAGCGCGACTGTTGTGTGTTCGATTCCCACTCGGGAAAAATGGGTTATTTTAGTTTTTTGTCGCTCTGGTTACAAGACAAAGCGTGATGTTCAGTTCCACCACTCAACACGCATGTCCTGAAAAACAGAATGCGGGGAATGGAGTGTCTTAACACTAAGTTTCTACGGTTCCTTCGGATCGGGTTGCGGGATACAGCGTGAAACTATAAAAAAATCCATCTAAAATCGAAACACGCTGCTAGTTTTGAACAACATCTATTATTACGTATTACTCACTCAATTAACGTTTGATATATATTATATATTAAAAATCAATAAACCTATTATTCGTTTATAAATCGTATTTTATTATCCCATAGAAATTGATACGTCACTATAGATCAAAGTTAACGACGTCTTCGACGTGAATCATTTAATTTATTAAAATTTTGTATGGAAATTTCACTTAAGCGTATTCATTGTTAGAGTTTAGACGATCAATAGGCACGCAATATGTAAATACATTAGATTTAAAGTATCTAAAAATCTAAGTTTTCATAATAAGGATAGAAGCAACAGAAATGAGAAACGGAGTGTCTTAACACTCCCTTACTTATACCCCGCTATAATCGGGAAGAAACATAGCTTTTTTAATTAAACATATATTTCAAAACTCAAGTTGTGCATATAATAGTTATAGCAAGCCATTAGGCGTCTAGAAATCTAAAAATTAAAAAAAATAATGCAGATATAAATGGATACAAAAATGACTAAAGAGTTTTTGATGAAACTTTGACTGTTCACAAATTTAGAATATGTCAAATTTAAATCAAACTGATAATAACACACAAATGTGATACAATCTTATCAATATCGCATACATACAGGTTAAACTGATAACTTCCTTTTTTGAAGGTTAAAAATTACAATTTTATAAAGAAAATTTAAGTGATCGATTACATTTTTATAAGAATTTGAGGTCGTAATGTTTCTTCATTTTTATACTGTGTAAAAATAAGTTGGTTACTGACTTTTCTCCTTCCGCCTGAATGACTCTTGACTTGACTTGACAAATAGTAAGGAGAGAGAAAAATCAATAGATATATCACAAAGAAAATATTTAAAAAAAATTTAAATCGATGTAACTAATATTGTTAAAATTTTAACTTCACGCTTTAATCTATATAGCAGGGTAGACAGAAATAACATAGTATCATGACACTTTACTTTCCACTTGATTTACAGAATTTGCAGGATAAGTGGCGGAACTCAACGTCGCACTTTACACATACTAGAGTCCCCACTCTAGTATGTCAAAGTGCGACGTTATTTATCCCCATAAATACAAGCTCATGCTCACTGCCTCATGACGGTCATTTTCCTAATCTATTTAACTCCTTATTATCCAACACTTTTAGCTTTAAATGGAAAAGCTATAAAGTATAAAACATAAATAGACACCAAGATATATTATAAATAGAAACTTGTATAATAGAAACTGCAATGAATCAAAAACAAAACAATGTGATTATCCTCGCGCTTTCTGCTACTGGAGCTATTTAATTCAGACGATGTAGCGATTTGATATTTAATAAGTTATTCTTTTAAATGACTTATTGAAATTCTAGAATTATCTAGATTTATGTTTATCCAAAAAATTCCTCAAATAGTTTAGATATGAGAATATTTCTACAATAAATAAAAAAAATATAATTTTTTTTGTAAATAAAAAAAACAATAAATATACAAGTTAGTGA
Source organism: Dione juno (assembly GCA_037127375.1). NCBI lineage: Eukaryota > Metazoa > Arthropoda > Insecta > Lepidoptera > Nymphalidae > Dione > Dione juno. Next base: position 8,653,969 of record JAXRJS010000007.1, on the reverse strand, counting down.
ATGTTAAAAGTACCTGCACTATTTTCAAAGGACAATTAAACAGTATATAAAGCCACCCATATGATCATAAAATGAGTGTATATAAATAACGAAATTGGCATAACATTAGCACCTTAGGATGCCTCGAAAAGTCAACATAACTGCAACAAATATAAATAATATCAAAAATTTAAAAAGAAATTCAAGTTGAATGAAAATTAAGTCTTTAGCTTGGGCCAATCAAAGAGTTCGACAAGAGGCAAGCGCAGGAAATGAAGCGGCACCCGGTGGAGGCGCGCGATAAATCCAACGAGCACAATGTGCCTTCTTGTAACTTTATTAACATTGACAAATTATACGAAGCTAACTTTAAGCGAATGATTGTTGTTATCAGATTGTAAAAGGTGCAATTATTATTTAAGAATTTCATTTGAAAGTATATTTTTAATACAATATCTCCTGGGCCTATTTATATTTTTTGTTCATGTTTTATTTCACGATGTATCTTCCATATATCAGATTAAACAGTCTGGTGTTAAGACACTCTTTTCTCCGCTTTTCGCATTTCGAGACTAAACACCGCGCTTTGTGTCAGAGGAAGGAAAATTAAAATAATTCTTTCTCTCTAAGTGGGAATCAAACCCACAATCGTCGCACTTTTAGTCACTATGTTTCTATTGAAAAAATACTGAGAACTCACTTAGTACTCTACTTGTTTTTTAAAAAGTTGTTACAAAAAGGCTTATTATTAATTAAACTCAAGCTTATATATAACATAATATATTAATCTAATCAGTCATAGAATATAAAAATATTGATTTTTACTAGCAACTTGTACTGTAGTAGTACACATAATATTATATTCCCTAAAGTTAAAACAAGTTGCGATCATTTCACCAATTCGTCATCACCATCATCATAATCTATTTATGACCAATCAATATAAAATGATTTCATTGATTGATTTAAACTTTCCAGATAGAGTAATAATCTATATTAATATTATAAAGCTGAAGAGGTTCTTTGCTTGAACCTGCTAATCTCAGGAACTGCTGGTCCTAATTGAAAGATTTTTTCAGCGTAACCCATTTATTGAGAAAGGCTATAGGCCTCTATAAGTGAGTTCTCAGTATATGATATACATCATCACACTAAAACCAATAGAAGCGGAGCACCAACGTAGAATGCGTAGAATTCCACGCGGACGAAGTTGGGAGCGGACGCTAGTAGAAGGTAGCGTAAAAAAACTAAAAATTTTTCTCCTGTCATTTCATTATAACATATAATATATAAATAAACACATAACTAATATTTACAGAGGTGCAATAATTTATTAACAACACAATTTTGGAAAATAATCAATCAGTACAGAATGTTACGCCGCCATTCAATTTAATACCTAAAACAGGAAACGTTAATCGTATATGAAATCTATGAAGTTTTCGCTTGAAGTATTCAATAGGAACAAAAGGAGGATCAGTCAAACCAAACGGATATACAGTATAGATGTGAACAATATCTTATTTTGCTATAATCCAAAGCTCGGCTAATTTCCTGAAAGAGATCGTAACGCCAACGTTCGTTTTAAACTTTGCTTTTGTGTAAAACAAATGGTGGAAGGGTGTTTAGTTATTATTTATATTGACTTTGACAGTTGTTATTAGTTTATTTGATGGTGTTTATATTTAATGAAGGTAACAGGTTCGGATTACGGTGAAAGAAAATTTATATAAACTAAGCTTATATAAAGATAGTCGTCGTGGCGCAGTGGGAGGGAATGAATTATTTTCTATTTATCGCCCTGATGAGAAAGCGGAGGACTGCGAGTTTTGACACTAGGTCCTCTCTAGGTGCTATATGCGTAATAAAAGGTGAAGCGGAAATGAGTGATTCACTTATAAAATGGCTTCCGTAGTATAGCTAGTATATGTACACTATGTACTAATATCAAATAATAATTGTAAACTATATATTTCTTAGGTGACATACATACATAGTATGCCAACTCTACAAAATACAGAAAATATAATAAAATAAACAAAATCCATTCGTAAATATTAGTTTATTTATTAATAGATAAAATAAATCTAAAAGCTCTTTCCACAGTGTAGTATTCGGTAGCAGATTAGCGTCACTATACATTTAATTTACGTTTGACTTCACGCGGTTTCACGGGTTTTCGTCTTTTTGTTTATAGAATTAAATTTATACGATATGAGTACCGTATTATATGAAATACAAATATTTGAAGCATATTTTATAACTTAGATAAAGCTTTACAAAAGCTATACATATTTGTTAAATGCTAAGTAATTCTAAATGTCCTAAATTTTAAATTAAAAGTTATATTGTAAGTTTTATTTTTAAATTATTATAAACACATATAGTAAGTAGCACAATATTAAGTTAATAAACTTTTAAAAACTCTATGCGGCATAAGAAACTGCTTTTTGACATAAACGCGTCATTCTGTGACATTTTTCCATCGTCATGACCATAAGATATTTATTAAAAAGATAAATATTTTTATTTACTACAAAATATGAGGATGGAACTTGTTATTGAAATGTAAAAGAGGCAATCAACATTTAATATCGTGACGTTGACGTGACGCGGTCCCGCAATTTCCTATCGCGTCCGTCACGGTGTCACGCCGTGTTCGGGTTCTAGAAATATTATTGTAATAGGCATAGTAAGTGGCAAACATGATTTTTTGGTCCAATTTTATTTTTATAAATAACAGGCATAAATTTTCAGATGTTAATATATATGTAAAAATACATATATATATATATATATATATATATATATATATATATATATATATATATATATATATATATATATATATATATATATATATATATATATATATATATATATATATATATATACATAACAACAAAAATATTTTAAAAATTATGTTATTCATTGAAAATTATCGACGCAGGATTCGATCACACGACAAGTGGCTAAGTCAAAAATGAATATTCAACATATCCATGCCACACAGGTTGATAATAATTTATGTAGAGACAAATTACTTAGTTTTATTGCCCCAATAATTATTACCTTATAAATTAGTCTTACGATGTATACGTAATATACGTAATATGTGTACAACTTTTAAATGTCACACTGTTAATTATAATGATAAATTTAGAGATTTTATTATACAAATACAAGGTTTTTGTTACATTTCATAAAAATTTACAACGTTAATTATTGATATGCTTATATTTATTTATATATTTATTTATGTGTAAACTTTATCAGTAATAAAAATTTGACCTTTAAGTAAGGTCACTGTTTGTGAATCATTGTATATTCCGTTCATTTCACTTTCTAATTTGAATTTGGTTAAATATGTTTAATTGAAAGGATATTCTTACCTCTTAACCGACATTAAAATAAATAGGTTCTATATGCGACAAGTACTTATATATTAGTTAAAAAAAAGGATAAGCTATGCCATAACTTAAAATAATCAATTGAACAGAAAAAAATATTCAAATCACAGATGTAAAACCCCTTTTAAATGTATATATAATATAACAGATAATGCTAATAAAAATTCTAATCTTTCAAAAGGGCCATCAAACTTGCAACAGCTATATAGTGTAGTTACAGCTATCTCCCCTATAAACGGGCGTAAGTTTCGCATACACACGAAGATTTTAATATAGCGATAAGCGTGGACGATCTGAGACGTATGCTGCGTCACGGACCAATATCCGATCTTAAATTGAAATATCTGACCTCACCCCGTACCGTCCTATCCGATATATGGAAATTTATTATGTACGTGGCTTGTTGATACATTGTTATTATGAATTATGTGGAAAATTTTATATGTATTTATACGTATTTATATGTACTTATATGAATATAAGTGTTTATATCGCGTTCGAAATATATAATGTTTTTAAGTTTGAGTTTTATTTATCATGTATTATGTGGAAAATTTTATATGTATTTATATATGTTTATATGTACTTATATAAATATTAATGTTTATTTCGTATATAAAACGTTAAGTAAGTTTGCATTTCATTTATATTTTATTTATTATGTCATCATTTTTATCAATTTAAATACATTAACATTTAGCTCAAGCTAAATTCAATTTATTAGCTATTCTTTAATCGATAAACGTGATATTATTTACCGATTATTTTTTAATCGATGAATAATAAACTTAATAAGTTTATAAATATGATGTTAATATGTTATAATAGATACTTAAAACATACAAATTTATATATAAAACTGATAGGATGATTATATATAACAATAAAAAAAAGCAACAAAGGACATCACTATGAGTCAAGTGACTGAATCATCGATGCATCGATAACTCTACCTACACATTCGTACTCTTCGTATAAAAATTGACTATCATACCATTTGCATATTATCATGCTTAATTTGTTTTTACAATAATATATATATTAATATTTAAATTTATATTTATAATATTATATTATGAACAGAGTGAACCTCGTGATCGTGAATCGAGAATCCATATACTGTTTTTGACCAATTTCAGTGGCGTTACCTAACACCGCGCTTTGTCTTTTTATTTGGGAGAAATTAAAATAATTAAATATAATCGTTTTTCCTATGTAAGAATCAAACGATATAGTGTGTAAGTACAGATGGAAACTTTCAAATTGCATCTTTATCTACTATAGATATATTTTGTATATTGATAGTACTGTGTCACACTTCTGATAAAAAAACAGTTATGTGATTTTTTTTTAATACTCAAGCCAAAAGGTGACCATATCCGTTCTCTTTAAAATTAATACTAGTTTCAACTTCCAATTAATTAATAAATATTTTTAACATGTACATAAATTATATTATTTTATATATTTTAGTACTTTTTGCGTACAGTCTTGAATTTTATGTACCTATACTAACTTAATATGCTTTTTTATTATTTTGGTTTAGTAGGTACCTATTAATAATGGTACAAAATATCTTCTACATGCTGGTAATAATAAAATTAATAATGTACTGTAAGAACCAATAATTACGTCACAGAGTTTACATAATATTATTTATTTTATTTTTTCAGATTGTGAATTTTGTACAGAAACCCTAATAAACATATTTTAATTATAGAAATGTATCAAAATGACAATCGACCCAATAGCCATAGCTGCACTTTTATATACATACATGCTTGATTATTGATATTATAATGCCGTATAATTATGAAATTAATATACATACCTAAAAAAGTGGTCACAAGAATTACCTACTACCCAAATATGCCAAAGGCATGGTCAAACCAGATGGTTTACAAGATTGTAACATAACTTTTTTTATAATTAAGACAAATGAGTCAATAAATCATTAAGCAATAAATTAAAAATTTTGGAAAAAAGATCAATTGAGAAGTCTTAAAAGGAAATGCCAAGTAAAACATAGAGCCTTTTTGAGTTATATTACCAATCGTCTGTAGAACGTCTAGCCACCCTTTCAGGGCTATCTGCGCATACGCAAGTTATACCAAAAGATAGACATAAACACATAATACTAAATCTTATCACCGTTAAATAAAGTATATTTTAGTTCGCATTACTTTAAACAAATGTTGCAAATAAAATTCCATTCTAAATGCAACCTAATAAACATTCATATCGAATGCATTTTTGTGGTTCACATTGTCTCAGCAAATTTCAACCATATACTCCAGTAATAAGGTTCAAATTAATGTGTTGATATAAGCAAAGCATCAGAATAATGATGCAATTCTTAGGCAATGCAAAAGGCAGTGAATTCGTGATATGACTAATAATTGATTGATTGATTGCAGATCTAACGGCATGGCATACGTGTTGGCTTTCTGGACTATAACTGCATGGACGTATATACATACATAAGTATATACAATTATATATATGTATATATATATATATATATATATATATATATATATATATATATATATATATATATATATGCATATATTATATATATACAATTATATATATGTATATAACAGGTGTGATATAAACGTGAAGAACGCTATGTGACGAATATGGGGCCAAACTCCCGACGGGGTTTATTTTTGCTATGCTATAAGCAATTCATATAGAATGTATATATATATATATATATATATATATATATATATATATATATATATATATAATTTTAGTATTATTATTGAATATATTATTTCTCAGGACAGGTAAAATGCCTTTTCATATGACTTAGTTCTTCATTTGATAGATAGATCAAACCAAAGAAATACCCAATGGGAATCAAATCCATAGCTGTCGCATTTGCAGTCAGACATTGTGCTGCTGCGCCTCTGTAGTTCTATTGATATTACGTATTAAATAATAATAAACAATAATTTTCATACGAAATATTGAGCTTTGACTAAAACAAAAAAAAAGGAACAACCGTATCTTAATAACCACTTTAAATTAAAAATAAGAACATGCTATTTCATGTAATTCTGTATCAAATTGATAAAACAATTGAGTATTTCAAATAATAATACATTCAATGTATACAACTGTACATCCCAATGTAACACCTAAACTAACACTGATAAGCATCATAATCAACCGTTATCAGTTGTTATCGGTGTTCTTATCACTCATTAGTGTGGTAGCGAGGCGATATTTTACATAGTAAATATTATATATATATATATATATATATATATATATATATATATATATATATATATATATATATATATATATATATATATATATATATATATATATATATAGATATATATATATATATATATATATATATATATATATATATATATATATAAATATTTATATATATATTAATACATAAATATTTGTAACTATATATTTTTTTACACCGGCACTTCGGTAGCAAGCATCACGCGCTGCTTTCATCTTCTCGAAAAACCGTGAATTTCGAAATTCCAAATAGTTTCTCTTCTAACAATACTTTAGTTACTTATTATTATTTTTCTGATAAAAAATGAAAGGTTTATTTAGCTTCACGCTGTATCCCGCACATAGCAGGGTAGGCAGAGGGAACCGTATGTTGAAGGAACCTAGTGTTAAGACACTCCGTTCTCCACTTACCGCCATTCCAGGCCTTGTTGCCAGAGCGAAGAAAATGAAAATAATTCATTCTCCGAGTGGAAATCGAACCCACAAACCGTCGCGTTTACAGGCAGACGCTGCGCCTCTCCGCCACGACGGTCCTATTCCGTATAATAACAAAAATATTTAATTTTTGTCAACCTCACGCTGAATTACAATTTGCGACACTGAATAATTTTGCTTAACAAAATGGAAAATGAAAATATAATTTACTTCCCTAAATGGAAATTGAAGCCACAACCATCGCGTTTTCAAAAAACATATGTACGAACGAGGAAATCTTAAAATATACACGATATTTCAAACTGAGCTTAAGATATATCTTTTATTCTCCATAAAATAATGCTCGTGAAACTAAAATCATACAACAAGTTAATAAATAAAGTTCCCACAATCAATAAGGAAGGGATAATTTTAATTGGCGAACAATAAAATATGTGTGGATGTCGATCCGTACGTAGTACTCAGTCAGTATCGATTACACTTCTGGTGAAGTGGCTTTATCGATTTTCGAATAGTATTTCATTTATTTCCTTAATATTTATCAATATATTGTATTTAAAATTCTATTTTAAATTAAAAATAACATAGTTATGGTGATTTTGATTTTACATTATTCAACTCTTGTATTTTTATACAGTGTAGTGATGTATCACTTATAGTTTATAGGTCTATTCTTAAAATTTGTTACATATAATATAAATTTCTATGATTTAATAAAGTTGAAAATTATGAACAAAATAGCCGATTGAATATGACATAGTGAAGAGAATATCTGCCACTTAAAAAAAATGTTTATCGATAAAAATCGGCCAAAAATGATAAGATTCACATTAACATGGTCATGAATGTCTTAAAATGTATAATTACAGGGCATTATAAATCAATATTCAAATTAAAATGGCGATCAACTATCGATTTAAGAGGCAGCTTTGTAGCGTGAGATCGGCTTACTGATTGCCCCCGCGCAGGTGCGACGGTACCTTCGTGACAATATAATTGTGCCATTGCCTCTCCCTTAATTTATACCTAATACTGATATAATCGAATACTTTTTCGCACGTCTCATTTACATTTAAAGCCTTTATCTGGTTTAAACGAAGACAATAATGATATTTCAGATGGTGGCTATTGATTGGTTTCTGTTACAGTGATGGGCTGAAATGATTCTAATATATAATATATTTTATACTAATTAATGTCATAATAAATCTTTCTTTAAAACGAATAGCTGTGTATAGATAGAGCTACAAGAAGATTATATTTTGTGACGAGATTGACTTATATTCAAAATTATTACGCTAACTAAAAATATACTATATCTTTCTTTCAATAAGTACAGTAATAGAAGTATAAAGATTTAACTGGCTTGCTTTTTTCATTATTATTTAGTAATCGATATTGTTTAGACATTCTAAAGCACATCCCTACACTATAACTTAGGCGTGCGCTATCGTACAGTTGAGCTTAGAACTTGATATTCTCTTTAACTTGACTTTACTCTTCAAGTACAAAACTAGTATTCATAGTTTAATAGATGTGAGAGGTGAGAAATTTATGAGATCGCGCTTGAAGTCAAAAAAACTTATTGTTTACAATTGTTTATATATATATATATATATATATATATATATATATATATATATATATATATATATATATATATATATATATATATATATATATATATATATATATATATATATATATATATATATATATATATATATTATAAAATAATATTACTTTCATTGCAATTACCCACTATTAAACACACCAGTACCATGACGCAAGTCGACTTTCAAAATATTTAGTATACTAGAAAGTTGCCATGAATTTTGAATTTTATTTGCAAAATAATTACATTCGGAAGTGATTAGATAAGATGTTTTTTTTAAATCTAAAATAGATAAGAAAATTTTAAACGTGATGTGAATTAATAAATATTATATTTTAAATCATGTTGGCCGTTTTTGCGACAGTACGCGCGTGAAAAAGCAGCTTATATTTTTAATTTATTTTATATTTTATATTCCTATATTTTTAATTTATTTTATATTTCAATGTGCTGTTCACACGCTTACATTTACTAACATATAACGTTTAGAATTGTTAGTTTTATTGATATTCTATAAGAACGTGGTTATAGCTAATACCAGTTAATTCCGCTCGATACCATCAAGGTAAAATAACACTATTACATTGTATATTTATCGTAAAATTGCATATACCGTTAGATTATAATATATCTCGAGAGATTGTTATCTATCCGACCTTTGTATTCCATAGAATAAAAATGAAATAGTAATATACGAGTATGTATAAACTACAAAATAACAGATTATACTCATAATATAAATAGTAAGCCTTGAATTAATCGATTAAATTAAATAAAGTTAGATTTTAATCGACTTTTATGCAATTAAATAAGGACAAAAATTGAGGTACGTTTTACTTAAATTAATAAATTAAAAACTATAAGCTTGTATTGATTTTATTTACCCGATATGATTCCCGTAACTGTTTGATTATAGAAAGTCTTCAGGAAAGTTGACAAATCTGGGACAGCCTTTGGCCAGCTATTACAGCAATTTAACGGGAGACAAAAGCAACTATGCATTATATTGTAAATATGGTACGGATCACAATTTATCGCCAGATATACTTAAAATATACACCAAGGTGACAAAAGCAATTATTGCGACGAAGTAAGGAGGTAATATTAAATATCGGATTTTTACTTTGCGTATTTTGAGACGCATTGTAACTTCGCCTCTATATTTTAAAGTGATACAAGTCCTACATAAGTCACTTGTTATTGTTATATATATATATATATATATATATATATATATATATATATATATATATATATATATATATATATATATATATATATATATATATATATATATATATATATATATATATATATATATATATATATATACTAAATCTAGTAATAAATTATGAAAACAAACTATTCTAATAACATTTTTCCATTGCATTCTCCACAGTTCGCGTGGCCAATAAATCCCGTGGACATTCTTACAAATTGGCAGCGATGGCATCGGACAACGCGCTTGTCTGCACCCCGCCTTGCTTGTTAACGCTTTAGATCGGGACGATGTAGGCTTTGTTCACACTTGACATATTGCTATTTGGTTTTAACATAAAACATATATTATATCACAGTTTGAAATTTTGAATGTTAAACTATTAAGAATCAAGTCAGGAGGCAGTACTTTAAATATCAATATATAAATTACAGTTTCGTATATTATCAAAACAATAAGCCTATATAAATAGTATAAGTCTTATAAGTCTTATATATACACGTTATGAAATTATTCTTGTGTTTGTTTAATTTTTTTTTCTCGATATATCTTGATTATACGATTTAATTCTTTCTTGCATTATGTCAAGTTGAAACAAGTTTATGTTTCATACGTTTAACCATTTTATACTGCGCAACTGAATTTGATGCGGTTTTATTAATCCAAAGGTTACTTCAAAATAAGGTTTAATGTATATTTCATACATATTATCTCCGAGCAACGTCTATTTATTAAATATATATTATTAAAGATTTTCATGTGATAGTATATAGCTAAGTCATTATAGTGTAGACTTTACTAGTACTTAGTTCCTATATAATTAAATATTTAATTTAACTGTTAACAATCATTTTTTATTCTTATGTATTGTGAAATGCTTAGAAGCGTTCGATATTCACATGTATCTAACATGTGAATATCCAACGCTTTGCCTCTACTGTAGAGACTTCAATGGACATGAATTCCTACTTACATATTTTAGTTAGATACTATATCTAAAATCAATTTTATACAATATATTATGAAAAGTAGGTTTTAATTCTAATTATAAGGAATTTAGATCTTATAGAAAGTTAATTCTTTATAATTGTTAAACTAGCGAAAGTAAATGGTAACGCAGTCAATGGATCGTCGACGTGTTGATTAATGTCGGTTACGTAGTTCAAAGTGGATACTATTATGATGTTAAAAGCATTTCCATCGTCGTCTGTTCAGGCAAAGCGTTGTGATTCAGCGTATAGTGTAAAATACTCCAAATCAAGTGGAAATTGAGACGTAAATAAAAAAAATATGGATATACCCTCTTTCCCGCATATATCAGGGTAGACAGGGACCCTGAGTGATAAGCCACTCCCGTTGCCCACCTAAGCCACTTCCCGTTGCCACTATATTTTTAAGACATTTCGTATTGATTAGGGGAACTCAATGGCACGTTTTCCATTCGTTCCCCTGAATGCGAATTAAACCTACACCCGTCACGTTTACGTTTCATAAAAAGGTAAGAATATTATTCGTAACTTATATAGTTTTTTATTAAAAAGTAATCAAACTTTTTTCAACTTATGGATTAGTTACTTACAGAAGTTAGGCTATATAGTTTCCGCCAGTTTAGTATGTGTATAGTATTTTATTTTATTATAGTAATCTTTTCATAATATTTTAGTATATAAGTCGCAGTCAGTCAGTCAGTCAAGTTGTAACTGCACGATGACTTAAATATTTCATCGTTTAATAATAAATCAAAGGGAACACAGATAAAATGCAGTTTTCAATTTGCCATTCCTGGTCGAAGCCTTACTGTCGTATCGTGACTACGCCTACGGCTACGGCTGGACTAAATTATTATGGACTTGAGTAACAGGTACTGTTGATGCTCGATCTTTACGTGTTTATTTATTAGAGACTCAGTTTTTTTAGCCCCACTTGATATATACTCAATAGAACAACTTTAGAGACTAAGTGTTACGTTGTGGAAGACAACATCCTCCTCGCCTTATCATATTAAAGTATGATGTAAAAGAAGATAAATTGAAAATTATTATTCTTTTTCTTTCTCTTTCTAACGCGGCCCCACAGTCTCTCACACGTTATAGCCAGCGCAAAATGTTTTTGCTTAAAATTGAGACAACAGCACTGACATTAAATATATTCTAAACGTAATGTATTCAGTTAGGAAGCAGATAACGCGACGATGGCCGTTTCCGCAACTAAATCAAGATATGCTTTATAGTTTTTTGTGATAATGTAACTGCGTTATACTAAATGGGAATTCGTATTTAACTGCTTATATTGTTAGCTAGTGTAAATATTTTTTTATATTAGGTACAGTGTGTTGCGTGGTGGTGTAGTGTATGAATGGATAGGTGCAGGTTCAAGTTTCGTTTGAGTGACCAACATTTAAAAGATTGAACTTATAATTAACTTATACTAGAAATACTATTTTAATATATTGACAGCATGCTCTCACTATGTGAGAAATCTAACAATTTAAGAATTTAAAATTTAAAAAAAAATGTGAATATATTTAGTTTTAAATTTTGATTTAAAACAAATTTTCGATATTATTTCTTAAAACCTTTTATAATTTCTATGTTATAATTTTATAGAAATTTGTATTCTTTAGTAGTTATAACTTATTAACAGATAATATTTGGTAAATATATTTGAAATAGTTTAGTTCTGTTCTTTAGTTATGACACATTCACTTTGCCAATGTCACTTTGTATGTGTATTAAAAAAACATATGTATAGCACATACAAGATACGTATAGCACAAAAGTGTGTGAAAATTAGATTATTAGAGTTTCATGCATGTATAACTACTATTAAATTATTGTTAAATAATAAAATTATAACGTAAGTGCTTCTAAAAACTATACTAATAAAAAATTACTAAGCTATCAAAAAACATTGAAAGCCAGTTGCAGAAAATTCATAGTTTATTATAAACATACCATAAATATATATATATATATATATATATATATATATATATATATATATATATATATATATATATATATATATATATATATATATATATATATATATATATATATTTGAATATTTTATTTTTAACATACAACATAGGGGGCACAACAGTTATCGTATGATAGTGCCCGCATGTCGAACATAGATAAAATGAGTTAAAGTTATTCAATTATTTAGGTTAGTTGAAATTTTATGTATCACAAATTTGACTTCCAGCTGGTTATCTTTTCCACAACACTGTTTATTAGTCTATGCTAATTGTAATGTCCCAGTACAATTGAGGCGTTTCAGGTGATCTTGTGAGATGTTAGAAAAAGCTCTCGGTGTACAAGATTCTTATAGTAAGCAGGCTAAGTTAAATAAAGTAAGGAACAAAAGCTGCAAATTTGTTATTATTTAAATATTTTTAGCTTTAAACTTTACAGCGTTATAGTCCACATAAATGAAATTAGCTACAGCTAGCACAATATCATATAACAAAGTTAATTTAAAATAACTGAAAAGCAAAGGAAAAATGTATCAAAAGTTCTATTCAAAGGCGTGGGAGGCAGCTGGGCTTTTATCGTAGGGAGATTCGGCGAGAGATATCAGATCCAGATATGATAGGATATGTACGTAATGGTTTGTTTGTAATCGCTGCTACGATCTTTTTTACGTTGATCGGATTTTTGATGATGAATTCAGCTGTTTTTTGGGAGCAAACCTCGTTTATGATAAAGAATAAAAAAAATTAAATGGTGTATACAAGTCCGATATGCCAAAGGTTATATATTGAATAGAAAACTTTTAGGTGTTATATAAAATGTATATACATTTGTAGACATCAATCATCTGGGTATGACCAAATTAGATGGACTTCATTGAGGACTTAATGTTTGCGACGATAACCACATGTAAAAAAAGCTGTGGCAAATAACATGCAATGTCTTTCTAACAGGAATAAACTTGTAAAGTAACAAAAATGAAGTTGAAATTAGTAAATTTTAATATTTTTAAACAATAAGTTCTATGAGAGCCGCAATAAACCTATATTATTATACAAATTCACGATTCTGTTATCGATTTAGAGATAGTTTTAAGAAAACTAAATAAAATAATACAATATCCACTACTCGCTCTTTTTATAAAATCAAATGGCTAAATAAATCAAATCTAGCTTATAATAAACATGAACTCTTCTTGAAAGCTTTTGCTTTTAATTTTTTTATAACTTCTTGCACAAGAGAAACTAGTGTTAAAACACTATGTTCTCTGCTTTCGAAATTAATTCGTGTGGTCGAATTTAACGTAGGTAGTACTTTGTCTTACAATAAATTCACTTACAGCTAATTCTACCGATCTCCATATAAAACCCACCCCATCGCATTTACAGTCAGTCAAACCAATCTCCTTCATCGACTTCCATTTATAAAAACATAAAATACATCTTGAATGGTTCAACATACAAACTACTTGTTCATATATTTATATGTATTTATATATAAACTTAACCAGAAGCTACCAATAAACGCCCATAGCTTGTTCCCATACTGGTACGTTGATAAGCAATTGTCACTTTTTGAGATAAAGAATGTGTAATTATAAATGCGAGACGCGCTTGCCTTGTTTTTTCCTCGAGATAGATAGAGCAGGTGTATTTAGAGTTCATTTTTATATCTTTGAAAGTTATAATACAGTAAGTAGGCATAGTTGATGAGTGTGTGAATGTACACGAGACGGTTATGAAGAGATAGATTCGTTTATCCAATATGATATTAATGAATATATATATATATATATATTATATATATATATATATATATATATATATATATATATATATATATATATATATATATATATATATATATATATATTATATATATATATATATATATATATATATATATATATATATATATTATATATATATATATATATATATATATATATATATATATATATATATATATATATATATATATATATATATATATATATATATATATATATATATAACAACAGGGACAATAGAGATGTCACATGTGTCTCACAGACACACACACACACAACATTAAATTTGTATGCTTTATTACTTTTAATTTTTAATATAATGTTATAGTTTGTGTATTTTGCTACTGGAATTGACTTTAAAAGGTATCTGGAGGAGAGTTAATTACTATAACACAGTGTTTAACTAAAGTAGTCATTATCGAACTATAATTAAATGTGTTACTTTCTTAATTTCCAGTAAAGTTTTTGTTTTTTAATACATGACGTCACTTCCGCTACTCTATGGCCATTTTTTCTAAACTAGACTAAATAGGACAATTTAGAAAACGCAAATTATTTATTTTTTTAATAAATGATTTATCTTCTTTCAAACAAATGAATATAATGTTACATTTGAAGGCTGCAGGTGCAATTCACCTTGTATCGACTATCGAAGCGTCTACTTAAAGCTATCATTCTGAAAAACTCTAAAGTGCTTATTAATAATTAGCTCCACACATGGTTCTCGCTCTTTATATGGAATGATACCATATTATTGGTATTAAAATTCTGTTTTTGCGTTATTCATAGAAATATTACAAAATATCGATAGACTATTGATAAACTATATCATCTTAAAAAAAAAATTACACACACACACACACACTACACCTAAGTAAGTTATATCGAATTTACTTACTAAACGTAAACCTCATAAGAACACTCGATTCTCGAATGGAATGAGAAATGTAAATCTAATGAAGAAGGTATCTCAACACTAGGTTGCCTCTATAGCTGCAAAAGCCTAAACTGAAATAAACCATAAAATAATATATAATAAAATACGATAGCTACATTAATTATTTAGTATCACTTTCGACACGTGCTTAGCGTGACAGCGCCAGGCATTGAACTCGGGACTACCCCGCCTCGATGCAAATCAATTAAGCGCCGCATGATCTGCCCGTCCCACTCCGCATAAATTTATAGTCCGAGATGCGGACGTACAATGAGAGTTTGTGCAATCTTCAATTTTATCAAAGGTTATATCTTTTCTTGTTATGAATGTGAAAGGCTTGGTTTTATACTGTTTGTCTATCCGAGTTCACTAGATTTTTTGTAAATGTACTTTGAAAACTTTAATAGACAATATTGTATAGTGGTAGAGCAAGTAACGTAAGTCTCGATAACCCCTCGGAAAAAGGCATATTAGACCCCCTTCTGACAAGACTAGTAGACTATAGTAGAACTATAGTAGACCAAGTAGACTATAGTAGACTGTATATACTAGTCTACAAGAATAGTATTTACGGTGTAGATGGATTTCTAAAAGATATAGGTTATATAGAGGCTAGATAGGTTTCTTAAAGTATTTGTCTATAAACGTTCTTTGACATTCTGGCCATAGAGTGTTAGTTACAGCGGCAGTTTTATTAATAACTGTACCTTCTTATACATTTACATAAGTTCTAACTTATGATCTGTAATCCAATAGGCATGTCATATCCCAACCACTACACCACATAGGTGTGACAAGGAATTGGCCCGTTATATGCAGAAAACTATAACGTATTACTCTATTTATGAGTCACGTGTTGTTATTTTGCTTTTGTTGGCTAATCATTTAGTTTTACAACTAACAAACCAACAAACAATTAAAATAAAAAAGAAAATAACTTAAACGACAATGACAAGGATTATTGCTTTAAAATCGAACCTACAAACGTTGCGTTTACAGTCAGACACTGTCACTGACCCACTGGTCACTCCGCTATCCTCCTCATATCGTTAGAGGGTTGATTCTTATCGCAATTTCGTGAATTCTCGTCTCCGTAGTTACATAAACACGTAACTATGTGTTTTTTTATGTGAACATTAATATTTTTGTGTGTATTTGTGTTTTATTAATACTCTTTGATATTCTCCAGTTTTTACGAGTTTTAGCGAAAATCACATTAAAATAGTACATCTAAAAAGAAACAAAATATTTTGGCCAGATTTGATATTGAGCTCACAAACATTATGTGTAAATACGGATATTTCCCAAATATGCCGTAATCAGTGTTGCAAATAAAAGTTATTTAAATTAACAACCCTCATATTCACACTTAGATTACAAGTAACTAAAGTTAAATTAATAAAATTCTGATTCAAATGCCAAGGTTGTGGGTTCGATTCCCATACTGGGGAATGAATTAATTCCTTTCTCTCTCTGGTAGCAACTTATCGTACGGCGATGAGTTCCTTCACCAACACGTAATGTCTGTTTACCCTGCTATATGCGGGAAAGGGCGTAAAGCTATTAAAAAAAGTTATATTAAGTATAATCAGTCATCTATAACCGCACAAAAACAAGTGATGTTACAGATAAAGTTAAAGCATTGCGTTGGCGATACGAGGCGGAGATAGCGCGTTCGATACCCGCCGCGATCTTACTCCCAGATAGCCACGTGTTTTGGGAAAAATTCAACATTATAGTGAACAATAGAATTTTATATGAAACAGTTAAAGTTGATGGGAAATAAAGGTCTTCGTGCTTAAAAAACTTTGAATACAAATTTGTGCATACAATTATGTATACATAAATATTATTTTTGTTAATATTTATATTAAACTAATATAATATTAGCTTTTAAATATATTTTATGCATTTTGCTTCTTATTTTTTTTTATTAAATTAAGGAAACTATACTTGACATTAAAAAAAATTGTTTGGTGCCCAAAGAATTTGCTCTATGGGGCGCTAAGTCAAAATAATTACAAGAGCAGTATATCACAGTATCCGGCATATAGCATCTAGCCTGCTAAATAGCACCCAGTGTCAAGACTCTGACTCCAAATCCAGCAGTACCGCCACGGCAGTACTCAATGCCATTTTTTTTCTTATCAAAACGATATGATTCATTTTCTTAGCGAGAATCGAATCTACAATACCTTAACAGTCAGACGCTGTGCCACGATGGTCTTTACGTTGAAGGTCGTATCGAAATATTATTATTATGTATATATATGACAAATTTGATCCCACTTAAAACAATTAGGTACTGTTTCCTTCTTTTTAAGAAAGACAAAACACCTCTTACTGGAGTATAGGGGTGTGTAGAGTGATAGAAAGCAACCTTTCCCTTTCCATCAACAAAGGTGAGACAGAGACGGGTGTAAAGATTAGATCTTTTACGTTCAAAGAAGATAAAAGTCATATTTAAAATGCATTGTTAAAAATCTGACATTTAATATAGAACCTGGGACGTGCTGTTGAATTATGAATGCAATTGCGATATAAATGCTTTATCTGTTGAGTAAATTATTACAATTTCTAAATAATACTAACAAGATTATATTGTAATTCTTGATAATGACAAAGTAAAAGTAGCGTTGAGGAAATAATTATTTTATTTGGTATTACAATATTATTTATTTATTGATATTAATATGCGATATTAAATTATGTCTGCCTACAAGTGTGCAGCAGTGGCGCAGTGTCCGTATAATATGATTCCCGTCGGTTCCCCTTTTGAAAATCCTAAGCAACAATCTCGCTATAAATAAATTTCAATTCATGCAATACAGGCCATATAATATTGGTTAGTAAATAAACTTTGAAAATTATTTATCTATTAAACAAATTATCCTCGTATTCGTAAGAATAATTTTTTTTTTTTATATTTCTATTAGACGCCGGCTTACTTTTAGAAAAGTTACAGTTTTCGCTACAAATAACATATACTATGTTGGTACTAGGTACTGAGATTGAGCTCATGTTTTATTTGTATGATAATTTAAATGTTGAAGGTCAAAATAAACATATATTTACATTAGATATTTTATTATATCTCTAATCCCTACCTACCCACTTATTTATAAAATAGTATTTTATTAATTAAATAAAAAAAAACTTAGTTAATATGAACATAGATATATACATAAGAAACAACTCAAATAACATTTTAACATATATAATCTATATCACCATCTTGGTTACACTTCAAAATTTTGACATTCGCTCGGGCGAAATCACCAAATTATCAAAACGCGAACACGCATCTTAAAGTTTCGATCCAACAATGGGACCCTCGATCTGTGACAACATTGATAATGAACGTGAAATCTCTGCGAGAGATAACGCCCTCCTCCCTCCTCCTCCCCTCCCCATTAGGGGGTACCCTTATCAGCCCATCTCGAGTCCCATTCACGTTGCACACGTCATTTTTTATCACGTACAGTCAACAGTTTATATGATAAAATAACTTTTGTTTTGTTATTTAAGCATATTGTTGTCTAAATAATGATGAGATATGACAGTCGTTTATAAATATTAATATGAAATTATTTTTAGCAACACACTTTTAGCGGGTGAAATTATATAACAAAATTTAATATTTTTTAGCTAATTTATTAAATTACTATAATTTTAAAAAAATCAATTATTTCACGTAATAAATCTAGTCAATTTAATAACTCTATTATGGTATATTAACTATTATTATGGTACGTAATGTAGAGAATTAATATCACTGAAACTTCTTAGTTCTTTGATTATATTAGTTTCCAGAATGTCAATTGAGCACCAAAGCCGAAAATTCTCTGTTGTACGAGTATATAATATGTATAAGGTAAAATTAATTTAAATTGCGCTAAGAACAAATATAAAGGCATAAAGTTAGGTAACCGCATTAAAGTAATTTATAACATTAATAAAGCCTCCGCCAAAATAATTTACTATGCTCAATTTGTTGTATCACAAAGTAATAAAAAAAACATTAAGATATAAACCGATGGCAGCAAGCCATAAGTGCATCTGTCACTAACTTTTAAAAACTTATTACACGTATGACATTGACAGCTGTCAAAACGACACAACAAACAGAGGATGACCATGTTGGAATTTACTTTCAGTCGGTTAAGTTACAATGACGTAATGTATTTCCAAAATACAACGTGTTACTTATTAACAGTTCCATAATAAATATATAATAATTATATATATATATATATATATATATATATATATATATATATATATATATATATATATATATATATATATATATATATATATATATATATATATATATATATATATATATATATATATATATATACTTTAATTTTATTAATGCGTTTACGAATCTCTCCTCTTCACTTAACTTCAAGAAATAAAATTTATGAAAATTTAGCATATAAGCAATAAATAATACAATTTTTTTATAAATGCACCACAGCTATATTATGTATATATAACATACAACAAATTATAATATGATAAGTAGTACTGACAGTATTGTCATCTTTTTGTTAAGTAACATAAACATTAATTTACATTCATTTATATATCAAACATATCAAGTTTCTTATAACTTCTTTAAAAGAATATATTTCTTTAAGAATAATATTGTTATGCTCAAAACAAATGTATAAAAACATTAAGTTTACAAGAATCTTGCAAAATTTATTTAAGTAAATAATACTTTGAATTTGAATTTATACTTATTACAAACACTCTATATACATATATATATATATATATATAAAACTCTATATATGTACATATATATATATATATATATATATATATATATATATATATATATATATATATATATATATATATATATATATATATATATATAAAAACTCTATATATGTACATAAGTCCAACATTATATTTTTAATAATAGCTAAATCGTATATGTGATTCTTATCACAGTATAATTTATATGATACTATTTAAATTTTAAATTTACAAATAAAACTACAATAGCATATAAAAACTGTTTGAACAATCAGGAAGGCAGAGCTGATAAAAAAGAACTTTAAATCATTACTCTTATCGCGATTCCTTCGAATGCTGTGTCGTTAACGTAAACAACGGTGTTTACTCAGCGGTATATTAGTAAATTATTTTTGCAAACTAAATTTAAGCTCCATTAGTAAATCTGGAGTATTTTAGACGAGCTATAGGTAATATATAATGACTTATCGTACACATTGTTTTGGCGTCCACAGCGCCGCCTGGTGGTACCGCGGCGGCGCACGCTTTCTCCAGCTGCCGCAAGTAGTTGAGCCACAACAACATCACAAACGTCAAACACTTTAATATTGAAGCACACTTTTCGTTCTCGACGTCATTCTTTTGCCGCGTAATTTTAGTGACTGGCTGGCGAACGGCGCCCCTCCCCGCACACAGGCGCGCGTGGCCGTGTACACACGCACGCACACCGACCCACTCGATCCCTTATCAGGTTGGTTTAACTAGCAATGGCCCGAGATCCTATCAGCTCCGAGCTCGCGGTAACGTTGCATTGAAAGATAACGTCAGCGATCCTATCGCTGTTTGAATAAACTTGTATAAAATGTCAAATAAAAAAGCTGCCCGCCATAAAAGTCGTATCTACGGTGGGCGATATTTTGATAAAGGCACGCATAATTCTCTTGATATGAAACGGAATTCCATTAAAAAACATCATGAATAGTTTAGTTTTGTGCCAAGCAATAAATTTTAATTAAGGCCGAATTAAAATTTGGAATAACGAAAGTGAAAAGTTCAAAATTTGCGGTATTGCGTTGAATTAATATTTTATATTAGACTTGCAACGTCTCAATAAAACTAAACGTCAATATAGCAACTAAATAGAGACAATTTTATACTCTCGACGATTGTGATCTAGCACACTTCGAGCCATCCTGCGTTTTATCTCACAATACGATCGACAAATACTCGATTATGAATCGATTGGGCCGCGGGAAACTCACAATCGTTCGAACAACATCTAATCGATTTTGTTCTTGACACTTCAGCCATTTATTCTCACAATCGTTTTGTCAATGTTCAGTTCTCTATTCGGACGATATGTCAAAAATATTTGTTTACTATTTATTGGGCCATGTATTAAAAGCAAGAATTATTTATATAGTAATTTAACGAAGTAGTGTGAGGCAGATATGTAGTAAAAACTATTATAATTTTTATAATTATGAAAAAAACTCGCAAATCGCTATCAGATTTAGCAATCATAGAAGTAGCTTATATCATTAATATGATATGTAGTTTTTATACTGTGGGTGCGCTGTCTGAACACGATGGTTATGAGTTTTGGACTCACTTAGTAATCTCTTAAAGTTTTTCGATATTCGCCTGGTATTATTTAAGCTACAGAAAGGGGAAATTCAGCGTTAAGTTTCACAACTTATCACACCTTGGATGTTCACCAAAAAATATATACAAAAAGATAAGCGAAAATAAATATTTTTCCACCTAAAATCAGTCCGAAAAACCCATATGAAATGTATAAACAGTTTAACATATTTTAATTACAAAAGATATCAGCATCATATTACGGACAAGATAAAGGCCAAAGGCGATATTCTTATCTTATAATTGGATTTTAACATATACGTTTCTATGCATTTAGACTTTATTTTGGCCCAAATTTGACCAAAATCGTTGCGCAGTCTCACTATGTTGGGCTTACATGTGTAGAATTAAATCAATATATTCATAATGAAATATCGATATTTAAAAAATATATGCTTCTACGTCTAGTGCTGCCATTAAGCACGTAGCCTCATAAAAAAAACCAGATGCAAAATACAACGGTCCTAGCATTAGGTAGGTCTCCCAGCCAAAAAAAAGGTATACATATATAAGATTAATATACTGTTGCTACAGACCGAGATGAATAGATAGGATAGTTGCAACGTTATGATTACTAGATAGTACGTACGTACAGGTACAGGTGTGCGATGCGCGCTGGCGATTGCTTATCACACCGCATCGTTGCATGCGACGCTCATTTTGTTTTTGTATGGCTTCTCTCTTTAATTTCGTTTTTAATTCTCTTTATATATATATATATATATATATATATATATATATATATATATATATATATATATATATATATATATATATATATATATATATATATATATATATATATATATATATATCCCACGGGTTGTTGATAAGCGTTATTTCTTTTTTTTATAATAATTTTTTTTGTTCTCTTTTATACGTATTTATTTTATTCAAGAATATATTATTGTAAAAGATATTAAATGGCTGATATACTGTGATCACAGATATGCTACAGGGACCAACTCTAGGGAACTACTGGATTGAATTTAAAAACCACACTAGCTCTTACATCGTTCACGTGGATTATGGAAGAGCGAGAGCTCAGTAAATATTAGTTTTATTAAAGCTGAAAGTTTGTCTTTATTAAAGCTGAATTTAATTCAGTTATAACAATGTATGTTTATAATTATTTTACAATAATGATACATACATGATTGTGAGTGAAGAATTTCCTTTCAGTTGTCGGTTAAAATGTCACAAGAGTTTTATATCAATGGATATTGTATTTTAAAAATTATATCTTTTATGTCTCCAAATAAATTTATGAATGGTTATTGGTTGTGGAAAATACATTTTTCCAGTACTTTCCAGTTCGTCACTTCCCGTCTAATTATACAGAACACGCTGCAACAATGCCACGCTTTGTCTTCTTGCTCGAATGTGAAAATGTAATAATTCATCTACAGTCAGACTCAGCGCCACTGCGCCACGACGGCCTCTATTGCAAAGATTGAAGAAAGTTGATAGAAGAAAGTTGATAGAAGTGTACGTAAGGGCAAGGCCTATATTGAACAAGTTAAAATTATTTAAAAGAACTAAAAACTTTTTACACACTTTTTGCAAGCTGCGTTATACTAATTGAAGATGTAGAGATAGCTAGAAAATGTTATTACCAAATATAGAGCAGGTGGGATCGCGATAGGCTATCATAGCTCCATAATGTGTACCACACATGATTTTTTTTTATTTTTAATTTATTTACTTCTAATTATTTCGAGTATAAACTTCCCAAGCGGGACGTCCCTCTCTCTTCAGTGAGAGATGTTTGAAGTGACGCGTCACTAACGTAGTATTACGTCACATAATCCGACTGTCAGTCTTATTAAAAAAAATTATATATATATAAAAAGGCTCTTCATCTTTTCAATTATAGCAAATAGTAAAAGTAGAACAAATAGAAATAACGGAATGAATTTGATAGCAGATGCTATCTGTTATCACTGATCACTGTAGCGAGTCCACTGTTATCAGCTTATCTTATCATGTTGGTAGATCTACATCAATATAACAATAGTTTCTACTACTTAGGTAAATATCTAGATCAAAGTTTCTAGATAACTTTTCCTTTGTTCCAAATAATTAATGTTTTTCAACATGTTATCTTTTCAATTGAGAGAACGAAGCACCATACACTATGTTTCTTTTATACAAGATTACAGCACTAACTTCACAACAAAAAAAAAAGCAAGTGATAAGATAAATAAAAGAAGACCTAGATTGGCCTTCAAATACACAATGATACTGGAGGAAGGTCATATACAAAGGTTGAAACCTTTTGTAATTTTAAAAGAGCTTTCAGTATCAAATTTGAATCCAAAGTTATCGTGTTAAGTGCACTATGTCCAGTCCACTTATAACAGAATTTGTTCAAATTTCATTAAATATATATTACATTAGGTATAAAATACTACGTAAATAAATAAAATATGGTCCGACAGCGTTAATTAAATTTTATCTCATAAGGATATTGATATGACGTAATGCTGTAAGAATGTCGAATGCTAAGTGCATTGTGAAAAAAGGAACTTATAAATATTAAATATAGAATAATAAGTAAGAATAACAGTCTGCAAACTAGTATTTTTCCGTACCCGTAAATATTTCTGAAAATCCTTCTTCCACTCTCCGGGATTATAAAACCCAAATTTGTATGCAGCAAAGCTTCAGCTGAGCGTTATATGCCAGTCATTTAATAAGTCAGTATGGAAGCATTTTACAGGAATAGTGTTGTGATTTTGCGAGAGAACTTAGGCTCTACATACTCTATATTCTGCTCATACAAAATTTTGTATGTTAAAGAGAAAATAAGTAAAATTTAAATAAATAAAATTAAATTAGCTTAACACTGTACCCTGCACATGGCAGAGTAGGCTGAGGGAACCGTACGAACCGTAGGAACCTAGTGGCGGAACCCAGCCTCACGTTTTTTGTAAAATTTTAATACTACTAGCAATTGGCACTCAGCGTTTATGACTCGGTCACATACTGTGTTTAAATCGTGATTGTGAGAATGATTATATTAAAAATAGATTTATGTTTTTAAAAAAAATATACAACTGATTTTCATTTTAAAATTCATTTACCTATGTATTTGTATGAGATTATGTCACATTTAGAAAATATTTAAGAGGTTAGTTTGTTAGTTTTCCATTCTTGAAAAGATAATTTAATAAATAATCATCTGTACGGCTAATATGCGGCGTTGGTACCCGCCATTTAATGAAACAGGACGAAAGCTTAACGCAAACGACAGACAAAGATGAAATAAAAAGGTCAAATCTTTCAGAGTCGTTTATTTCGAGGCAAACGTGGCAGTGGAACAGCGCCTTACTATAAACACAAATGGATATCAGTTCAACATCCTCGCTTTGAAATGAATTAATTACTTTGTCTCCGTTTTATTCCGTCGGAGACTAAGCCGCTAAGTGTACCCTACCTACGCAGGACACAGAGTAAAATGTTCAAAAATTCTTACGCACAAAATATGTAATAACACGACAGTACCGTACCGTGTTCTTTTTATTGCTTCAAATACTTAACAAGCTATTTGTTCTCAACACAATTAACATATCTGTACATAAGTTTTTGAATTAACAAACACAAAACTGTATTTTAAAAGGACTGTAATAAAAATCTAATAAAAAAATACATGCATTAGGGTCCATTAGGAGGGGTCTTATTAATCGTTATCAGTGCTGCATTATCAGTTGAGTAGTTCTTGATTTATACTGTCTGTTATCTGCTAAGATGCGGTCGGCGCCATTGCTATCTTATAGATTTGAAGTATGAGAATTGGCTCCTGCTTTTAAATATTTGTTGGTATGTAATCAGTGTGGTGTGAAGGCTGTATGTCGGTTTGTACTAAAGTGTTTGACGTACGTTGAACGCTCTACTTCTATGGTCATGTTGGAATTTTACAGTTCAAGGCGTACTTGACATTTAGTTGTCAATTTCAATATATCACTGAGGATAAAAAACAATACTTTATTAATAGAGACTATTAACTAATAAATTGACTAATAACTATACTTACTTAGACACATGTATATATATATATATATATATATATATATATATATATATATATATATATATATATATATATATATATATATATATATATATATATATATATATATATATATATATATATATATATATATATGTCTCTGACTAGTACGGTGTAAGTTCGAAATCCATGTAGGGAAATATTTGAAGCTGAAGGCCACAGTGTCTTTATTTTAGCTGACTATGGACAACGGGGTCTTAGCACTTGCTGCCGTATTTATAAAACACAAGAGATGATACAACACAGTAAGATCTTTTCTCTCTGATTTTTGTGATATTTGCACATTTCGTGTACACTCTCTGTGACCTTATCTGTACTCTCTGACCACACACTATTGTAAAGTGTTAGAAACGTTGGATTTTCAAAAATATATTCCAATACTAAAATACATACTAAAAATCCAGTTGAGAAAATGGTTTTATTTAAAACTACAACAAAACCAAGTAAAAAAAAATAGACAGTTGTAATCACAATAAAAAATTGTACATACAATTAAATAATCCAATATTTAGCCCAAATTTTTAGGCCATTTCATCCAAAAAGTACAGTCGAAACGTAAACCGCACGTCATAACAGAGACGGCCCATATTGCATTGTGAGGCTAATTGGATGGAGATGCTTATCACACCGATAAAATGGAATAGATAACATTCTGTAGTGACTTATTAAGGTCGTTCTCAGAATAATATTAGATAGTACGATACGGTTCGTGTGTGGAAGGCTAGCAAAAAACTATAAGCGTCATTTTATGGCTTTTTTTTGTTCAAATTTGTCATATAAGGTCAAGTGCAATTGGGATAATTACCCAATGTACATGATAGACGCTTGGAACTTAAAAGAAATATATAAGAAAATATTTTTATTACATATTTATGTGCTTAAATGCCGAAGAAGTAATGATGGTATGCTATTCAGTTGTATTAAAATATTTTTATGATAGCAATCATTGTTTAACGAATTTAACGATTTATAAATTATTTATTTAAAATAGGAATATAAGTAGGTATAGATCCTAAAAAAATACGTAATAATAATATTTTTACGGAGAGAAATTTCATATTTTCAAATAAGGGTCATTTCCTTGTTGGAATAAACCTACTAGAGATCTCCCTAGTAGTCCTTTTATTTATATTGTGGAAGACGCGATCAAATAAAAATAAAGCAATAAATACTGCAGTATATACTGTACCACCTAAAAAAGTGGAACTATATACGACGCAACTTCATTTTTTAATTTTCTTCAGAATGCGAGACATTGCATTGGTTTGTGGAAGTTAACGCCCCTCCACCGCACTCCTTCTTACCAGAAATGGGAAATGAAAATAATCAATTCCCCTGGATAGAGGACTGAACCGGTAATACTTCATGGAAGTTATAAAGGTTTAAAATACGTTAGTGACAAAAACCATATATATGACGTATTCAAATAAAAAGTTATTGTTAATGACACATGTCACAATTTTCATACATCCTTTTAGCTGTCGCCGTTAGCCTCCTGTTATCCTGTTAGCCGTCGTTCGATTCCCATACGGGGAGGGTAAATTATTTAAATTTTCCTCGCTTTGGTAACAAAGACAAAGCGCGGCGTAGAGTTCCGCCACTCAACACGCAATTTCTTAAGGTGAGAAAGCGGGGAACACAGTATCTTAACACTAGGTCCCTCTGCCTACCCTGTACTATGCGGGATACAGCGTGAAGCTAAAAAAATATATCCATTTATTTGTAGCAATAGTTGTCTATAAAATATTTCTTCTAAACTCCTAAATTTTATATCGTCGTTTATTAAGAAGGCGTTTACACCCATAAATAGCTATGCAATTAAATGCATTGTTTTTTGCTATCGCTACATAGCGCCTATCAGCGATCAGAACAACGTATCGCGTTGTGTAGTTTTTGCGAAATTGGTCCCGATCGAGTCTTACAAGTAGATTCCTTGGACCTTGTCCGATAGTCTGAGACTTGGTAACGAAGATAACACGATATTTTTCTCCTCTTTTCTTGAATTTCGTGGAATAGGCGGAGAGAATAGTGATGCTATTCACTTTTTTATTTCCATTCCGTTTTGAGACAATGGGAGTACCCGCACTATGACTGACCAAACATATTAAATTACATATGAATGAAGATATATTTAGTAAGATAGTATATTTATTGTACCCCCATCCCCACTACCAGCCATACTATCTGTGAGTTTCGATCAAAGCAAGAAGGCTGACAACTTGTTATAGCCATTATGCAAATTTAAAATTTACGCCTAACTTCATTGACGATAGATTAATTATAAATGGTAATAATTAATAAAATTATTAGATACTTGACGCGATAACGATTGTATCCAGCTGCTATGTGTGTAACAAGAAATATAAGCTAGTGTAACATAAATCATAACTTATGTTTATGGATTTATTTAAGAAAATTATGATTTTTGGATTAAAATCTTTGTTATTTGTATGTTTGTTTGTAATTGATTGATATATATATATATATATATATATATATATATATATATATATATATATATATATATATATATATATATATATATATATATATATATATATATATATATTATATATGTACATATTGTATATGATAATTTATAACTGCAAGGATAATCTATCATTATTTTTTTATCCATGCAAAGCTGATCACAATTTCACGTATAATTTTTCGATAGATTACGATCTATCGAAGTGAAATCGTAAGTAAGTAAGGCAGAAAATTGTGACAGTGCCCTATGTCCACTGATAAATATACTGCGGCCACATGTTACCGTAAAAATAGTGTCGTGGCCACTGACTGACAAATTCATAATAATAACATCGAGTATTACATGAAGCAAAATATTAGTGAATTCCTATATAAGGATGACAATTTATCGATATATTATAATATAGAGATAGAAAATAATCTAACGGTATTTGCAATTCTACGATGACATACATAAATATTATTTGTGCTTAATCACGAGACGACTTAACGGATTTTGAAGAAATCAATTAATATTATATTACACTTTTATCTTCAACTAGCTTAAAGACAAGGTATAATCGATTTATCTTGATTCGTAATATAATTCTTGGCACAATTGGACATGATAAGCATAGAATCGATTACCAAACTCGGCAATACTCATGGTATAGAGCAAGGCTGTTAATTTATATTCAAACCGTCTGTGGAACATCTTAAATGTTGTTATAGTAGAAAAAAAAGCTTTATTTGGTATTACCTTATTCTAAAGCACACAGTTTAATTAATGATAATGTTAGTGAGACCTCTGTTGTGGTTTTTGAGCAACTAATTTCAAATATTTGGCGACAAATATATGACGGGAAGTATTAGTAGTATTAGTCAGTCGAACAATTTCGGTACGACTGTATGGACTGACTGTGAGCGCATTAATGATTAGAATATCCAAAAATATTTTAAGCAGACAAACAAAAAATATTTCAAACAGACAAAGATGCGGGAAGGATATATATCCTTATATATACCCTTATATATATATCCTCACCTTTACTGTGTACTTGACAATGAAAATATGCAAATAAGCGGCTTTTATATATATATATATATATATATATATATATATATATATATATATATATATATATATATATATATATATAATAAGCTATATATATATATATATAAAAGCCGCTTATTTGCATATTTTCATTGTCAAGTACACAGTAAAGGTGAGCGAGTCATAACAACATGCTACTGTTATTTCCTTATGTGACTGTATAGTATATACATTTGTTCTCAAGAAACTAGTTTTTGTATGTGTAAGTGTGAATAATATCTTTTCTCTTAAAATTTACATTGTTTTGCAATCTGTCAAGGTCTTTTTTTATAGATGTCTGTGTAGGCAAAATAACACTTATAATTTTTCTTAAAAAAACTAAGCTTATCTACATTTTAGTATCCAAAGGGATGTTAAAAATGATTTTTTGCAAGAAGTACTAAATTAAATGTAAAATAAGCTTCACGCATATATCCGGCATATAGCAGGGTAGGCAGAAGAAACTTAGAGTCATCAGTCCATCTCTTTCCGCCTTTCGAGACGTTGCGTGTTGGGTGGTGGAACTCAATACCGCGCTTTATCTTGATACCAGAGCGAGAAACTAATTCTCCCCAAGTAAGAATCCAAGCTACAACCGCCGTGTTTACAGTCAGACGCTGTGCCACTGCACCGCGACGGTACTAAGATTTAAATGAAGAATTAAATATAAAGAAATAAATATTTTAAATTCCATGGATTAAGAGTGTGCGTGTCAGGTCCATCACATTGCAGAGTGAGGGGCCCAGAGCAGTGCCAGAGACTTGCGACTCGGATGTAGGATCCCTTTGAAATATTTTTTTTTCCGGAGTTATTTTCCTCTGTTAAAACAACTCTAATCGTTAATTTTAGAAACAGCGGTTGTAAAATATAGACTCGACATGTTTTGACCGAAGTCAGCCAACACGTAAAAGTGATCTGATCACATAACACAATGTTTCCCCGAGTGACGAGTGACTGTGACATGGGTTTGCGACTTTGTGGTTTTCCTCCATCGGTATCATCGAGCTTGTTTTTGATGATTTATCTAGTTTCTGTTGTCCTCAATATTGTATGATTAATTTATAATGCAATTAGAATTTCAAATATGTTTGCTAAATTTATATTAGCGATTCAACGTCGCTTTTAAAAAGAATAAAAAATGGCAACGTTGAGTTCCACCAATCAACACATAGTACCTAGATTTTAGACAATCCACGACATTTTCCGATTTTCGTCTGAATTTGAGTCACAATGTGTTGGTTGGCGAAGCTACACGCCGAACTTTGAGTACCAGAGCTGGAAAATAAATTAAATACTTTAATAGTTTTAAGTCAAACGCTGGTCCACTATACCACTTAGACCTTATTGTACATATATAATATTAGTATATAATTGTTTATAATTGATTTCCTGTAAAATTATTATTTTTTGTTATTTATAACTTCTCTAGATCAAGAGCACTGGCACTGCTGCGCCCGTTGGCGGCACCGCACGATAAACAGATTCAGTAAAGCGAAGCAACTCATTCAGCAACTCGTTAGTCGGTACTTAACCCATATGCCACTAACTTACTGTAAGTTTGTCTGTACATTGTAATCTATTAACTGTTGTAACCTGATCCCGAGTATCATAGCACAGGGTGCTCACTGGGTGGGCGGCCGGCGCGACTCATTTGTCAAGCGCCCGCTACCACGATACGCCCTTTGTGTGGCACGATCGTATCGTTATACACTGTTTGTATGTTTGTTTGTATGTACGCTTAAACTTTCTTTGTTATTACAGTTAATTGTGTTTAGTATTAACTTTGTGCTATGTTATCAAAATGGTTTTTAGTAACTATTCAATGGACTACCATTATTATGTTGGCTTATCTCGATTACAATAAGTGATCTGATTGTTTAAAGATATGCTTTGGTTCATCTGTCAAAAACAAATACACATGGAATAATTAATTAATTAATTTGATCTTTTGAAATAAATCGTAACTAAAATAAACTTGTGATACTACCGTTGTGTTCCATAATAAATATATATTAGCATATGAAATTAAATTAAAATATGTTGTATATAACAATAATTTCATCAAATAAAAGGTTTTTACAATGGAAACGTAACTTTAAAATATCTTGGTCGAGAATATTTTTAAATCTATTGTACATTGACTGAGCTATGTAATCATAAATACATTTATTATACGTAATTATATATGTGATGACGCTGATGACGCTTGGCGGCGTTAAACTCTATTGCATATTTCATGACCTTTCCAAAATATATAAAAATCGGTAACCTAACCTAACCTGAAATACGGGAGATGCTGATAAAAATCTGATAGGTGGTCCTACAAATAATAAACATTATAGAGAACAATCCTTATCCCAATGACATCACTTGAAACACAATTACATCCAACACTAGCACTCGATTAAGTCTGTAAACAAGTCCATATAATAAAATATCATAGATATACATTGCGTAATACAAATCGCACTAAGTATGTATATTCCAAGCAAACATATCAATGTATGGCACTACAGATTGTAATCTCATGACATAGGTGGCCGGTAACACATCGGTAGCCCTTTTTTTTATACATTTTTTATCTCTGTCACACCCATTTATTTATCCATTGTGGGCCCTTCGGTGGTTTAACTTACATTATTTTTTGTTTCACCCGATAATATTGTTCTCGGATCAAAAAGATTAGAATCTGATGGCGTTACAAATGGAGGCGAGTGCGACGTAAAGAATTTGATGTCAGTTTTGTAAGTGTAACGATATTTTTTAATATTATTATCATTTATGTTAAATTTCGCGGAAATATGACTAATTTGATTTGAAACTTGTGCTTTGTGGAGATTGGTGTGTCGAATTATGATGAATACAAAGTGATAAAAGATTTTCTTTACGTAACATCTTCATTGTATAACGTAATCAATGAGAGTCCAGACCAGACCAGGCTAGAAAGACTTCTTTTATGAAATAGACGTCGCTAAACATGTCGCTCACCTCGGAAGCCAATTCTGGTGAAAAGAGCCGACAAAATACTCAAAAGTTACTTTTTTCAATTGAAAAGTTATAATTTTAATATTTAACAATAATATAACAATGCTGATTCTATACATATTATATGTATGAAATATATCACTAAATATTAAATAACATTATATATTTAATTCTGACATTCTTACTTTGGGCTTTACCCTCTTAAAGCTTTATCGGTTTTAAAAATATAATCCTGGGACTTATCGAGCTTCGATCTTATCACAAACCCCTTAACGAACCAGACCTACGAATAAATATTCGTGTGCTTAAGAAATTTAAAAAAAAAACATTAAATATTACTAACTTTTTAAAATTTAAATTTATTCCATAATATCTAAAACAATCTTCTTACATAATATTTTCTTACATAATGTTTATATAGCGACGCAGCGGTATAGAGTTTGACGCGATAGTTTTGGGTTCGATTCCCACTCTGGGATATGAATGATTTTTATTTCTTTGCTCTGGGTAACATGGAGTGTCTGTCACACAACACACACACAGTTCAAAAATGGGTGCAAAGTTACCCACTGTAGGCACTGCTACATGAGAGATTCAGCGAGAAGCTTTAAAAGAGAGGAAATCGAGTAAATATGAGGAGGCACTATCATATCAATAATAAAAATAAAAATATGGAACATAAAAAAAATCACACAAAATAAAATTTTTATGCTAAGAAATATAAAAAAAAAACCAATGCAAAAATGTGCCAATAGTGTGATTGTACAGAATTGGCAACTATCGACACGCTTGGCACAGAACGATACGCGTAAGTTAAACCGCGCGATGTTTACAGCACGCGGCGGACCTCGACATATAGCCCTAAATCTACAAAAGAGAAACGAAAAAATGCTGCGTTTAGGAGAAACTGATATATACCTAAAAACACATAACTAGAAAAAATTACTTCATTTTAAACACGTCACATTTCACATTTATAAGCACGCGCATTTATAACTGAGCGGAGCCAGAATGAGCCAATAATTTTAATAAAAATATACCATACCCATATATATATGATATATATATATATATATATATATATATATATATATATATATATATATATATATATATATATATATATAGATATATATATATATATATATATATATATATATATATATATATATATATATATATATATATATATATATATATATATATATATATATATATATATATATATATATATATATATATATATATATATATATATATATATATATATATATGGGTATGGGATATATTTTTGGGTAAGGAATGATAGCCTCGTGTCAAGAACGCACCGTTCTCGTTGTGTGGCTGACGCGGACCTCAACGCAGCGCTTTGTATAAGAAGAGAGAGAAGAGAGTATATTTATTTATTTATTTAGCTTCACGCTGTATCCCGCACATAGCAGGGCAGGCAGAGGGAACCGTAGGTTGAAGGAGCCTAGTGTTAAAACACTCCGTTCCCCACTTTCCGCCATTCGAGGCATTGCTTGTTGAGTAACGGAACTCAACGCCGCGCTTTGCCTTGTTGCCAAAGTGAAGAAAATGAAATTAATTCGTTCTCCACGAGTGGAAATCGAACCCACAAACCGTTTACAGGCAGACGCTGTGCCTCTGCGCCACGACGGTCCTCTTATAAGAGGACCGTCGTGGCGCAGAGGCACAGCGTTGGTTCCCCCAATAAGGGTATGGGGGGATATTCGTACCACCATCTCTACCACTACTACTACTACTACTATCTCTACCATATAAATATATACCAATAAAAAATAATAAATATAATAACAATCTATATAATAATCCTGAATAGCTTGAAATTTGAAAATTAATTCCTCTATTTTATATAAAATGCCTTAATATAAACAATAAATCTACCGTTGTTATTATAGTATAACAATAAATACCGAAATGTGATAAAACATCAAATTTAGCCTACAACTAGCTAGCTAGTAATCGAGGTACAATTTTCGCTCGACCAACGCCTTCATTTACATGTCCCATTTCCTAAACGGCTGTTTTCAAGAATACTGCATCGGCTGGGCAGTTTTGCGGTGGCACTAGGCTTGAGCGGAGCGGGATAAACATAAGTTTGAAATGAAATTAATATATAATTATATAATTGTAGTTCTGTGTACTTATTTTAATTAATAAACTTAAATTACTTAGTAGATTCTCGATATAATTTAACAATTAGGTACGTGCTTGTACTTTAATCTATATTTATTAAATTGGTCCCGTATCCAATGACTGATTGACTTAGATATCGTGAGGAAGCTCTAAGAGATGCTATTTCATAGCCCACGCAAACAAAGTGACTTGTTATACATAAATTAAAATTACAAAAAAATAAAAACTATTACTTATCAAAAATCGCTACCGCTTTAGATTTGAACCCATTAATATGGCACATTTTTCGTTTTTAAAAGTGGCAAATTACAGAATAAGCAATGTGCAGTTACATTACAGTATTAACATTTTTATGGGCCCATATATCTGGCGGCCTGCTTTCTGGAATTGATGATAGTTTTCGATGCGATTTAAGTACATCCCTATAGCTATTTGAGAGTTGTGTTTATAAGATTATTTGTAAGTTAAGCTTAAATTTTTGGCGTATGAGATCAACACTACGTGGTAATAATTGTTCTCGTGCTTTGAAAAGTTATATAACAGGTAGTTAGTTTTATAGGCGTTTTGAGATACAAATTGGTGACATGTGTATATCAGATATACTCATACTTATTTAAAGTATACAAATATGAACGTAAATATGTAAAAAAAGGTTTATAATATAGTAGCCGTAAGATTAGTTTAATAATATACTAGCTGTACCCCGATGTTGCTACGCAACCAACTAAAATAATTTTGAAGGAAAGATATTACAGACAAACTTTCATTTATATATATATATATATATATATATATATATATATATACATATATATATATATATATATATATATATATATATATATATATATATATATATATATATATATGAATTTTCAGTATATATTTTAAGTATTAAATATTGTCTATAGGCACATACAGTCTACAGATGGAATATTTTTTTTATTAATATTGTCTATAATATACTATTTAAATATTCTAGCTGTAGATTACAATAAATGGCGAATAAACTTAAATAAGCTTCGTTATTACCTATAAATATGTGAATATTCGTGTTTTAATTAGAATTGTAAATAAAATAAATGTATTTTATGTTATCATTTAATTTCAGGCCTTAAATGAAGTTTTATTGACTTATATTATAATATGATTAGACTTATATTATAATATATTAGGTTCTATTAGGTTAGGTAAGGAAACAAGAGATCACCTAGTGTCCAAACAATATTATCAGTTTTATCAAATATAGAAAAATAAATGAATCACAAGTTTGTATTTACATTTTTTTTGAAGTAGACCAGAGTTAACGGAGGTAGGTTATTTGTCGGAAATTTTGTGATTTACAATAAATTGAAATGCGATTCGTTTTATATATGCCCGAAATCTAATAAAAACGTATTGTAATTCAAATTCTATTTTAATACTCACAGTCACAGTCACTCAATTTAATACTCACAGTATTAACGCACAATTAATATATTTTTTTGCATATGTATATGTTATATTTACCACATATCTTTTGTAATAGAAGTTTTTTATACATAAACTGAAAAATAAAAGCGTACGCAGGAGTCTACTTCTCAAGAAGTATGTATATACGAACTGCCAGTATCAGCCCCGCTCTCCCCTACCTAAGTATATTAAAACATTTATAAGTTTTTTGCCTATGTCAATATGTACCAATAAGAAAGCAGTAGTTGAGACCTAGATCTAATCGTACTGTAGACAAGACAGTCGAAATAGACAGTCTAAATATATTATGACGATGATACATCCAGTTAAATTTTCTTCAGCCAGATAAAACAACTAACATATCGCCTAACAGTATTTAATTAGTCGATAAAGAGTATTACCAGCCTATCCGTACCGACTGTGTGTCCTTAAAACAATGGCGTACCGATAACGGCTCGCTTATAAATAATTGGTCTAAGATAAGTTTAATTAGCAACGCGATGCAATCGGTCGTATCTCACGGCGCAGAAAGGCGATAATACAAATATATATATATATATATATATATATATATATATATATATATATATATATATATATATATATATATATATATATATATATATATATATATATATATATATATATATATATATATATATATATATATATATATATGTATGTTTTGGTATTTATATATATTTTATTGTTTTTTTTAAACATATTATTTCCGCTGGCTAATTTCCGCTTATTCTGGCTTATATTATATTTTATATTATATCGTGTTAACAGCAGCTAGAGGCGCGCATGCCAACGTGTGGCATATAAGAGTACAGTAAACAAGATACAGGTAACAAATGAGGGTCATAGCATTAATGCAAACGAAGCTCTGCTAGCTACTAATAGTCGATAAACTTTTATTTATTCACCTATTTAATAACATTTAAGCCATTTAAATGCAACTGAGGCGCGAAAGTAAAAAAAAATTGACTTTCGCTAATACCTATTCTATATAAATGAATTAAAAACATCTTTAACATACATTACTATAAGCTATATAAAAAAGCTTTAATTTAGCTTTTCTTTATATAATATAAGCTATTTGTTAAATTTCTCAGAGATCAGATAACATAGCTGTTACGATTGACTTTTATAGCTGCGGGTGAACGCGCAATCAGACAAATAATGCTGTGTACAAACAGATTTGATTCAATGGTATATACACTATACGAGTACACCATAAGTAATAATATCTTCAATAGTTTTATTAATAAAACGAATTTAATATCATAATTAATAAAACGAATTTAATAAATGTTATTAGGAAAAAGTTGTATCACGTTTTTAATAGGAGGGTAAAGTAGCTTGGCGTCATCCGTGCCCCACTTTCTGCCTAATTTTCGAGTGACGGAACTCAATATCTCGACTATATAATTCAATCTTAAACTACTTCATCATCAAGCAAGATGATATGAGTCTTCCAATTATAAGATCTAATATTAGCATGTGCTATGGTGTTCCAAAATTAACGAAAAGTGTGCAACAAAGTTATATTAATAATGTATTTTTGCCGAAGCTATGATATATATATATATATATATATATATATATATATATATATATATATATATATATATATATATATATATATATATATATATATATATATATATATATATATATATATATATATATATATATATATACACATTATAGCGACGCGACTTTTACGTTAATTCTTATATATTATATAAATAAAAAACTGGTGTAAAAACAAAAACTAAATATTTTAGTTAAGTTTTATACACCACGTCGCTATCTACCCTATTACGGCTTATCACCGCAGAGCCTTGAGTTGTACACGATACCATCTACACTGAAATACGGGACCGATAAGGGAGGGAAGATACCGAATATACTGTATGTAAGCTTACAAATTAATGTTATGTTAATTATAAAAACTGAATAAAAAAAACTTTGGTGAAAAAACAGTTATTGTAAGAAAATAATATTTCAGTTTCGTGAAATTATATTTCAGTATAGATTTATTTCCAATTAAATTTAAAAAAAAAGGTTAATTAAGTAATATTTTTTGTATATATATATAGAAAATAATTAACAATAAAGTGTTATATGTGACAATTATTATAAAGCCTTACATGTTAAAGCATTATATAAGAATGTTTCGATATTCATTCTTGCTTCATACTTCATATATAGCGGGCATATAATAAATACAACCTTGTGTAGAACCTCTTTTTTCACCACAATGAGGACATAATATTCACTCGAGTGGGAACCAAGCTAATAATCAACACAATTACAGTCAGACTCTGTTACACTTGGCCACGATGAACCATCTGTTTTATACCAAATATATATATATATATATATATATATATATATATATATATATATATATATATATATATATATATATATATATATATATATATATATATATATATATACAATATCTAATGTTATAGCACCACCGTCTGTAGTACTATCTGTATCTAACAATAACGTATAAAATAATTGCACTATCGAGTCAAAAAAATAAAAAGATGTCTTAGCCCTTATGA
Source organism: Dione juno (assembly GCA_037127375.1). Classification (NCBI taxonomy): domain Eukaryota; kingdom Metazoa; phylum Arthropoda; class Insecta; order Lepidoptera; family Nymphalidae; genus Dione; species Dione juno. The sequence continues at coordinate 8,615,119 of JAXRJS010000007.1, read as the reverse complement.
CTATATAACTTAAGCAATTATGGCAAGAATATCTTAATACCTTAAAAGCGAACATTATCATAATATATATGTCTTAAACGCGAATAATTCTTTAAAAATAGGCCTAGCAAGGGGATAGCGATCTCTGAATTTATAGCTGATAAGGCAATGATAAGGCCCGCCCGCCCGAGATGCGAACTGATTAAATACCGCGCTTTATCACAACCTTGAGGCTTTGAGTGACTTTCTTGCTGACTCTACCGTAAATATATACAAATTTATATATAAGTATTAAGTATTTTTTTGTTGTTGTTTGTTTGTTGTGTTTAGAGTATAATTATTATTGGCTGGCTGCATTGAGACGTTGTAGACAGGAAAAATCTTATTTATTCATAATAAACATTAACGTATAACGTAAGCTTGATATAAAATTTTTATAGTCTATAATACAAAAATTAGGCGAAATATCCCCTACACATGCGAGAGGGATAACTCTATGTTCTATTTTATTCTAATGGTTTACGCTTTATTCCAAGCGGGGTCACCAGAGAGAACGTAACGTTCATGTCACAACATACCTCCTTCGCCTCGTTCAATGTCTTCACCCTTTTCATACGTCCTCGAACTTTCGAAGGTCAAATAATCTCACCACACCTATTTCAAAATATATTTACTAAAAAAACTATATCTAAGAATTTATATAAATATATATTGTATATATCTGCAAGATAGGCGGGTAGCGATAAGATAGCACCCGCCCGCCCAAGATGTGATCTGATTAAAGCGCGCCTTATCAGTGCCCCGGAGCTTGGAGCAGAGTAATGAACTGATATACAGAATTTATATATTTTTTAAATGTTATAAAAAAATAAATAGTTACTATTAAATTTAAAATAACATGTCATACATAATATGATGATTATTTAAAGAATATTTTTTCATGATTTTATTTCTGTTACAAGAGTATCTGTATTTTTTTAGCTTCACGATGTGACTAATCTATAGGCAAGCAGGAAAAGTGTTCAGACACACTGTGCCTCGCTTTCTAGCGCTTCGTCTTGTTGCCAACACGAGAAAACGAGAATAATTAATTCCCCGAGTGGGAATTTGAACCCGTAACCGTAGTGCAGTTACCGACGTAGTGCCGCTTCGATAATATGACTTTTAATTTTAATTTTATTAACTGTTCTTTATTTTCCGCTTAAGTCAAAACGTTAAGTGTATGGTAGAGCCATATATATATATATATATATATATATATATATATATATATATATATATATATATATATATATATATATATATATATATATATATATATATATATATATATATATATATATATATATATATATATCTTCTTCTTCTTCTTCCTGGCATTAGTCCCGGCTTTTTGCCAGGGTCTGCCTTCCGACTAAGACCAATCGGTCCATATGAGTGGCGAAGTGGTTTTTTTTTGTGGAGCGATTGCCATCTGACCTCCAAACCCATTATTGGGAGAAACCAGGAAAGGACAGGGAATAAGAGGCAGAAAGACTTGGATTATAGGGGAGGGACACCACTTACATGGATTGGATCGGGTTATGAAAGTGGTGGCTCGAGGTCCCGGGGTCGCGTACCCGTATGCCGGAAACCAAATATCGGACAGATAATTGGCTATCCGCTATATATATATATATATATATATATATATATATATATATATATATATATATATATATATATATATATATATATATATATATATATATATATATATATATATATATATATATATATAATTTATTTATATTTATGTATGTATAAAGAGGACCGTCGTGGCGCAGAGGCACAGCGTCTACGTGTCAACGCGACGGTTTGTGGGTTCGATTTCCACCAGTTCGATTTCCGGGAGAATGAATGATTTTCATTTTCTGCGCTCTGATAATAAGCAGCAAAGTGCGGCGTTGAGTTCCGCCACTCAACATGCAATGCCTCAAAAAGGCGGAAAGCGGGGAAACGGAGTGTCTTAGCACTAGGTTCCTACGGTTCTTACGGTTCCCTCTGCCTACCCTGCCATGTGTGGGATATAGCGTGAAGCTATAATTATTTATTTAGAAATAATCATACTAAGTAATCTCTATATGAAACTTATCTACGTAGTATGAATACGCGGGGTAGAAATCCGTCAAACAGATGAGATATCTCGAACTTTTCGTGTTTGTGCCATCCCCCCTACCTCGCTTTATACGCTTTTGCTTTCATTTTTAATATAATAATATAACACCTTTAAATGTCATGGACAGACTATAAAAAAGTAGACTTTAAAAAAGTAATTTCTAATGTAGTTCCTATTTTCATATAAATAAATAACTATATTTTTATACTTTTAAGCTGTCTTACTTAAAGCAGTGTAGACTGATTTAGAATTAAGACACTACGTTCTCCATTTATTACCAAATTTTTTTAGAGCGACGGAACTCAACGCCTCGCTTTGTCTCTTTAGTGGGACGGGGAAATTCAAATATTACAGTTTAAATTCAGACGATGAGCCCTCATTGCGGTACAAAAGCCTCTCATTTTCTATATATTTAGTCATTATTAGTTAATTATTTTCCTTCCATTAGTTGGTTATTATCTTAACAATCTAAATATGAGGTTTTATTGCATACGGAACAAAAGGCTGTACGTTGAAACTGCTTAGTCACTCCACTGATAACCTACTTACCTGCAAAGAAAAAAAAAGGTAAAATTAAATAACATTAAAATATCATTACTCGCAAGGAGTCACGACCCCGAATGACTGCAATTGACCTATAAATTTATAGTGTAAAGTTATAAGCGTAGAGCGTTTTTTACTATTTAATTTTATACGGGACTGGACTTAACTTGATTTTAAAAAGTATTAATTTAATATAAAAAAAATACATATTTGTATATACTTAAATACAACTAAAAAGTTTCAAATAATTAAAGGACAATTAAAGGATATTATTCATACTCATCTCCTTTTTAAAATCCGTTACTTCTGAAGTCTTTTCTGAAGTTAATTTGATTAGCTTTATTTCGGTTTATTGGGTACTTATCTATCAATGTTACGTTTGCCTTATTTGGCACCGGTTACAGAAAACACTAATATTAAAAAGGCGTAAGATAAGAAACTTATAAATTGGTTGTTTATTAACGACATCGATTAGTTTAACTTTTTTCTTCAAATTACAACTTTTTATTATCTATAATATCATCGAACCAGGTCGATGATACCATATTATTGTATTGTCTACGTATAACTTCCAAGTTTCACCATAATACAAGTATTAAAAGTGAGCCAAATTCATTTCCTTACATTTTATTACATATATATAGTTTACAAACTAACATTGTTACAAGTCAACTTACAAAACCCATGTTAATAATTTAATAGCTTCACGCTGTATCTCACATATCACATACAACAGGATAAGCAGGAGGAACCTAGTGTTAAGACTGTGTGTTTCCAACTTTCCGACCAATTTTCTAGACATTGCGTGTTGAGGGCGGAACACGAAACAAAAATGAGTATTTTTTCCAAATGAGAATGAACCCACGACCGTCTTATTTGCAGTCAGATGCAGTGCCGCTGCGCCAAGACCGTCTTAAAAATTATAGCACACACAAAATTGTATCGCATTACAAATTCAGTCATTCTCTCATCACTTGCACTACACCAATGCATTAGTATATTAGGCATGTAGGTATATGTTATTGCTAGAAAAAAATCTGCAGTAATATGCAAATTAGATACAATCTTGATGTTGACACACGCGCCCTAGCATGTGCTGTGCTGTGGAAAATGTTTTGTTATGATACACTGCCAGTCTTAAAAGTACTTTTGATATTTTTTTGATCAACATTATAACTATTTTGAAATTATTATTAAAGATTTGTAATATTAGGGAGGTAACAGTTGTTTTTTTTTAATTTCTACGTCTCATTAAACATATTATATAATCTGTGCAGTCAAATTTAGTGTATTTTTTTGTTTAATTCATCTGTCGCATCGTGACAGGATGACAGTATACCTGTAATATTATATCGATCCAATTTCCAAGACATATAAAATTTTATAAATTATATATATTTTTATAGATATTAACATATTAAGTGAAGGGATCTTTACACACACTTAGAGACGTATAATTTTTTTTATTAAATTGCAATTAATTTAATACTCCAACACTTTTAGCAAATACGCTGGAAATAATATGTTTTTTTATTGAACAGCGTTAGTGTTCTTGAAACTATCACACAGTCGTAGGTTCTCGTTAGTATTATCGCGGTGCCTGTATTTTTGAATAGCTATCGCTTAATGAGACGATAATACCGGGTTCGAAGCCGGCGATAGCAGCTATCTACACCTGCTTTGCTCACCTTGGTGCGACCTTCTGTAGAAACTCAGAATCGGTAAAATTTGTTTAAGCTGTGTGAATGTGAATTAGCCGTAATGTACATTTCTTTGTTGTCTAAGAATTTATTATCGAATGTTTTTCATTTCTTGAAAACTATGGAATAATATCATGGGGCTGACGTGATACAGCGACGGTTGAGGGTTCAATTCCCATTCGGGGAGAATGAATTATCATCACTTTCTTCGCTCTGGTAATAAGACTAAGTTCGGCGTTGAGCGCCACCCCTCAACATAAGTTGACGGCAAGTGAGCAACGGAAGTTGTTCAGTGCGGAATAAAGCGTAAAACTATTTGAATCATTAAATTAAATGATAAAGTTAGCCCTTATTATAGTACTAGCTATTAAGTACTTGATTTAATATGTAGTGTGACAAACAAGGAAGATAAACTGAATTCCATATAAGATTAGGTGCCATATTCCACAACATATCAAACCTACTCAAGGGATATTATGAATAATAACATAATTAATAATGTAAAATATGAAAATCATATCATATCCACTTTGTATGTAACAAATGAATAATTTCGTAAACACTGTTAATCATCCCACAAGTCTTCAAAACACAGAAAATATGAACAGCTAATATTAATTTAATTAATTTTTATTTTTTCACTAATTGAAACTTTGCGAAGAAATGATAGTAATACAATCTCCTGAGTTCTCTAGTACTACTACTACTAGAGAACTCAGGAGTCGAACCTACGACCACCGCGTTTACATTCAAGAGCTGTCCATTTATAACGCAAGCTAATGTCAAGACGTTCAGTTCTATCGCTCTTTCAAGCGACCTTTCATTCCAAAATGGCGAAAGTAAACGCCACAGATACTCATTAACGATATATATTATTAAAAACTAAATCCATATATTATCTCTAAACCATTTTTCCTTTAAAACCATGCGAGCGGAGTCCGTCGGGTGTGAACTTGCATATGAAATATATTCAATCTGCGAGCGGGAGATAAGGCTACCCTGCGAGTCGCTAAGCCGTCACATTTGACCCTCTGTCGCCTTGTGACTTTGTTCGTTATTTTATTTATAATATACGAAGATATATTGTTACTAAATTGGTTTATAGTGTTAATTATACTTATGTTATAGTTGATTTTGTTTATTTTATAATAAATAATATATGGAGTTTAAAGTGAATATTTTTCTTTACCATCAAACAGATTGCTTCAAAATTAATACATTTAATATAAACTAGTATAAAGTAAATGCTATAAAAAATATCCTTGAAACCTTAAATTACAGCTTTCAATGCGAAATTTTAGAACATTATATATAATTACACACATATACTGAAAAACATATATATGTACATATATAGATATATGTTCTCCAAATAACTTCAAAATAACCAATAATCTCCCAAGTGTACGCAGTCTCGCGAACCCTAGATCGCGATAATAAAATTATTATTATTCCTACTAGCTATCAGAGCCGCCTCCCAGCGATGCTATCACGCTATCTCGCCGCGCCAAGCGTCGCTTCACCCCCTTCTAGAGGGCGAATGTTCATATCGATGGTTTTATTTTTAAAATATATGTTATACTTTATATACGTATGTGGAAAGATAATTCCATAAGGATACCATAGTGGCGCATTAAGATGCAAGTTGATGAGTGATTGAAACGGTGGAAACTGGCTAGACAAAGTGCAGCGTTGAGTTCCGCTACATAACTAGCATTGTCTAAAATTTGAGCAGAAAATGTAAAACAGTGTATCTTGACACTAGATACTCTCTGTTTCTAACATGGTTATATACAGATAAAATTGTAAATATACATTCTTAGAAAACAAAGGCGTAAGTCACAAAAAAAATATTTTAACGCGAAGATTTGTTTTTAAGAAAAGTAGATTAAAATGTAACATATGAAAATAAGCTATTTAACTACAGTTAAAGTATAATTATCATATATTTTTTAAAACAACAAAATCTCTCTTTCGGTATAACATGTTAAATACCATATTAGTGAGTTATTATTTAATTATAGATACTTTAATTAAAAAATAATTTTAATCCAATCAACATATTGTCGATATTAATCCATCACTAGGGGTGTGACATGTGTGCATACTACGAAGATTCATCGTTAACTTATACTACTTTACTATAGTATCTAACATATTAACGTGAGTTAAAAAAGTTAGAGAATTAGAATTCAGTAAATAAAATCGAATATATGTGAATAAGTGAGATCACATATCGTCCCATTTAAATTATTTTATAAAACTGCTCTTATATAATAACACAAAATGCGACGATAAACGTCACTCAATACATAATATTCTTAAATGGTGACCCTGCCGGCGTTCCGCCTAACCCGTACTACCCATACTACTGAACAGCTGAAGATATTGGCGACGACAACTGTTGGCCAATTGGAACACAGAAAATCGATTCACACTAAAACTGCTTAAGACCGAAATATTCCAATAATGATAGTACAAATATGAAAACCAAAATAACAATGGCACAGACGCCAAAAGTCTGTGATGAACAAAAAAGAGAAATAATAAAAAATCCCATACTACCCATACTACTATAGTATTCTATACAAGAGAGAGTTAGGTTAAAAAGAGTTAGTTGGTAGAGTTCTAATACATCCTTATCGTGGCACACACTCGCGTCGCACGCCATCACTACTCATTACAGAGCAGATCTCTGGAGGTTTGCAAACATTTATCAAATGGATTTTTTTTTAGTATGGAATCTCTGGAATTGATCGAAGTTTATCGCTTTAATTTTGTGTTTGATGAAATTTTAACTGGATTTCATGTAATGGTAGTACAGATTTGTTTTTTTTAACCGACTTTCAAAAGGAGGAGGTTCTCAATTCGGTTGGTATATATATATATATATATTTATATGTATATATATATATATATATATATATATATATATATATATATATATATATATATATATATATATATATATATATATAATATATATATATATATATATATATATATATATATTTTTATGTAAACCAATTAAACTGAGATTTCTGATCCAATTTATGTGATTTTCTTTTGTTAGATGTGAAATAATTGTCATTTGGTCCCATAAAAATTTAGTTTTGCCCAGTTTTTATTTTATAAGCATTTTAGTTAACTTGGAAGGTGTAATTTTCACAATCTTTTGTTTATATTTACACCGATTATTTAAAGATTTTTGATCAGACTTGCGTGATTCTTTTTTGTTCTATGGACTTCTATTATATAATATTACTGAATTTTTTTATATAATATACGCATACTAAATTTGATATGCTTTATATTATATTTTCACTACTACTTATCTTCCGCATCACTGCATGCGATCGAGCCATCGAGGCCATTGTGACGTAGTGGATCAGTGTCTGACAGTAAATGCGAAGGTACAGGGTTTAATCCTGTAGAATATATAACTGTCATTTACCCGCTCTGGTAAGACAACGCACGGTGTTGAATCGCTACCGCTACTCAACACGCAATGTTTCGAATTTAGACAGAAAACGGAGAAAATAATATAAACAGAGAAAAGAATAAAGGATGACGATAAAAAAAAGTGACTGTAGATAGCAACACTGAAAACTATGACTAATGCCTTTGTGTACTAAAAAAACATTGTGTACGGAACTCATAGTGCTGTTATCTTATGCCGGTAAAAAGGCCAATACCTACTTCCTCACATTACCGATACCCTTATTTTAATGATAATTAACTTTCCGATAAAACCTGCACGTGTCACACATCTGCGTAACAATATATAACATATAATTATATATTTTTTATTGTACTGGAACTTAGGAACTCATTGTTGCTATACATGCTGTCGAGGCTCAGTGGCATGATAGTTGTGGATTCGATTCTCACTCGGGGCAATGAGACATTTTCATGTCATCGCTTTGGTAACAAGACAAAGCGCGGGGTTGAGTTCCGCCACTCAACACGCAATCTCTCAAAAGGCGGAAAGCGAGGAACGGAGTGTCTTAGCACTAGGCTACCCCTGCTTACCCAGCTATGTGCTGAGTACAGTGTACAGCAAAAATAATCTTCTTAATAAGACGAAGTAACAATATATGCTCCCGATTTGAAACTAACAATTTACTTTTTCTTTTTCTTACATAGGAAGCTTTTATTATAATTTCAGATATAAATATATCATTAACAAGTTGTCGTCAAAAATAGCTTGATTAATTTCATTTGTTATCACATTATGTCCTACTGACACGATACTATGCGTTTGAGATATATCTAACAAAATGACGTGTCTTCCTGCTTTCGATTGCGTTTGTAAAAGGAAGCTTTTTATTTATAAAAGCTCTAATATTTTTTTAATTAATGATTATTATAATAGTAAAGTCGCGTTGATTGGAACTGAGTAAGTAGGTACGATTGTTTTGGCTTCGAGTAGCTTTCAAATCTCTAAGAAAGTTAAAAGTATACAACATTATGTACGTTCTACTGTATGAGAATATACTTTTTATTTTAGGTGAACGAGGTCGTGGGCGACAATTCGTTCGTTACATATATAAACTTACTAATAACTGGAATTTAAATCGATATTTTGATATTAATAGCTTTAATTTATCTAATTATCAAGACTCTCCGTTCTTCACTTTCTGTCCCAATTTTTAAGACATTGCACGTTGAATAGCACACCCAACACCACGTTTAGTCTTGTTACCAGAAAGTAGCGAGGAGATGAGAATAGCTTATTTCCCGGAGATGGAATTGAACCCATAACCGTCACGTTTGCAGTCATACGCTGTATCATTGCGTTTACATAGAAATATTAAAAATACCTATGTTAATTTATCGAAATATCAACCAAGTGCAAACAAAATAAAAGCTGTAATTTATCGTTTTTCTAAACACCACAATATTAGTATACTTTACTTTACACACGAGCTTATTAATTACAGTGACACAGGCGTGACGAAGGAAAGACACTTTTTTATACAAATTAATTAAAAAGATGATATCGGCCGAGGTGCGCCTGGGAGCCGCGATAGCGATAACCGCACACCGTACGCTTTCCTACAAATATATGTATATGTGTATCGTTTAATTAAAGTTTTTTTACAATTTTATGTTGAAAATTGTATTTTTTTTCGGAAATTCTTAGTTAAATATGAAGACTAAAGGAAAAATTACAATTTGTACTTGAATTTGTAATTGAAGAGAATTTTTTTTTTATAATTTTTACCAAACTTCGTTGGCGTGGACTTTATGATCCTCGCCACTTTCCACTGCTATCCTTTTTCATTGAGATTCATAAGATCGTATTCCACGTGTTAGATGTTTACATAACAACGAAAAATGCTCATAAATAAATGATAATTATTAATAAGAATACTTTTTCTTTCAGATCCTTGATATGTTTATCAAGATGTCAATGGAAAATGTCAATCACTTTAAATGACTGCTGTTGAAACGCCATTTCATTATTTTTTTGTAATTCAGCTGGTCTACTATGGCTCTGCATCAGGTATGCTAGTCTTCAAAATCTATAATAGTTTAGATCCTGCCCTGACAACAGATATATAACAAAAAAAAGTCATTCAAATCCGTCTAGTATATCCCAAGATATGCGTGTACAAGCAGACAAACACACCTAGCCATGCATACTTTTTAAAATTTCTTTAAATATAATGTAAATTTTTACTTCTTGTCAAATTTCATAAGTATATACAACTAATAAGACTCGAGAAACTTGAATTAGCGATCGTATGCACTTATTTTGAATGAAATGAACTACAGTACTTATACTGTAGTAATAACTTACTTGTAATGGTTTTTTCTGGGTTATATCTATAAATTTCTAATTATAGAATATATTCCATTGTTTACTATAAGTTCTTACTTGTAGGCAAATTTCAAATCTCTAGGTCAACGAAAAGCGCCCTGTTTCATACTCCTTCGTAAAAATGGGTTAAAATTTATTGCTTCATGTATGTATATTCGATATGGATAGTACGTGTGTCAATGCAAGTGTGTATAGAGTTCTTATTGGTTCATTCAGTCTGGACTTGGCTGGCACGATGATAAGGGGTTTGAATCCCAGCATTAATATAGTGAGACCAAATAGTTGTGTTAGTTTCTGCTATTCTACATATAGTAATTATATTTAAGTGGAAAGTTGAGATCTAAGCGATATTTTGATAATTCGGATGGAAAATATCAAATTAATTTTAAAATATTTATTATCATTTATTATTTACTGACATAATAATATGTTTATATTTAATGGGGGAAGTCAGAGTGAACTAAATAGTTTTTGTTTTATCTTTGACTCTATACAAATATATGTATTTATATGTTAAAGAACAAATTAGAACCAAAATCTACAGATAGTTTTAATACTAACTTTTTTAATTCAAGACTCAAAATCTGTATCCACACTATCTCGTTCAGATAAGACTTCGTCTACTGAACTATGACGGTTAAAATGAATGCCCAAAAACATTTTGCTACCACAAAAGGTTTTAATTACAAAGATCTCGTTGTAATTTGCCGAATTACGGTTGGAGCAGAGGGCGCTTCAAGGCAATTTCCGGCGCAACAGGCGTATGTAGATTGACAATCTAAAGTCAACTTTAAAATTATACAATTAAAGTATATTATTACTTAGAACTGATAAGTGATAAAGCCAAGGAAGCAGTATAGGATAACTAAGTTGCTGATGAACTGGTTCTATCAATATATTAACATAGGTTTGTAATACAAATGTTGTTATTTGACACCCAGTTGTTTTTTTTTTTAATTTAAAAGCCCAGACTCTTTATTTTTCGATGTTTCTTATGTACAGTGGCGGAACTTAACGCAGCGTTCAGAATGGTAAAAATTAAAAAAATGAGAATTAGTACCACGGAGTAAAAATCGAACCATCGTATTTATAGCTAGCGACCGCACGCTACTTCGTTCACGTGGATTTTAATCTATAATTTTTTTAATGCTGCTCCCACTCCTAGTAGTCGTATCGTAATGTTATATTACAGCCTATAGTCTACCTCAGTAATGGACTATTCAACACAAAAATAAATTTTTCAATACGAAGCAGTAGTTCCTGAGATGAGAGAAACATAAACAAACTCTTCAGCTTTATATTATTAGCATCTATAGATAAAACGTTATCCTACTGCGACGAAAAGGTGAATTATATTATATTTAAATATATATTTATTATATCTTTAAATACACCTTTGTGTACTACGTTTTTAATGGTTTGCCCCCCTGCATGTTTTTTAGTACAATAAAGAATATTATATATATCAGAAAAATCTCAAGCTGGCTGGCCGAAGGTACTAAATAATAGCGCCTACATTGAATTTTCGAATAGCTTAAATCGTGGTTTCAGCGGTTAACGTGTAACACGCTTACGTGTACATTATGGACTGGAACAAGTATGATTTAGTATTTGCTTACTATTGATGAATGGGAACAATATTGGTGACTACAACAGATTATACACTGGTCAGACTATTTTATCTATTTTTTTTTATTCTGTGGCATGCTGTAGAGGAAAGTAGAGTATGTAGACGGAACCTAGTGTTAAGACACTACGTTCTCAGCTCGACTCGACTCTCCTTATCGAAATATTGCATGTTGAATGGGGGAACTCAACGCCCTTTGTCTTGTTAGTAGAGTGAGGAAAATGGAAATAATATATTCTCGCCGAATGCGAATTGAAACTACGACCGTCGAATTTATAGTTAGGCGCTATCCCACTGCACCACGATGGCTTCAATACATGAGATTTAAAACCTGGACTAATTCACTATACCAAGTAAATGTACCATATATTTATATATAAAGTGAACCAGAAGCCTACTATTAAACGTCCTGAGCTCGTCCTATATTTTATTTTCACGCAAACAAATTATTGCTTGGTATTTGGTATATTTACCTCTCAAGGGGTGTAGGTTAAAAAATAAAAAAATCCAGAATATCGAGTCAATAGTCGACCGTCATTTTAGCATAGTTGATATAAATCATTTATTTTTCAGAAGAAGGTGAAAATGAAATAATAATTCTAATAGGTGAGGTGGATATGTGAAGAGCATAGTGTTTAAACACTGGCCACTTCCTTGCTATAGGAGAAAGATGTGTAAAGCTACATACTATGTTAATTATAGTAAAAAATGAATAATATCTTAATACAGTCCAGTGATTTTTAAAATGCCCCATTCAGGAGACGCTGATAGCATTATCGTTACGCGCAATTTGGCGCGAGCGATCGAATAACGACGCTTACGTAGATACCGTATTTTAGGTATGGATTTTAGGTATGGGAAGGAGAGATTTTTGCGATATAATGTGTGTTATTAAACTAAATTAAATTCTATAATATGTTAAAGTTTAGTTCCTAGCGATTGCAAGAAGACACGCGGCGTTGAGTTCCGCCACCCAACACGCAATGTCTCGAGATGTAGCTGGGTCTGAATAGTAGCGAGTGTAGTACTTTAATACTAGGTTGCTGGATTGCACTGCTTACCCTGCCAAATGTGCAGGTTACTAAAAAATAAAGAAGATAATATTAAAAAATTCGTAACAATAAAAAATTGTACCGATATTTTATTTATCTATAAAATATAAAGTCAGGCATAAATTGATGTTTTAAAGGCTTATCAAAGAACAAACCTAAAAACTAAGGTAAGTTAAACTAATATAGGTATTTTCCGAAATAAGATACCTATATCAAAACATACCTGTACCAAATTAATCTATATATCTATCTATTTTGTGTACCTAATTATTTTAAAACGTATTATTACTTATACATTTAGTTAATATATTTAAGAAATAGTAAATTAAAGCTTACTTTATTTTCATAGTGTTTATATATCTACGCTATATTTATATTCTATCATTCCTTCGCGAACCTTTACAACGCGTGGATGTACAGTAGTTATTATTACTTTATATGGGAAACGAACGCGCAACTGCCATGATAGTGCCGTCCGATACCTCTCAACAGTACAATTTTACTAATATTATAAATGTAGAATTGTATGTTTGTTCCGGTCTCACACAAAAACAACTGAAGGGATTTTGATAAAACTTTACTGTAATATAGCATATATATCAGAAAAACACATAAACTTAAATTTGTGATAAACGGATGCAATTCACTTTACTAATATATAAATAATAGTGTAATCAAAGCGGGCGAAGCCGCTGGCGGGTCGCTAGTATTGTATATAATTATGTAACAATAATATGATATATTTAGACAGTAAAAATTTATATTCATCAGTTTTATATCTAGAACCAGTCCAGTTAAAAATTTCCCATGTTGCAAGCGATAAGGTTATCGTCACGCGCAATTTGGCTTGGATCGAAGTAACCATATCTACTTTGACAACGTGAGCCATACCTTGTGTACTAGACAAAAGTCAGAATTAACTTTTAATTGTAAATTTTACTAAATTAACTGCTATGGAGTCGTTCGAATATATAATATGGTAGTATTAAGGTTCGAGTCTAACTGAAGACAATATTTAACTACACGCTATAGCTAGCAATCAACATATATTTCGGCAGAGAAACTGGAACCGCTAGTTGATATTGCATATTGTGTGCACTCAACGCCGTGTTTTGTCTTGCCAAAGCGAAAATTACATATTTATACAGATCGACGTCCCACTGCGCCATGGTGGCTTCTGATGTAAATGTTTATATTTAAAGGAAACCTAATAAGTGTATTTCAAGCTAAATTTCGTAATTTTGAACAATAAACAAATTCTAATTCTAGTCATAGATACTGAAGAAAGGCATGAAAAAGCATGAGGATACCCCGGAGGGCGATGTACGAAGATGTTTATGACAGTGGACGAGGCGGAAAGACTTATGTAGGGACCGTAGCGCTTGGCGCTCAGTTCTCTCTGGCTACGCCGCTAGGGATAAAGCATGTATGAAATAAATTCTAATGAACAATTTGAATATATCTTTTACATACTATAACAAATATTACTATAAGACAGCAATCTAAGACTTTGCTAAAAACAAAGATATTATAAACCAAATAATCTAACGTTGTATTAAAAATAATAAATATCAGAGAAGGATTTATAGCGTTTCACTATCGGCCAGGTGAAACGCGAAACATTTTATATGAGATTAGAGTGAGTAGGGCCAGATTGATCATGTGGGCAGACGTTATCGCGCCCTTGACGGGCCGCAATCGGCTATTCCTATACTATAATAGGAAAAAGCGCTTTGTCCTAATCAATAGAAGTGGTTGGCGAAAATTAAATATTACGGTGGTGTTTGCGAAAATATTATACGTATTTTTTTTTGCTCCACGCATCATATTAAGCAGAGAGAACGTAGTGATTTAATACTCCTTTAACTATTTAACGTCTGTCAACAGCGTATCCATATTTTTTAAGTTATTTTCCATTTATGGAAATCTATTTTTACTGGAATTTCATAAAAAAATTAACTTCAATGGACAAGAAAAGCTATCATTCTGTTTCATTTTTTTATTTCATATGATAAAATATTCTCTAAGTTTGTAATAAAAAAAACTACATTTCAGAAATTTAAATTTGACACACACACAGACATTTTTTATGTCAATATACAATAAATTAACACGATACTCTTATTATCAATATATTTCAACCTAATAAATAAACCGAAACTAAGTTATGTATGTTTATGTATATATAACTAAAATATATATATATATATATATATATATATATATATATATATATATATATATATATATATATATATATATTCAAAACAAATCCTTATCATCCATATTTACGTTAGCTCAAGTCAAAAATTCGGCCTACTTCGTTTCATCTCATAGACCGTCAGTTCACCTGTTTCAATTACTACTCTACGTGAAGTGGCTGTATCGGGTTAATGGCGCGCGAACTGATAAGGCCCTCCCTCCCCCACATAGTATATCAGAAACTTGCAGATCCCATCGGGGTAATTGTGTGGTAATAGATAGCACTTTGTCTTCTTTGCCTGCCTTGGAATTTTGTGTTTGTGATTATGTTATTGATTTACTTTTTAACCGACTGAGCAAAGTTGGAATATAAATAGCTTCATGGCTTCGCCCTGTATCCTGCATATAGATAGCTGGGTAGACAGAAAACCTAGTGTCAAGACTCTCCGTTCTCCACCTTCTTCCCAATTTTGTGACATCGCGTGTTGAGTGACGGTATAAGCGGTGCTTACCATGCTATATGCGGGATATAGCGTGAAGTTAAAAAAAATCTATACCATTTAAATATTATTGAATACTAGAGATTTCGTTTATTGAGAGACATTTCTCGTTAGCAGATAATTCAAAGCAAATTAATAAAATATTAAACGGGAATTGGGCTAACGTTATTATTTTTTTCTATATACAGCTGGACAGGTTCTAACTGACAACACTATTTAGTAATAGTTGTGGTTACATTCTCTAGTCGAAGTTTATTTTAATTATCTCACTCCTCTAAATATGCGAAAATAAGTTGCACTATTGAATACAAAGTGTTTCAAATCCGAGCAGTAAACAACTGAGTGTTAAGAAACTAGATTTTCGCAAAATTTACAATTTCTTAAGCATTTGCCACTATTATTGTATTATATTTAATATTAGATATATGCAAAGTATAATTTTGAAGACAGTCTATAAGTAACCGTAAATCACAGTCTGAACGCCCTTCATACCGCCCACATAAAAATGTCAACAAACAACTTTAATTGCAGCTTAGATAAATAGATAGATAAATTAATATTTATTAATACAGATGTTTATATAATATAATCAAAGTCCTAGCGTGTTTTATTTAATTAAAACAATTCAAATGCTTACATTTAATGCTTACATTTACAATCGAGACATCTTTATCATTTGGTAGAGATGTCTCGATGGTCCATTGTCCATTTGGACTAAGTATCTTATTTGAAGATCGATATTGGACTATTAATCAGTTTAATAATTTTATTAGTAAATATATGAACCATTAATGTGATGTATGATTTATATTAGATTTTTTTTTCTTTTTAAATGGAGAAGGGCCGGTTCGATTCCCATTCGGACAATGAATAATTTTCATTTTCTTCGCTCTGGCATCAAGGTAAAGTGCGGCGTTGAGTTCCGCCACTCAACACGCCTCAAAAATGTGAAATGCGGGGTACGGAGTGTCTTATTACTAGCTTCCTACGGTTCCCTCTGTCTTCCCCGCCATGTGCGGGATACAGCGTGAAGCTATTATTATAATATTTTTTTAAGTAAAAAATAAGACCAACAACTTCCAGAATTGTCACTTATTTTGAAAACATACACTTAACCAACTCTATACAAATACATACTAATTACTAAACCATCGATATTATTTCTTTGAAAGTTACATACATATCTAAAATAACGCAAGCCGTTTCTAAAGATAAGGCATGGCGTACTATCTTGTTGAAACAATATAATATAAAGTAGTGGCCACACGTGCCCTATCACATTAGCATCGCTGTCGATCAGCAAACTGTTGATTTGTAACACCTGTATTGCGACATTAGGAAATGTACACGCTACGTAAATATATTATTAACTAATGTGTCAAAGTATGACTTTGAAACTTAAAAAATACATATGATATATCAAGAATGTAAGTAAGTAAATTTCAGCTTGCTACGCCCAGTAGTTACAGTTGTACGTTGTTTTGTTATTCAATATTATTCAATATTACTTTAGCTTTATAGTAGCTTTCATTCGGGAAACTGCACTCTATATGGCGTAACTCAACGCCGATCTTTTTCTTTCCAGAGCATAGTCATAAATTCTTTAGATTAGAGATGGAACTGCCATCCGTCACGATTACAATCATACACTTTCCCACTGCGCCATATATTCTTTAATATAATATATATATATTTTAATTTTTTATAGTTTTTTTGACTTCACGTTGTATCCCGCAGATGGTGTTAAGAAACTTCATTCCCCGCTTTCCGCATTTCGTGGCATTGCATTGCGTGTTGAGCGGCGGAACTCAACGTCGCGCTTTTGCCTTGGTAACAGAGCAGAAAACTGAATATTATTCATTATCTCCAAGTGGGAATCGAACCTACAAACCGTCGCGTTTACAGGCAGACACTGTGCCTCTGCGCCACGACGGTCCTAAAGATATAATATAGTATAATATGCATTTATATGTATATAATTAGATGGTCAATGAAACGATATCCACTATCACAATTTTGTCGCCAACTGAAATCGAACGGATAACAAAGGTTCTATCTGACACCTCCGCCCTTATATTTATTGCAAATTATGGCCGCTATCCACCCCATCTCCAGCTCTCGATAATCGACTTCATATGGACGTGAGAATATTGTGGAAGTGCTTTGGAATTAATAATATTCTTTAATAAACTATGAAATAATTTTTTTTAATCTATATATGCATGGTAATATGTGAAGGAAAAATTTTGGAGCTCGTTTAACAAATATTATAGGAACGAGGTAGTTTGTATGGCGAAGGAGTGCAGAATGTCAACATATTATTAAATAATATATAAAATTTTTTAAATAAAAAAAACACACTATCTATATGCTTGATAATATTAGAGTAACATGTTTGTAAAAAGTGACATTACACGTTGCTATGGCAACGCGTATTTCACGCGCCAACGGGTCCTCTAGTATTAATAGTTATAATTAATAGATAATCTATAAAATATTAATCTTTATATTGATTTTTCCATAAATTATATTTACAGGTTAGCTTCTGCTATTTGAAAAAAAGCAGTGTCACTTTTCTAAGCTCTCTATGCCAACTTTGTATTAAAGGAAAAATAGTATAGTAGCTTTATACTTAATTTTTTTAATATACCTTTGAGTTATTACAGATAGTCCACACAATTCCAACTGGCCAGCCTGCTTCTGACACAGGCGGTATAACATTGATACGGACTGATTTATAAGCCATTACACTTATTCCCGGCCTTAACTGATCGAGCCGATATTGAAATTTTAAATCTCGTGATACCTAAGCGATGTAATATCATCCTCTAGACTCTGTAAGTAGAGAAAGTTAGGAAAAATCATATTTAAAATTAAAAAAATATTTCACATTATTTGTATATATTTATAGTATTATTTACTAAATTACGATTGCTCTTATTTTTTGGTAACAGGAAATTTACGTAAGTGATTCGTCTGGTTAATAAGCTTATTTAAAAAAGTTCAAACAAACCCAAGCTAAAAATCTATTGTGTTATAAAATTATAGATATTCAAGAAGATTTTCTTGACAAATATATTATATATACGTGTATATATATAAATTTATGTTTTAAATATTTTAACTGTTTATTATGTTATTGTAATTGGTGCAATTGGTAAAAATAAATATGAACAATGTAATTCTTGAATGAATAATGGGTTTTGAACAATAGCAAGGTACGCAAAGAGAGCAGAGAGAACAGAGAACAAAGACACTCCGTTTTCCACACATTAACTGAGTTTAATTTGAAATACTGTAATTAATACCCCCAGTATAGTGGATATTGAACCCACGATAATCGTTTCCAGTCAGTTTAAGCCATTATTAATGTTTTATATAATAATAGAGGAATTCTCAAATGAGGCAGTGTCGGCGTCGTCGTCGTGTCGTTGCGATAACGAACCGATCACGTTACGTTATCGTCTGTGTCACATTGTTCGATATCGAGACGTGCACTTTCGTTTTGATATACAGGGCTGGTGATCTTAAACTGCAGTGGAACCAAGGATTAAATTATATGGAATAGATTTAAAAATATTATTTTTAAGTTATAATATAGCATTAATAAGTGGAAAATTGAAATTGATGTATTTTTATTCCATTTAGTTAAAACCAACGTTTCGCTTCAAATATGAAATCACGAATAAGTTTTTTTATAACAAAATTGAATAAGCACTGAAAAACTGAGCAATTAAACGCCGCACTTCATCTACTAGTAGAAAAATGAAAATATTGAATTACCTCGAGTGGAAATCGAATTTAACCGAACACAACCACCACAAAATCCACAAAATCTTACAAAATCAAAATCTTTAAAATCTGTTACTTCATTTTTTTTACACCAGCTTCAACCCTGACCGTAGTCGATACTTATAGCCGATAGTGCATTGTCCTGATAAAGTTGTTATTTGTTGATAAAGTGAAAGTAGTTATCTGTATTTGTAAATACGATGCCGTTAATTAGCGACGCGGGGTGACTCTAGCGACACTCTTATCCAAATGTCATCATTTTGATATACTTATATTTATATTGTATTGAAAAATAAGGGTTTTATGCCAATATTATAAAAAATCGCGATATTTTTTGCGATATAATAGTCGTAGTTTAGTTACGTAGTTATTCGATTGCTGCTAGAGTTATGTGCTGCTAAATTTATTAACATTTAAAAGGTGTGTAAAGTATATATATATATATATATATATATATATATATATATATATATATATATATATATATATATATATATATATATATATATATATATATATATATATATATATATATATATATATATATATATATATATATATATATATATATATATATATATATATATATATATATATATATATATATATATATATATATATATATTTTAGACACACACACACGTCAAGAACAAACAGTTTACAATGTTTTGTAGTCCAGGTGAGGTAGTAACCGTCTGTTAATAGTACCATCAAATCCTATACGTCTCGTATGACGCCCTGGGTTCTTGCAGACTGCACTAAGAGTATCTTGTTCTCTGGTGTAGTAGGTTTAACACTTCAAAGTATTTAGGACTGGGCACAGGTGGTAGAGGGTTTAAGTAAATACGTGTTCCAGTATAATATCACATTTTATGCCAAATGTAGTTTGGTTTTTTATTAACTTTTTAAGTATAAAAGCTTTGGCAGCTGGCAAAGGTGTAAAAATATGGAGGCAAACAAATTAAGTATTTATATAAAATGTGATGTGTATAGTACAAAATACAAAAAAAAATTGGACTATATTCACATACGATATGTCAATCCAAAACATCTCTGTAAAAATTATTAATATTATTAAGTCACGATGTCACATGTCACGCACACGCAATCGAAGTTTGCTGATACTGATAAATTCTTAGCTTGGTCTTCAACCTTGTGTGGTATTAGCTTATAAAACAGTATCCCCCGTAAGTAAGTCCCTAAAACAGTATAAAAAAAGAAATCCCAAAGATATCCCGGTCATAAAAAAAGTCTCCATTCTCCGGTTAAACTAAAATAAGTTTAAAAATGTTTAATATAGATACATCCGTGCCAACGTGGTGCAGTGGGACAGTAAACTGTAAACGATAGTTGTGGATTCGGTCCCCAAATGGGGGAATGTTTTTTTTCGGTCTGGTGACAATGTGACTTAAGTTCTGATACTCAATTTGCTGCCTAAAAAACAAGAGAAGGTAAAAATGTTGCATTATATTGCCTGCTATATGCTAAATAATATGATTGGAAAAAATTATTAGGTATGAATAGAGCTTACGAGTACGTTTTTAAGAGTTAGTTTCCCGTTAATAGCGAACAATCTATGCTGGGTATAGTTTTAACTATTATACATATAGTTAATAGATACCACAATATAACTATAATAGATGATGGCTGATAAACTACACGCGTGTGGTCCTTCTTTACGTAATGAAATTGATATGATAAGAATGTAAATTAAATGTTTGATTCCAAATTGTTACTAGGAATTATCTTAAAATTTTACTGTCTTAAAAATATAAATTACTTACGCCTTTATCGGTTTTTTTTTAAATTATTTTCAAAGTGAACAAGAGCAGGGAAAGAAATCTTTTGTGAAAATCAACACTCAACTCAACAACAACAACAACAACTCAACAAACAACATCTCAGCAACGACTTAACCGATTCAAATGTAGGTTCAATTAAATTAAAAAAAATAATTTAATTAAATTAAAAAATGTAGGTCCATTGTATTATGGTAAACTACTATTAATATTTCCATAGAGGTTGTTTTATTTCAATCGATTGATAAATAATTAAAAAAGCTATTTTGTACGATAAAATTGCTAAAAAAAACGGTTTTATGGAATTGTTATTAAGTATGTATAGATAAGTAATATATACATATAAAAACTCGTTTACACAACAATTTATAAAAACAAATGTAAAGATACACAATAGTTTCTTATAATCATTATAAATTATTAATACCTTATATTGATATATGAAAATAAAATAAACCAAGAGTCTGTAGTAACATAGTATCTAAATGAAAAAAAAAAGAATGTCGAACAAGTACAAAAAAGGCTATAATTTCTTATTATGACAACTTACATAATAAATTCTTTTTTTGTACCAGTCGAAGTATTTTTATGATATGTTAATATATTGTGTATATTATAAAAAATATGAAAAGCATTCCTATATTTGTATTATATTTACATTGAGGCCATCGTGGCGCCGTGGAGCATCTGATTGTAAAAACAATGGTTGTGGGCTTAGTTCCCACTGGGGGGAATTCGCTAAGATATAAAAGATAAAGCGCAGCGTTGAGTTCCACTACTTGACACGGCATTATTTGAAAATTAGGCGGAAAATAGGGAACGGAGTTTCTTAACACTAGGTTCCCTCTGCCTATCCTGCTATATAGATAAATACAAGTGTGAACCTACAAAAACCTTACCTAAAAAAAACAATCGTTTCTTAGTTAGTTACACATCATGTGTATCGTACCATATTATATACTATATATATATAGTACACAAGTGTTGTACAATCAATATTTATATAAGAACGATTCGTAGAATCGTCCAGATACAGATTAAAGTGGCACTTTCATCTCCACATGAGATACTGACGAGGCTGGTATGAGCAAAAAGCACTAATTAGCACTACACAGCTGAGCAACTAAAAATATTCAATATGAGCCAACGAATACGGTATAATTACATATGATTATTATTGATCAATTTTTTTGAAGAATAATCGTGAGACGGTTTAATAATTTAATGTTATTATTAAATTAACGAAATCGAACCTGCTAATTATGTTTAATGATTTCAAGTCTCTTTTAAATTTGGTATATAATTGTGTGTATCTTCGGATCGTCGATATAGAGAGCTTTAAGCTCTATAGTAAATAAGTATACTTAGTTGTAATTAAAAATAAACGTACTTATTGTTCGATGACGTTTCTTCTGTAATTATAATTAATTATATTTTTTTTTCATAAACGCTACATAACTCTGCAACCAAAGAAGGCTAATACAATACAATAAATGACAGATCTCTCTCTCTCCCTTAATCTGCCAGAGCAGAGAAAAGTTTATATTCAATACTAATCGCAACCAAAGCTGCAACGATCGTTTAAAAACACAAAATGTAGCAAGCTATACTCGTATTTCATTCATTGCAAATCAATGAGCAAAGAGCCACGGATGTATGTACGAAGTTTTAATCTTGAACACAACAGTATTATGCGAGCTCCAAGTTAGTACAATAGTATAGTATGTTTAAACACGCCAAGTGGGCTATCTGTGCACTTTCATTAGAGTTGAGAATAATGGTGTTTTTTTTTTTTATTTTTTCTATTATCTCCCCCCTTTTGTATTGTTATTAATATGAAAAAGTAGTTATTTAGATGAATTCATGTTTTATCCTGTATTTTGTACGGTATGGTAGAAAGTATCTAGTGTCAAAACACTCCGTTTTTGGGGTTTCGTAACTCAAAAATAATATACGTAACCCTTGTAGGATGTTATTGCTCGTCTGTTTGTCTATATGTTTGACTGTCTGTTTGTCAAGACCATTTTTTTTTATTGAAAATAGTATTATATATTCTAGTCAATTGGTACGGACCCCTCGGTAAGCAATTACTAGTTACTACTCGCACATATCTGATGAAATTAATTCACTTCTTGCATGGGAACTAAACTCATAATCGTCATGTTTATAATAAAACGTTTTACCACTGCGCCACCAGAGCTTATAAGTTATTTAGATGTTTATTTTTTAATGAAATCTTCAAAGATGAAAACATTCAGTATCCTCTAGAATCTATAATAATCCATACCGTACCGTCCACTTACCTGAAAAAAAAACAAAATTTATTAATAAAAGTAAAGTTACATTTAAATTATTGAATAATAATATTGTATTATTATATATATGTATATATATACCTAATTGATACAGGTAAAAAATTAGAAGAATTTGCATATGCTATTTTTAAGTATCAAACAATCAAGTGAGGCCGAAATGCACCACGCATTTAAAAAACATTCCGTTTCTCCACTCTGGTAGATAAAGCGAGATAGAGAGCTGTGCCACTCAACACACAACATCTCGAAAAGTATAAAACGGAGTGTCCTAACACTTGATGTTCTACAAAAATTAACTTTAGCGCCAAAATAATTATGAAGGACAAATATTTTTTAGAAGTAGATATCAACGTAAATACATAGATATTTACTGAGTAAAAAAAAATACTAATTACCACGTTTACTTTTAATGTAGCACATTAACAAAATTGCGCGGACGATTAAGGGGATGAATTATTTCGTAGCGAGACATTTTTTCCAATTTTCTTAATTATACTTTTTTTTTTCTTTTCTACTCGCTATATTTCAAATGATTATGACACAATTTTCATTAAGGCTGAAATTTTTATTTGTTTTTTTTTTATTAAAAAAAATGTTTTTTATTGTAACATCACATATTAGAGATGTGAATGTAATAATTTTTAAACGTATATTCGTTTTGGCAACCAATTTTGTTTAAATTAGTCGCTGGGTTAGTTAAAAAGGCTTTCTACAATACATTAACAAATACAAATAGTTTTCACAGCGATAATTTTTTTATTCATAATCTAAATAAACGTAACAATAATAATACATATTTTTTTTTCTTAAAACATAAACATTATGTATTACATTTTAAAATACAACTCTATTTAAATCCTTTTTCCACCATCTGTTTAAAATTCACTATGACGTTTCCCGCGCGATTTGTAAACATGGCGGCGTTTCCGGTAAGGCCGCGGCGGAAATTCGATGCCCGTCTTCGTGAAGGGCTAGGATTATATACGATAGAAAACAACAAGTTATTTGATGAGATTTCGTAAATAAATGATGGAACGAAAGTAATGTCCGCTTTGTTTACTTTGTGATCAACGGGGTATAAGAAGGACGATGATTTACGATCGCTTCACTTAAATTTTGCATCAGAGATATATAAAAAAAATATATAACTATTTATTTTTGTATAGAGCTGTTTTTTTTATTATAAAAATGAATAAATGAAGTCATTAATTAGATTCGACTTTCACTTACATATAATATTATGAGATAACGTAAAAATCAATATACTTTTTCTAGTTGTATTCGACAAAACGTAATACTATTTAAATGGACGAAAACTGAGTGTTTCATATATACCAAGTCCCTCTCAGAGAGTCCGCCCTCCAAAGAAGTGGAATTGCCTACCGCCTATCCAGCACTTTAAGCAGGCATGGGTCTTGCAGATTTATGTACAGTATCTTTACTTTATGATAAGGCCTTAAAAGCTAGAACATCTATTGCAGCTTCACCTGCAGCGAACAACTGCATATAGTGAAATATGTAAGAATTATGTATGACATTTGACACATTACACGGATTACCTAGAAATGATGAACGTGGTATAGCCTATAGCCTTCCTCAGCCTGACGAAGGCTGTAGGCTATAACAAATTACAAATGTAAAAATATATTTTTAATTTCAACCAGTACTTTCTGAGATATAAATATAAATACATTATACTTGTAATTTATGTTTTTATACTTTATTATCCTTACATCAATTTATTGAATATAATATATTTTTTTAATACACTTTTAGTGACGCTCAATCAACCGTCAACTAGAGTGAAGAGTGAAAAATGAAAGATTGTTTGTAAATCTGTAATTTATATGCGTTGCCGCAGGCCTCGTACCCGCTGTAGGGTTGCCAGTGTATATATATTACATATTAATTTCTAGTTTATATTATATTTTAAGAAATATTTTGTAAGCAACTTTTTACGTAATAAATATCGATACAAAAATTTTTTCACTGTAAATGTCGTTATTCCTAATTATACAGTAAATCAATGTATATATTATCTGAATATATATATATATATATATATATATATATATATATATATATATATATATATATATATATATATATATATATATATATATATATATATATATATATATATATATACATATATATATATATATACATACATATATACATACATACATACATAATAACAAAATAAGTATTCTTATACATATATTTAAAAAAAATATATACTTAAATTCTTAGCGCCAACCCTAACGATCGCCTAATTTATTTCTTAATAGCATCCCTCGTTCCTTTAGTATTAATTTGTTTGATCAACAAGTAGACGATATTTTTTTGATAGACCGGGATCAATCCGGCCTCGGTCGTTTAAACGGTTTTAAAACAAACTTGATATTGAAGTGCTTTTTTATACTTAATAAAAAAATTGGCAGACGTATTATTTCATATACTTTTTTACGATTATGCGACTGCATTTTAAAGATTTAGCAGAGAAGGCCCGTTATACGGTTTCTGCCCAAGACATATGTGGGTTGAGTAGTGGAAACTAACGCTGCTTGTCATCTAGTAACATGAAGGACCGTGGAAATATAATTTTTTTTTAATTAAACCCATAATAATGGTGTTTACTATAAAGCTGTGGTAGAGGTGCACTATGAAATGTAGCCTGTCTTTAAAAATATATTTTTTTTCATGAATCTCGTGTCAGGACACTTGAAATTGTGAGTGGCGGTACTCAACGCCATGTTTTATAAGCATTTATAATTTAAAAATAAATGCATCTATTAAGACTTTTTGTTAGGTGATCTATATAAGTAATTTTATTCATATATATATAAATAAATGTTTTTGTACTAAAATTCTAATTTTACTAAGTATTATAAATATTATTATTATTATTATTATAATTGAATAAGAAAATTGACAGTGAAGGTACGAGGGCTTCTACAATATGTTCTTTCGTCTCTTATATAAATATATATATATATGACATATAGCTACCGCTTTCAATAGTTTTTTTTTTTAAATCCACTTTCAACATACTTTTCTCGAACATTTGCCTATTTAGAAAAAAAATACTTTGCGCTATATCTCACATATAGCAGGCTAAGCAAAAAAACGTAGTGTCAAGACTTACCGTTCACTGCTATTAGCACAAAATTTGATAAATTATGTGTTGATTCTTTCTTACCAGAGAGAGTGGATGAAATTAAAATATTTCATTTCTAAGTGGAAATATTTTTCTATTTCATCCAAGAGATACCAACATCTTAATAAAAAATGTAATCAATAATCTAGCTAGAGTTATCCTAATACTTATTTATTATATTAAACGAAAAAATTACGTTTAAATCAGAAAAAAAAAATTTAATATCTATGTATATATGTATCTATGTATATATGTATAAACATTTTCATCAGACATCATCTTATTTCGTCTTTGCAGTGTACAAGTACTTGTGTATAGTAGGCGAGAGGCGTTTCGCCCCGCCTCCGCTGTAGCCGACTGGTTCTAAGATCGGCGACCATATTGTAGAAATACTTTGTTACTTGTTCACTTGTTACTTTAAAGTGTACTGTTGATGTTTTTAGTTTGAAGCTTTAAATCTAATTTATAATAAGTTTAAATATTTTTTAATTATCTCTATATATACTGTATACTGATTTGCATATGCTTACACATACTGTATGCAGTATATATATATATATATATATATATATATATATATATATATAATATATATATATATATATATATATATATATATATATATATATATATATATATATATATATATATATATATATATATATATATATATATATATATATAAAGTAAATAAATAAATTATGGATTCAAATATACGCAAGTAAAATAAAATTCTAAAATATGTAGACATTTTAATTAAAAATTAAAATCATAACTAATAAGTAAAGCCTATTCCACTCTACAGGAATTATAAAATTATAAAATCTGTGGAATTAATGCGATTTTGAATTCTTGCATTACATTGCATTTAGTAAAATAAT
Organism: Dione juno; assembly: GCA_037127375.1. NCBI lineage: Eukaryota > Metazoa > Arthropoda > Insecta > Lepidoptera > Nymphalidae > Dione > Dione juno. Next base: position 8,587,584 of record JAXRJS010000007.1, on the reverse strand, counting down.
TGTTACATTGTTATTAAAAAGATCAAATATTGAATTACTTGCAGGCTATTCTCAACAGAATCGCGTTCCAAGTTACTTACCGCTGGTAACAACTATACACTATTGTAGAAATTCATAAAACTTTATATATTATTTATTATAAGCACGTTATGTGAAATGGATTTTAATATCCACTGAATACAGTGTATAAAATAACCTTAAATAAAAAATTAAAAACATAAATTTCCTGTTAATTTTGCCTGTAACGTATATTACATTTATTATAATACTTTATGTAACAGCTTAATCAGGGTTGATACCTGACGATGAGAAAAAAAGTATATAGTATACACATCGTTAGGATTCACCACCTAATATACTGTATAACTGCATAGTGTGTGGTGAATTTTAATCAGTGGGAAAAATAAAACGAATTTTAATAAAAAAACTACTTATTAAGCCATACATAATTTAAATACAAATATTCACTGGTGTTATTAAAAATATGAAATATTATAAAACATAATTTTTTATTTTTTTCAGCTTGACGTGTTATCGAACCTACTACTCCCCATGCCACGATGGTCTCCAAAAAAAAAACAAAAATTATAAAAATTTTACTCATAATAATAAGATTTGTTTAATTGTATCCGCCAAATTAGAGATTATAAAAAAGTCAATGCAATAATTTAAATATTATTTAAACTACTGCATTGGCTTTTTTATTTTTAAAGTTCCGTATGACAAAAGAAAACAACGGAATCCTTACAGGATAACTTGTTCGTCTGCCTCTGTCTGTGTGTCTATTCGTCTGCCAAGACCGTTGTATAGAGGAATGAAGGTGAAATTAATATCATATATCCAAATCTGATAGTCTCTTGGAGTACTGAAAAATTTTACTTATAATTCATCACACCATATTATCAGAATTAAGAAATTCAGCATGTAGTTGGAGCATATAGAACAAATAAAATAAAAGATCATAGGAACTATTACAAATTTATAATTTTTAGTGTAACATTAGTGTATACTGTATGTGCCTACAAGCTGACGTTCAAATTTTATAAGTTGTACTTCGCGTTGACAAACTATCCTGAAATTGATACAGAACCCTCAGCCTGTCAGTCCAACTCGCACTTGACCGATTTTAACATTAATTCTAAAGCTTCCAAATGTAAAACTATACAGCTTTTAAACAGCCATAAATCACTCTAAAAACATACAAACTACTTAGTTCAAAGAATAAGTACTACCAACACGAAATCCAGATTCATAAATTATTTTCAAGTTGTGGCATTAATATTATGATATATATCCGTGCACCTGCTAAACTATATAAATCATTTTTTTTTACAATCTTCTAGTACGTCAACTATTAGTGTATACCTAGTAATGTTTAAACAGCAAAAGCAGTGGCGATCCTGAGTCAATTTATACAATTTAATTGAAAACATTGTATTATTTTTAATTATCTGTATCTCACATATGACAGGGTGGGCAGAAAACCCGTCATCTCACTCTTGAATTTGAGACAAGGTGTTGGGATCGAGCTGTGGTTATACCACTACATTTACAGTCACATGTTCAATCGAGCCATGGCATTTTGGTAATTATTTAAAATCATACTTATAACAAGTATCCTTTTCCGCATCGTATTAGCTTATATATCCTGTATTAACATTAAATATTAAAAAGAAAAAGTTGAAATAATATTATAATCCACTATAGAGATTATTTTTCGCAATTTCCGAAATAAATAGATCCCCCCGTAGTGATGCATCACTACGTTCACCATTTAAAATGTACCTACACATATAAAACGGTAAATCGTACATCGTACAACGAGGAAAACCAAATTAGTTATAATTAACCAAACAATAAGTACGCAATCCGGAAAATATTCATTTATAATAGACGTACATCGATTATTTCGAAACAAGGATATATTAGTCGAATAAGATTAAAATGTAATGAAATCGCTACTGTATTACAAAATACAAGGAAAACAAATGGATACAAATGTGCCCTTTAATTATAGTTCAAGCACATAATATTATATCATCCTGTATATAGTTGAAAAAAAAAATAACTTCACGCCTTTTTCCACATAAAGCAGGCAAATAAATCTAACTTTAAGGCCCTTTCCACGTAATTTTCAAGACCTTGCTTTGTCCGTTCACCAATGAAACCGGGGCAATTAAATAACTTATAATAATGAAATTACTATAAATTTTTATATGTTTTCTTTAAGTATGAAATTACTTACCTAGTGGAAATCGAACTCACTTTCTTTGTGTTTACCGTAAGGCATAGTAGTGCTGCGCCACAACTGCCCTTATATATATATATATATATATATATATATATATATATATATATATATATATATATATATATATATATATATATATATATATATATATATATATATATATATATATATATATATTATTACTTATTCAAAGACGGTCACACATATTTAAACTACATACATTTTGAGGACAAATCCACATATGATCAGGTTTCCCTGCATTTTGTTACTTCCCACATTACGAGTACCTCCACCTTGTTAATATTCAGCGTCTTTTGTTTGAAACCATTCCATCACGAGCTCAAAATAAACCCCGCATCGACATCGTTCTCACTGATAAATCGTATTCGTTATTTAGTTAACAGATCACCCATTGTTACTTAGAGCCACGAAAAAAGCATGGGCGGGGCGGTAATCGTGTCTCGTATCTCTCCCGATGAAACAACGTCCCTATCGAGATACATGCCTTCGGAGAGGCGCTCAGCCTCATACAATTCTCAATCCTACACCTCAATAATAAAGCTAAGTTTCCCACAAATGAAACATCACAAGCTTATTAAAGAAAATTAAAACCGCAGCCACGCGAATACAACACGAACACGCGCGTGCAAAAGACCAACAGATGTACTGACCACGCCAAAACTATCCTTAATGCTGTAACAACACTTTCAATTGTGAATTACACTGTTCGGATATCTTGTCCGTATTGGCCTGCGATCTTGCTTCGACTTGGTACCTTTCGGTTCCAAGCGCACCATGTTTATATAGCGGATGTACCTGTATATACAGAGAGGATTATAGATAAGAGGCAAGCTTATTTTCATTTTATTACCAAATTACCGATGGGCAGATTGCGTTGAGAGTCGATTGTGTATCGGTAACATTTGCCAGCGAGTAATTGTCTTATTCGCTTCAAACATTCCAACACTCATGAGCCGGTTCGGAAATTCACTACGGTATTTGCGTTGCCCTTATTGGCGCTGATCGAAGAGCTTTATGGAGATAAAAAATTTCGGTATCACGTTTTTGGGTAAATAATAATTTAGTTTGTTCATTATTGATTTATCGGTACGCCAAATCTTTAATGTTTCGGTTTATAATAAAGAAATTGGTGAGATCGTATGTCGATGGGGTCGGGTCCTCGAATCAAAAGGCGGCTGTAGATAGAATATATTTTTTTGAACACAGCTTTTTAAATTTTAAATCATAATATGTCGTCCTCTCACAATTTTTTCATCAAAAATCTAAATCTCTATTCAGCATATAGCAGGGTAGACAGAGGAGTATTTTGCCATTTTCTGTTAAATTTTCAAAGTATTGAGAAACGTGTTTTTTTCTGCCAAATAATTTTAATAATCATAATCAATACTGAAGGTATCTTAGAAATATAGGTAAATTCTGAATTTGCAACTAAAATCCAAAAGCAATAAATCCAACTATACTCTCAGAGGTCACGACTGCAAAACAAACTGTAGAATAGAATTAATTACGACGCGTCTATCTGTTCGCGCATCGACACGACCTTTTCGCAGCAAATCATGTGAAACTAAAGCCTCGGAAATCACACAACTTATTTAATACTGTAGGAAAGTACTTGCGACTTCTAATATTTTAATTGGCATATTTTTTTAGATTAATAATTTAAAAAAAATAGACGACAAAATATCTACATAAATGTAGTTAACTAAGACATATATATTTCTTTCTCTTACAAATTTAGTATGACAATGAGTGGGGTAGTAGAACCCCATAAATGTCTTAAAATGCGTCAACTGACTATATATATATATATATATATATATATATATATATATATATATATATATATATATATATATATATATTATACTATAATATATAACACATAATCAATTCATCGTCGTTTAAAAATAACATAAACCAGTCTATTAATTTAGAGCCTGATTTAAAATTATAGCAATGTTTCTATATATTTATTAATATATTTAGTTAAATTAACTCACGTTTGTGGCTTAATTGTTCTTGTTATTTTGATTTATACTCATATTAAATACTATACGATTTGAAATCGTAAATAAGGTTTCTCCAGCCCACAACATTTTGTATTGTATAGCGTTTTTTTGTTACCGAAAAGATATGACCGAGTTAACTCTATGTAAAGCAACAATAAATTTGACACAAAAAAAACAAATGAGGAGCTCCTGTCGCAGCTCCTGTCGCAGTGGATCAGCGAGACTCTGGTGCGAAGCACGGCGTTGACCGATACACGTAAAGTTTAATAGTTTCACGCAGTCTTAATAATAGGTGCCCTCTGCCTATCCCGCTATGTGCGGGATAAAACGTGAAGATAACATTACATAAATATGTTTTAATTACTCAGATGTAGATAAGAGAACTAAGGGCCGAGATATTCAAATTTGATAAGCTAAAAATTCCAGTCTGACATTTGTTACGAAAAAATTATGTGTTATTAAAATAACATAAATCTCTCTATCACAACTATCTATCTATTGTATCGGGCATACATTTAGACATTCGACGAGTAGTGTTGACAGAACTGCTTTTTAAATTATTGGTTCTGTACGTATATAGTTAGCGTCAAGATAATTAAAATATAACTTTAACTTGTATATTTAAAATTTACTTGTTTATTTTTAGACCTTTATTACTTATATTTATCTGCGAAATTCCAATACAAATAATTTAAATCATTATTAATCAAGTAGTTTTCATATACAAGCCACATATCTCCAAACCTGTGACACTATAACAGGCTACTGTTATTATAAGCACCAAACTATAAACACATGTTGAAACAACCTAAGCTTTAATTATTAACACATAGAGTTCAAAATATAACGGTGATAAGTTAAAAAGTTGTGAATTAAATACATTAGTTTGACATCCGGCGCGCGCGCACCGTAACGTCGATTACTCGATAATTTCCCAAGATTATATCAGTTTTTGACAACTAACAAACACATAATGACTTTCGAAATGTTATTTAAAATAGTTTTGATGGGAATCAAATAATGTTAGTTGGATGTGTAAATTTTTGTATATGTGTAAACGATGTTTGGAAGGATATTTTGAGCTTAATTTGATGTTAATTATTTATATAAAGAAATATATTAAAAAAGAAAAAGCTTCACCTTGTTTCCTGCATATAGTAGAGAGAGCTTACTCAATGGGCGATAATTTCTACAAATTATTTCTTCGATATAATTTGTAGAAATTAAATAATTTAGAATTTAAGATTTATTGTAATAATAATTAATAAATAATCTTTAAACACAAGACAGAATATAAAAATTTAATTTTTGCAAACTATGCATCGGATTTCAAAGCCGTTTTCACAATTAATCAGGTTTAATTTTTTTTTAAGGAACATTATACATCTAATATTAGTATAGTACAAACAAGCAAGAGAAGCCGCGAGAGATACACTAGTAGAGTTGGAAGCCTAGAGGCTTATAAGCTACTCCACTTTAATATTCTTAATTAATTAAAAAATTAAAGACAGTTCTAGTAGTAACTTTTCACTAAAATATTTAAACTAATAATATTTAAACTCTAAGACCACAATCGGGCCACTAAACATCTCAAACGGATTGTATTCAAGAAGTTTTTACAAAGCATCTGTGTCTAGATAGCCCTAACAAACATAATCCTACGCACTATTGTTCAGCTCTCATTTCGATAGATATCATCTTTATTATAACTACTATAATATGGTAAATGATAAATGTTATGTTTATTAGTTAGACTGTAGTTTTTAATTAAGTTAAGTAGATTAGTTACATTTTCTTTTTAATAAATGACTCAACGGTCCAATCACTTATCTCTTAAATTGTGGTAGTTTTTAACTTTAAAAAATAATATAGCTTTATGCCATTTCTCGCGTATAGTAGGGTTTTCGCGTTCTGCCGTTCCAAAGTTTTGTGAGGACGTCAAGTCCGTCGTCTGACTGTAAACGCGACGGTTGTCAGTTCGATTCTCATTTGGGGAGAATGTATTATTTCTCAAAATTGGGCGGAAAGTGGTGAACGGAGAGTGAGAACTTTCACTATCTTCACTAAAGAAGGTAAAACCTTTTTTATAATTACAATTAAGAAACAATGGTGGCCAGGCGGCACAACATCAACTTGTACACGAAGGTCGTGGGTTCATCTCCCAATCAGTGAAGAATAATACGCAACTCAATATATCGATAATTGAACGGACAGAGGGTGAATGAGTAACGTAATACCAGGTTCCGTCCGCCTAATCTAAAATGTGTGGGCAAAAAAGAAAATAAAATAAGAAATCTCCAATATCCCTTATTGAAAAGACTTTATTCTTTGTTCTTAAAGCTCGCACGTGTTTGTATTCGGCTATCATTGGTACACTATCGAATTTCTGATGATAATTTACACAAGCCATATTTCACCAATCCTGGATATCAGTTCCTAGCCTTATAAAGTCACCCACCATACCGATATTATCGTGAACCAGCGAGTACGTACGTAATTTTCTGTCTCAGGATAGACTGGCCTATAAATTGTAACATGGGGAGGTGCAGGTTCACATCCAAGTTAATATTTGTATAATTCTACAAGAAATATTAGTGATTTTAAGATTTAATAAGGAACACAGGTCTAGATTTTTTTTATTTCTACATATAGTAGGCAAGACACTCCGTTTTCCGCGTCTGGAGGAACAGAGAATATTCCATTCTCTCAACTGGGGATCGATCCCACAACCATCGTATTCACAGTCTGACGCCGTTCGTTGTTAATTAGTATTTTTTAATGTATTCATAACAGTTACAAAAGGTAACCCGATGAGAATCGTATTTTAATGTGCACTTCGCCACTGCAAAAGCGTCATATCGTACGTGAAGTGATTATTGCCTTAATTAGTAAAAAAAATTATTATTAATTGCCTTTCATCCGTAAACATTTTACAATTAAATAATATTTACAGCAATATTATTATCATTAACACTTATATATTATATATATATATATATATATATATATATATATATATATATATATATATATATATATATATATATATATATATATATATATATATATATATATATATATATATATTATATATATATATAAATAAATATATGTATATATATATATATAATTTTAATAAGATACGATAACTAGAACGGGCTAAGGCATAAACGTAGAAAGTGTAGATTACACACACGTGTAATTAAACCGAAACAGCTTGTAGCGTTATCTTATCTCTCCATCAGACCATTAACGGACCATACAAAAAACATACAGACACACATTATAAAATAAATACAACATCGCTATGTTAATCTAGTGACATACGGTTTTTAATTTTAAGTTATAATATATTAAGTACATATTTTATTTGTATAGATTCTGAGTGTAAACGCGGTGATTGCCAGTTCGATTTCCACTCGGGGGAATAAATTATACTCATTTTATGAAAACAAGGTTTTAAGACCAGGTTTCGTCTGCCTACTGTTATTTAATATTATTTATGTATATTGTCTTTTTATCTAAACTGAGCTTCAATTTATTATATAATGTAATATTGAATAATAATTAGATATAAAAGCTAAAATTTTATATAAGTCCTCCACAGATGATTATTATGTATTACTTACTTCCAAACATCTTCAGCTGTAAAGTTAATATTATCACAGATATTATAAATATTCGTATTATATGTGTTCTAAATCCTAAAATATCGATTTTAAAAGACCACACACAATATCATTCGATAACAAAATATTACAATTCAAATAAACAAAACTATTGGAATAAACAATCGATTCCATTCAAAATAAAATAACACAAGACGGATTCGGCTCCTGTAATACCGAGGCCGTGTGTCCATCTGTCTATATCTAACCATCTAAAAGGCTCTACAATCGCACGATCTTAGTCACCGTGCCCATATAGAGACTGTCAAAACAAATGACTGTCCTACACAATGCTCATATAAAAAATTACATATGTTAAACCAAGCGAAACTCGAGCGTTTCTCCCAGTACTAAAGCTTAATATCATTTGATAACATTGTCAGATGAACTGACTGAAGTGTCAAAATCACGAATACAAAATTGATCTTAACATATCGACAATTAGAGGGTAGAAGTCTGGAGCGGGCGAGTATTTGACATATACGCCGCGGGCGCACTGTGGCCCCTATCTAGCCGCACCATCGAGTATAGCGCGAGAAAATAAATGAAATCAATGATATCGCTTCACGAGAATCGAAAGTTGTTAAACTTGTTAACAATTGACGCCTGTTCTGCAGTTTATGTTCGGATGAAATGGATCGCGAGGCCGTAGGTCGAGAGTGAATGATTTTTCAAAGCAAATTCAACCCTTAGTTATCAAGATGAGGGTTCCTTTTTAAATGGCAAACGCCAACAATGCGCTAAGAGAGATGAGACAGGTGATTAGCTTACGTACATCGTACCTAAGACAGAGCCTGCACTGCATTAAATCAAAAGTGTACTTTAACCAAGTTGGATGTACATTGTAGAGTCTCTTCACGTGATTTTAGTTCAGATAATGGTCGGGAAGCAATGTATTTTACGCGTTAGAGGTGTGAATTATTTGTACGCTGGGCACATAAATTTATTATCCAGCTCTTATTGTGATAATTAAAATTATTACTAGAAACAATATGTTTTGGATTGTCTGAAATATTGAGAAAATTATATTCCAGACGCGTTTTCTTTTTGAACTTAATTACATTTAATTATAACCGTTTCCCCGAATATGGACCGAACCCGCAATCATCGCGTTTACAGTCATAGCCTATCCCACTGCGCAAGGAGACACCTATTTAAATCACCAAATGTCACTGCGTCGACAAATTATTTTGATAATTTACAAAAGATGGTGTACTTATAGGTACTATAGTAACCCACTATTTTGATATAATAAACATTTATTTATTTATCACTTATCTACCACATAACTTAGAAAATAATCTAAACTATTGATTATTTTATTCAAACTTTGACCGTAAATAAAAAAGTAAATTTTTACTGCGTCAATGTTTTTCTACATAGATATAAAGACAGAACGTGCCCCCTTTTTAAAAGATTAAAGATGCTAATTTTTGAATTTAACGTAATCGAATCATTACCAAAAATCACCTTCTTTTCCCTTACCCATTGTTCTGAGATGTAGGAGATAATTAAAACAAATATACCTAATAACTTTGGAATTAGAATTAACCAAGCAATCTTATAGACAAATTGATCGTACAGACGGTGAGAAAACGTGTGGATGTTGTTAAAATAATCGCTTTAGATATACAAAGAGTTATATTGCGTGATTGTACGCATTTCTATGTGGAAAAAGCATGGGAAAAGGAGTGTCTTAACACTATTTACGTTATTTTTATAAAAAAAAAAATATATATTTTTTAAAGGACTTATATATTATATTTTATAGAAGCAAACTAAATCACTAGCAAAGGACATATCCATCCTAGTGATATTTTAAAGACCATACAGGACTATACATATATATACCCATTGATATTATAAAGACTATACTAAGTGATAGCGTTCAGTCTTACTATTGTTTTATATAATCAACAAACGCAAATATTTTTAAACCTTACTCCAAATGCATTCCTGCAATCGTTATCATTTTACATAATAATAATAAATTATAAAAAATAAATAATAAATTTACTTAATTTCCATTCTTATATATTATTGAAGCGTTTGCAGAATAATAGAACAGTCACTGGCTGTAACCGTGTTGGTAGTAGGTTCGATGCTCACGCGCGGGTGATGCCCACTCAATACGAAATATCTCGAATTCGAATGATTGTAATAAGATAAAACTTGAAGCTTGAGTTGCAATACAAAAAAAAAAGGCTTAAATTTAGAAAAATCCATAAATTAAATGTATATATTATAAACAAAGTGATCACATTAACTCTATAAATAATAGAAAACAGTTCACACCAAGACTGTACAAATAGAAGCAACCGACCGTATATACGTATATGTATTATTTTTTCGATTACAGCCCCATTGTTTAATCACGGCCGCTAATAGGCGATGCTATCTCGCTATCTAACGGCCAATATGTTTATGTTACTTGCGTAACGACTGACAACTAACGAATAACGAGTAACGTAACGACGCTCTAGAAATTCTTAGAATTTCTTTTTTTTACTGGCAACTCTTGTTACACTAGAGTCAGTTATGTTTTTATTATGAGATTATTGTCATAGTCATAATAAAAGTTACGGTATTTATATAATATTACGTATTTTCGAGAATAGGGTGAGAGGCATGTAGATTTCCATTCTTCACTCTATAAAAATGGAGTTTTTTTGAAATTATATATAATAGCTTCCCGCTGTATCCCGCACATGGTAGTGTAGGCAGAGGGAACCGTAGGAAGCTAGTGTTAAGACAGGGCATGTCCATTCCCAGGACAGGATAGGACAGGTCCATTCTAAGCTTTCTTAGTTTCGAGGTGTCACTTTGCCTTGTTAACAGAGAAAATTAAAATTATTCTTTCTCCCGTCATGGGAATCGAACTCACATGTCAGCAGACGCTGTGCCTCTGCGCCACGACAGTCCTCAAATTATTATTGATAAGATCAAAAAAATTAATGAATATCATACAAGGCTAGACAAATATTCCCAAAGCAAATAATATCTTGAGTGAACTCTGACTGAAATATTTAAAATAAAATACGTACATTTTATTTTTATTTTGAATTATGTAGAGGAATGGTTCCGGCCTGAAAGTCCGTAAAGTTATCATGTTAAATTTGAATGTTTAATACTTAAAAAAAAACATAAAAATTTGAACGCAGCAGGATTTAAACTTGACTTTTCTATCCTTAGCATGGATAACGCTTTAAAAATCAAATAAAAAAATTATTAAATAAACGTCCTTAGTCATATTTACACCATTAATCAGCATATCTACTATTTGTAAATTGCAATACACTTAAAAAAACATCATAATCATACATTTTTACTTATATATAAATATAAAATCTAATAGTTCTTTAGAGTATTTAGATACGTTAGGTGTTAAGTGCTAATTGTAAGTCAAATTAAAGCTATACATTACATTACGTTGAACTATAGCAAAATTCTAGTTACATATTAAAAATAACAGCCAAGTGAGAGTCGTATTCGCGCACCGAGGGCTCTGTACAAATTTCAGGAGCACAGTCATGTCAACGGAAAATAGAACTTATGAAAGGCGGTTTTATACACTAATTTTGTAATAAATGAAATACAGATCTTATATAATTATGTAATGGTAATAATGACTTTTCTGTGACATATCTGTAAATTTTCAATCGCCGAATGTTTTTTTTTTATTTGTACTATTAGTTGTTGTCAAATTTCATAACTACGCCGCGATCATACGAAAACTGAGCACATACAAACTCTTATCTTTTGATTACGTTGAATTAGAAATTTGTTATTTTTTGTGCTCCATGGAACTACCAGCCTGGATATTTAGTATTAATTTCAGCACGGTGCCTCCACATGCAAAAAAATGGTCTCGACAGACAGACCGAGAACATGATCCGTGATCCTACAAGTGTTCTATTTTTGTATTTTTGAGATACGGAACTCTAAAAGTGGATGTTTACATACAACTATATAAAATCATCAAACACTCTGGCCCAAGTTGTTTAGCTATAGATCTATTTATCAATAAACAGATAAATTTAAAACAGAGATTCATTAGCTATCTTATCAAAACAGGCTCCATTAAGCGTAGTATCGCATTATCGCGCGTTATCGCTGTAAGATGAGCGAGAATAATTCCATTTGGTACTGTATCATATTTATTTAAAGTTATTATATATTTATCAATATTGTGGCATTGAACCTAGGTGGGTAAAGGTCGTGGATTCAATTCTGGCAGACGTTAAACATGGCTAAAATAATGAAAACATTAAATCACAGTTTAAAAAATAGTAGAGACCGTCGTAGCGCACAGCGTCTGCTTGTAAACGCGACGGTTGGTGGGTTCGATTCCCACTCGGAGAGAATGAAATATTTTATCTGTCTTCGCTCTGATATTGAGGTGATGTGATAACGTCACCAGGTTTTTCCACTACATAGCCAATTTATTACCACAACTCTGTCTCCCAATCTTAAGAACATCTAGCGTACTTCTAGCATAAAAAAACCTTTTAAAATGTGCCAACTTCAACATACAATAACAGCTTCATTAATAATATTCGGCTTATCGCAGATGTGTTTAGATTTGCTCATTTGTTTTCTTAGTTTGCAGATCTGTTCTCGGAACAAAGCACCTAT